>JAQNCA010000003.1:20926910-20940201 GCA_029783725.1 Acanthurus tractus
AAAAAAATGCACAGTTTCTTCAGCAGAACCTTCAGATAAACTGCCTGTGGAGTTTATCTGTCAGAGGAGGATTTTCATACCAGATTCACAGCCCGCTGACCTTTAACTAACTTAAAGACTTAAATGCAAACGTGTAAGTACGTCCACACGAAGTAAAAGACGTTAATTGGGTGTAATGAATTCAAACTTGAGTGATCTGGTGGAGCCTTCAGCTGAGTCCTTCCTCTGTTCAGAGATGTTTCCTCCAGAGCCAGAAATCTGCGAGCTCTGAGAAAATATATTCATGAAGGATCTCGAGCCGTCTTTACTTTGTTTAGTCCAGATTTAATCAGCCTTGGCCTTGATGCATTGATATTGGATTTCTGCCTGTTTAAGGTACTTAAATGGCAGCTTTGACTTTGGTCTCTCTTTCTTGGAACTTTAATTAAACCTTCTTGTTTTTGCGTGTGTGTACATGATGTTACATGATCAATCAGTGCTGCTATAACTTATAATGACACAAGCTGAAAAACTATTCATTTCGCTTCTGAAAATCTTACAGTAAATATGTGCAAAGGGTTCAAAGTAATTTGTTATCATCTATTTGCTGCTTATGTAAGATGTATTTGCAGAGTAAATATTCAAGCCTGAACTTATGACTCTGTGAAAACATGGACAATGCAATAAAAAGATAAAGTGATAAATGTAAAATGATCCTGTGATGAACTTTTAAAGCAAATAAAGCCTCTAAAACTCAACAGCAACAGCTTGAGTTCACAGATGCATTTCTGACTCTGTATTAATATTCAGCTCTGAAAGCTCCAAATCAGAATCTGTGCACAAAAAAAAACATATTGTTGGCAGCAAGTTTAATGACAAGAACAACTTTAGATTATATTACTTGAAAAAATTCTCCCTGGCCGTCCACAGAAAATGATTTAAATTGATCATTTAACAGCCTCTGCGTCTGTGACAACTGTTGTTTAGCAACAAATCTGTCTTCTCCTGATACAAAGAGCCATCTGATCTTTATCAGTCTCCTGGTATCTATTTTTTATTCATTTCTCATCTTTTGGTCGCTGAATTGTGAATTTAATTTTACATTAAATGAGCTACAAGAGACACTGAATGCAAGAAATAAACTGTGCGGATCCAGTGATGACTAATAACATTTTATTGTATACGCAGCATCTCTTCATATTAGAACAATTTATACTCAAATGGCTTATTAAAGTAAATGAATTAAACAAAATATTTCGCAGAGATACAAAAATTTATGGATCTGCAACACAAGATAATTCAAAAACACTCAGCGTCTCATTTTCTTTTTTAATAATCAGAAGCACGAGCATGAGATGCTGGTCTGAACTTCCCTCAGTCACACACTGAAACTCTCAGCACTCGTCAAACTGATCACCAAAGTCGCCCGATTGATTACAGAGTCTGATGCACGTGTGACAGCCTCCAACACAGCAACAATGGGAGCTGTCGAACCTAAAGCAGGTGTTTCTGCAGGCAGTTTAAGTGCAAAACTGTCAAACGCCTTGTTAAAATGCAGCTCTTTCATCATATTGCAGGAGCTAATAGTTAATCCTGACAATCTGTGTTTCTCTACTTGTGAAATGAACATTTTCCACCCTTTGCCTTTGTGATTCATGTAGTTAAAAGCATGAAAAATCCTCTTATCAATTCCAATGCCTGGTGTTTTTAGCTCCCTATGTGGGCAAACATCACACTGCTCAGAAATCCCTCCATGAGAGATGGAAAAATTGTCCAGAAATCCCTAGTAGAGCACAAAGAGCTTGTCATAAGATGTATTTTTGGTTTTCCAGAACATTAAAAGCATGTTTAAAATCCCTGAAAAGCTTCTTTTCCACAAACTTTGCTCAAATAACTCACTAACTGTAGTTGCAAAGATACAACAGGTGAAGTTAAGAAGTCAAAGATGCTGGCCACGTTTGATCATGTTTGGTTGCACAAGCCTTTTTTAAGAAGCAAGTCAACTGCTTTTAACTGCTTCCATCAGGTTGATCTTAAGAGATTTAAGTCTTGTTGTTGCAGCATCTCAAAGAAAGATCCAACAGAAAGCAAACAAACCATCGTTGAAACCCGCTATGATGCTGTAAGCAGTGTTAAAGCTTTAAAAGTTCATTTATTGCCTTGAAACTCTTCATCAACATTCGAATGCATATAGAACAAACTGTGAGGCTCTGCAGAACATCGGAGAACAGAACTGATGGACGAACATCAGCAAACAGCTGCACAGAGGAGACGAGGAGCTCCAAGAGAGAGATGAAGAGAGATTAAATAAACTACTGGAGTCAAATCAGATTCAGAGACGAGCCCAGAATTTATTTTATGAAACTTTTGGGATTATAAAGTTAATTTTTCTCACTTCAACTTGTTGGAGAAGTGAAGCGCTGAGGTGCTGAGCTCCGCTGTAATTAATCTTTTTAGTCGAGTTCTTGACTGACTGGAGGGGAAATGTACTTTACCTCATTAAAGTACAGAGAGGAGAGGTGGGGAGAAGAGACAGGAAGAAAAAACCTGAAAGAACGAGAGTCTGCTGAAACACACACACACACTCATTCACACACACATGCACACACACACCCAATGCCTGCTGTTAGAGCTGATGTACAGTATCTGGCTGTTTGAGGCAGATAAACAGAATCCAACCAGGAAGTTAAGTGTAAATTTCCTCGTTTTTAAGGTGGTATCAAAATAAAAACAGTGATCGACATTTTAAATTCATTTAATTATCCTTTATCAAGCTTTGAATGTAGGAGATGACATTCGATAGTCGTCCTCTGGGTAACTTTACTGCTGTTGGCTCGATTTAGCTCAATTTTTCAGCCTCTGACTTGAAGTATTTGAAGTATTTCTAAGCACATTTATCAGCACAGTTCTTTTCTGCAGTGTAGCTCTTTCAGCCCACTTTAACAGACTGAGGCGGCATCTCAGAGGCTCATGGAGGACTGAGTGTTATGGCAGCTAAAAGAGTGTTAGCTCGACAGCTCTTGGCCCAAATGGAGATTTTCTGAATTATTAGTCTTTCCCACCTTTCCAGCTCTCACATCCAGCAAGGGGAGCATCATCGGCTTCCTCTCTTTCATCCCTCTCTCTCTCCATCTCCTGATTTACCACATCACCACATGAGCACAATCCAACAACATACACGATGAAATTACGCTGATGAGCATCTTTCTCCACTTCAGTAAACAACAGCAATGAGGAGATTTACAGGTTCACAGCTTTTTCTGGGTCCCTGACTCATCTGCATCTCTCACTGTGATAAATTAAGCCGAGCACATCTGGGTTCAGATCACACCAAAGCTTATTTTAGCCCTCCAACATGAGCAGCATACTTAAAAAAAAACCCATCACAGCGACGTTTTTGCAAACCTGCACAACCTCAGTGACCAAGAGGAGCTCGAAGCTGTTCTTTTTCACTTTAAATCTGCACATTTGTTCTTAAAATGCAAATAACAACCTTGTCTTGAATGTGTTTCGGCTTTCAGTACCTGAAATAATGTAAACAGTAATAAAATGTAAGCACTTTCCCTGCTGCTGCTGCTGCACTTATCAAAAATTAAATGTAAAATAAGAAGAGAAAGGCAGTGAGAAAGCGGCATGAATAGTGCATGCTGTGTACATTTACATGACTTCCTACATTTTTGATACTAAGATGCTTTTTTTTTATCCACGGTGACATTCTGACTGCCTGATGAACAAAGTCCTCTACTTGAACTCAGAGAAGGACACAAGAATTTCCAGATATCATATTAATCCGTTGAAAATAACAGTAATTATAATAATAATATGTTTTTTTTAGGATTCTTAATTGAGATCATGAAAGCTGTGTGAACCCTCCCATGGTTGGATAAACAATAACTATAATTAATCAGTAATTGTTTCCTCCCACTCCTGAAAGTTGAGAGCACTTGTACTTGTACTTGTTACATGTTATATTCTATTTTATGTTAGTTAGCTGCCATTGCTTTGCATTTTCATTGCATTTGGTTATTGCCTTATTCTTCTATGTTAGCCTTATTTTATTATCTTACTTATTTATCTATAGCTTTAATCTCTACTCTCTCTCACACTGTATTACTTTCGACCTTTTGTATTGTAACTGTTGCACAGCAATTGCCCTCGGGATAATAAAGCTTTTTGAATCTTGAATCTTTCAGCCTGAGATGTGAGTAAAATCTCTGCAACTCAGAACCGATGAAGAAAACTTGTTTTTCAGAGGAAAGTTTTCTTCCAAACTTTGAGGATTTTTGAGACGTCAGTTGTCGACAATGAAGAGGGACTAATTTGACTTGATGTGATTAGTGTGAGATCGGTGTGTGTTTTCCTGGCCGGACCTCTCTGCCTCTCAGCTCACCTCTCCGTCTGGAGAAAAGAGTCTGTCTGTCTGTCTGTCTGTCAAACAGCTGCAGAGCTGTGAGGATCAGCTGATCCACGAACCCGAAGGCTGAAAAACCATGTTTCCAGCTCGTCATCTGCCAGTCAGAAACACACCGCCGGTGGTTTTCAAGACTCTGTGCTTCTGAAACTCGTCCACAAAAGTGTCAGAAAATGTCAGTCAGATGCTGTTTGTGCAAAATATTAAGTGCACATGCAGAACAAACAAGACTTACTCTTTAAGTATATTAAGTAATATTTTAAAAACTGTTTTGCCATTTTGTTCTTAGACATTGTGAGTTTTTAGGCAAAGGTGTGCATTAAATAATAAAACACTTGTACAATAAATGCTGATCCAGTGCAGACTGCACTAAAGAGGGATTGCTGCCTTAATGTATGAAGCCTGACTGACACAATGACAGTATTTGTTGCAGAATTATTAATTTGACTTGCACTTTAATGCACGAAATCTTGTGTTGGCATACAAATAACCTGTTCATTCTGCAAATATAGTGTTTGAATGCTCTTTGCTTACAAAAAAGTCAATCAAGAACGTTAAAATAATATCTTAAGAATCCAATAATCAGACATGCACATGTTTCCTCTCCCTGTATAACAAAAAGTGCATTGCAAAAGCACATAAGCACTGAGAAACCACACAGGAAACAGCACAGGAATAAAAACTGAACAGAGAGCGCCTCATACAAGCTCAAGGTTCTCTCATTATGTCCCTCTCGATTTGTGCTACACAGATTAAAAATCCAGTGGGCTTCTGCTCTCGAGCAGAAACTGTCTGTCGTCTCCTCCCCTGCTGCGAGGCCTCGACCCTCTGCATGGTGGAGAATTCTAACACTGATCTGCGCTCTGACTTCATGCAGGAAACTGTGAGAAATAGGCAGGTTAGAAGTCTTTCCTGTGGATGCTGCTGTTGTGTTTGTTTATGTGTGTGGAACTGAACTCAGCGCCTCACACACACATATATGGACACACACATTATAATAATAGCAGTGCGCTGAGAAGCAGGGATTTTTTTTCAACTTATTAGTCTGTGGTGGCGATAAAACCGTTCAGTTTGCAACTTTCTCCTCCTCTCTTGCTGCAGCACTTTGTTATACAAACCCTGTTAACTCTGAATTTTCATCCACACAGACGGAAAACCGAGAGCCCACAGCTGCAGCGGTACAAAGGGTGAAGGAAGTGAAGTTTGTGAAGCGAAAGTTTCAAACTTTAATTGCTGATCACGCAGGAAAAATGTGACTGACAGTGTGAACTTGAACAGAGCATCGTGAGGCCTTCCCAGTGTGCTGGTGCAGTGTACCCAGTGTACTTGTAAATATTGTACAATTTCTTGTTCTTATTTTGTACTTATTATTTATTGTTCTTTTTTCTTTTTGCTGCTTTTTTACATTCTGTCTTTTACTGTTCACTTGCTGCTGCAACAATGCAAATTTCCCCATTGTGGGACTAATATAGGAATATTTTATCTTATCTTATATGGGGAATAAGATTCTGCTAGCGATTCAATATTCATAAACAACATTAAACTCAATAAATAGCAGTGTATTATTTGTCTAAAAAACCTTCCAGCCTGCAGTTTGTTGGTTTGTTGTCCCACTAAGTCAAATCTCAGGATAAAATCTCAGGTTATGTTTCATCCATCATTGAGAAAAACAACAGATCAACAGGTACGATGAGGCAAAAACATCTTACCAACAAAGTCTGCATTTTCTAATGTAAGAACTTAAACAACACAGCGCTCTCATGCAAACGCCAGCGTGCTGCAGGCTGCTGCTCTTGCGTGCTGTTGAGGCCAGCTGGTCTCTGTACCATCCAGGTTTTACACAACACATGCCACATGCACTCATTTAGACTTCACCGGCACTGCAGTCGCCTAAATTATACATTAACATCAAAGTCGGACGTGTGTATGTGCGTTTGTGTGTGTGGTGCAGGTCAGCGACACGTGACCGCCTCATTTCACTGCCAGCTCCGGTGCTGCAGTCATACTTCATTATGACTTTTTCTTCCTGCCTCAGCTATGTGAGAACATTAAAACATAATCATCTGATGAAAAGTTCTGCAACGATAATCAGCATCTACCTCTTCTGTGTCTCGCTATCGATCCCTGAAGCTGTAATTCACAGGTAGATCAACATGCAGACTGAGCTACTGAGCGGCAGGCTTTCAGTGTCGAACACACGAACACATTTAAGAGGAAAAACCTGCTGACAACAGGGGGATCGAACCCAGACGGACAGAAGGACTGACTCCTTCACTTCACCCTGCTGCCTCTGGTTCACACAGAAACCCCTCAGCCCCCTGCAACAACATGCAAACATGCTCTACAAAACTGATAACAAACTGTAAATAAAATATACTGAACAGCTCAAATAGTCTGAGAAATGTCCCACTACTGGATTAGCATTAGATTCCGGATTAAGTTTGTGTCACAGTTTGTTTATAGTTCAGCATGGCATCTTTATAATTATGCAGAGCTAAACTGATGCATATTTAACGTGTTTCTCTGTGCAGCATAGAGAAAGTGACAAGGAAGCAACGACGGTGGCAGAAACACTTTTCTTGATTAAAGTAGTTCAGTTTTCATAGAGTTTCGCAGAATAATCCTTTGAGCGTTTTATCTTGTTTGCAACCAAAAGACAGTTGGGACAATTTGTACAACAAAACAGTTTGTAATATTTTTATACTTATGCTGGAAAAAAATGAGTTTCAGTTCAAAAACAGACCCAGAAACAAAAAAACATCAAAACAGCAGGTTGAGAAACGAAAACCAAACTTTAATAAACATAAAAGTGACACAAGAGAACAAAGACTGAAGGAGCATGCAGAGATAAATCCAAGAACTGAGGAGAAAATATGAAAATTGAATTAGAAAGTGAACTGGGACGGCAGGAGGAACATGAGCAGGCATGCAGATGAGTCACAAGGCAACAAAACAGGACAAACAACAACAACAAAATACACTTTGGAAGGAAAACTCACGAGGATCAGGTGAAAGTACTCATCAGTCAAAAAGTCAGCAAACAAATCGGAAGGGAAACAAAGCATGACACAAAGAGGAAAACTACAAAATAAAACAGGAAGTGAGAGACGTGATGGGACACTGATCATCTCAGCGAGGCTGTCAGATCTTTGACACTTTTTATGATCATGACAGTTTTCTCTTCAGTGTGAAAGCTATTTAACATGCACGACAGAGAAGAGGACGAGAACATCAGCCAAAAACAGCTGAAATTATGTGACTTTGATTCATGTAACACACTGAAGCAGCGTGATGAATCTCCTGGGGCTGCAGCAGGTGAGAGTTGTAGATTTTCTCGTTAAGTCTCTGCTAGCTGCAGGGCTTCTTTTCTCTTCTTTGACCTGAAGAACCATGAAAATGAGATGAGAGGAAAGTTTGTTTAGCCAAAGTTCCTGCAGGTTTTTCTCTTCTCATTCTGTGCTTTCGCCTCCGTCTCATTAACCGAGTCATTAAGTGTCTCGTCAGATGCGTTATCTCTGTTGCATCTTTAAGTTTTGGCCTCCACTCGGCCTGCAGGGTTCAATGTCAGCGACATTTCTTTTACACTAACGTTACCGTGACACAGCATCTGATCCAATTATCCCCAAAGCCTGGAGAGTAAGAGGGAACAGATGGTGATTTACAGTCTAAATAAAAATGGAGGCAGCTCCGGTAGGTACAGGTTTTGTTAAATTATGCACAGGACTCCTCCAGGGGCTTAAGAGGTGGATTCAAGCTCCTATAGAATAAAAGAGAAGTTCTCTGCTGAAGTCTGAAAGCAGCAGATCGACTCTGCTGTTGTAAAACTGTCATCAGCTATTCAAGCTGCATGAGGTTCATTCAAAACAGTGACAGTAAATGAGAAGTGATGAAGATATTTGGCTCGGATATCAGGTTCATCAATCAAAAAGTAATAAACAGTCTGAGTTTAAAAATATAAGAGATTTTATCGTCAGTTCAGAGTCTCTAATTCATGTTCTGAAGCGAGACAGTTTAACTTTCTGTCCTCCTCCTCCTTCCTTCATCCTTTTCTTCTTCTTGTTCTTCTTCCTCCTTCTTTCATCTTCTTCATCTTTCTAATAGTTTTTACGATTAATGTCTTTATTATCACAACAGAATCTTCATCATCATCACTGTTGTCCTCTTTTAACCATCATATCCATTCATCTTTTTTATTTTTCTTCATCATCATATCATCAGCAGAGGGTTTGATCATCATCATCATCTCCATCATTATCACTCCATTTTTATTAACAATCTTCTCCCATTACTTCTGAACCATCATCATCATTATCATCACTTTTTCTTCATCATCCCTCTTGTCTTTTTAATTTTGCCTACTTATCAACATCTCCTTTAACTTTCTTCATCTCTTCTTCTGTACTTCTTCTTCATTATCATTAAAATCATCTTTTTTTCTCTTCATCTTCTTTTACATCGTCATCATCATCATCATCACTTCCATCAGTTTCTTCTCAAAAACACAACAGTATTTACAATAATAACGGCTGATCTGAGGCTTTAATCACTTCTGACGTCACTTTCCTGCAGCTTGTAGAGTTTCTCAAAAACCCATCTGTTTTTTTCCACCATGACAGTTTGTCAAGTTGTAACTCTGCTCGCTGCTGCACCTCCAGGACCCGGCGTGACGAAGCACCAGGACTCTGGCAGGAGTTTGACACCTTCTCGGATCAACTACAAGTCATCTGTGTGTTGATGGCGGAGCCGTGTGATGAATGAGTTGTGTTCAGGGGGGCCGGAGCTCCAGTGGGACCGGCCTTCAGCAAATATTAATGCATCACAAACTCAGATGGATGGACCGCAGGCTTCAGTTTTTATCATTTAACTACTTGTCCCTGAGTTAATAAATCTAGATTTCTGACTGACAGTTACACGTTTACCCGGTCGGCTGCTGCTGCCATGTAGCCTTGACTTCATCAGATGGCATTCATGGCTCCTCTTCTCTGAACACACATTTTGATAAGTGACAATAAAGAAGAAATATGAGAGGGGGCTTCCTCCTCAGCTTCCCTTCACTTTTCTCATCTCTGCCGCAACAAACGCCGGCGTGTCATGAATCTTAAAGGACGGGCAGGGGTTTTTTTGCAGAGAAATGCAGCACACATTCACTCTCATAAGATTATATCCACAGGTTAATGTTCCTTCCAAGAAGTTCAGCTCATTTCCAAATATTAAATTCCAATATTCTGCTTGAAATGGGCAGCACAGAGCAGCTTCTTTCCGCTCCATTTCCAAGAATTACCGATGTTTATTAAAATAAATCTGAGTCTGGAGAGGAAGACAAAAAGCCAACGCTGTCTGATGAACCAGCCATTAACCTGCATCACCGCTAACGGATGATCGAACTTCAGGCAACGTGTCCATCAGGAAACAGCATCCTGCCTTTGATAACCTGCTTCTGTCTGCATCCAGTCTGGATCTACCCATCATGCAAGATCTGATATTTTTATTTTATCCAAGTGAGGCTTTTATTTCTTTTCTTCTGGGTCGGTTAGCAGGAAGCAGAGCGCAACACATAAACACTCACCTCTGCTTCAATGACAAGTTTAAAATAAAGGAGACTAAAGCGTCATGACTGCAGAGATGGATGTTCGGTCTCCATTCACTCATCAATACGACCCTGAGCTGACCCTGATGAGCTACAGGGGTGAATACGTGTGAACAGAGCAGGTTTTTGTCCATAAAATTTAAAGTAAATGAGTTTGGATGCTGATGACGTTGCATTGAGTATCGCTGCTACATATTTTTATAATCACACAATCTCACTACTTTTCACATCTTCTTCTTCTGATGCAAGCTGAGTTCTGCAGGATCATAATTGACTGACGGAGTGATAGTTTATTGATCTGTCTCCACCTACAGGAGGGTTCAGACCACAGTGCTGCTGCTGCTGACAGAGCTGGTGGGGATTCAGAGTTCTGAACATTTCAACAGGTCGAAGCTTAAACCTGGATTTCCTTCCTTGTTCATAGATGAGACCTTTGCTTCAACACTGGCGTCTGTCAAAGAGCTCTTCAGCAGGTCCTGCATGGGATCAATGTGAATTTTATTTGTAGCAAGTTTTAGCTGCAACTTTAACCACAGTTCTTTTTTTTTGCCTGTGCATGTGTGCATTTGTCTTTTGTGTCATTTTGCCTTTTGTGTTAAAGTAACATGATCTTCATTTAATTCCTGCTCACATTATCAAATGTGAAAACATCACTGGCTCTGGTGAAACTTCTCAGCAGCTGATGGGACATTTGTGTTTGTAGCTTCTGTCATTTTCTCTCCATCTGAATAACTAAACACACCAGAATCCACAACTCCAGCCAACAATTTTCCACCTTAAGACAAATGAGAGAAGACAACATCTCCGCTCGCTCGTGTCTCTCTGGATGAAGCACCTACTGATACATTAGTTTGAACTTGAGAACGTCTGTCCTTGGAGACCCGTGACTGCGACCGGTAAGTCATTTGTCACCCGAACACGACATGTGCATACACGAGCACGCCAGCCACATTTCTAGGCTTGAGTGTGTTTATGTCACAAATGCATTTTCTCTAACAGAAACAGCAGCCTGTAAACACGCTTTGCCTCATCAGAAGCTCTTTCTGTAACTCAGCAGCGAGGAGAGTTTCTCACTTATGCATTTGAAGGAACATTGTGCAACAAATTGGCGGAGATGAGCGACTGTACATTCACAGCTGGACCCGCTGAATTCACACAATTTACTGCGACCGGCTTTGCGTGGCTAATTGTACATTATGGAGGAGCAGGTGCAAAAAGCATGTGTGTGCTAAGAAGGAAGGCTGCGTGCGACGTCCCGCTAATCCGTGCTCATTGTAATTTCCTTTTTTTTTTCCTGGTAACTAACATTCCCTGCTATTTCTGTGTTCTTCCACTTGATTGCTCACACCTGCGTCTCATTACTCACCTGTTGTTGCTTTTTTTCCAGAGCCCTGTATATACTGTATGTATAGATCGTCCTGTTACTTTGCCAGATTGTCTCCGTTTATCATCATGTTTACTGCCTTCCCAGTGTTTCCGAGTGAAGCGTCTTTTGTTTTGGACTTGTGGATTTTTGCCGTCTGCTTGCTTGAATTTGCCTGTTGCATGGACGGATCTCCCATGTAGGACTTCCCAGAATCACATTGGGGTTAAGAAAGGGTTTATTTTTGAGGTTTAAATCACAAGCTGAGAAGAAAGAGTTCAGTTTCAGAGATAAAAGACAAAATTCCCTCCACAAGAATCTGTTAGCTTATGATTTTTAATATTTCAGACAGGGAAAACTTATAATCAAAAAAGTTTGTCATGCCTTCAGCATTATTTGAGATAAATATATAAATAAAAAGCTATAATCATATAAAGATCCTACTCTTGGAGGACCTTCCTACCCACACCTCCTTCAGGACTGCGTAGGTGTGCACAGACTGTTGATTGTTTTGTTTTTTCTCCCTGGCTCACTTGTTATTTAGTTGACTGACACACCAGAAAGTGGTAAAAAATCCATAGGTGTATGTCAATATTCATACTGCCACAATGTTAAGCATGCAGGGAAAATGAAACCTTGCATGTAAAATGTAATATACTGACTGTGACAGATGTATTTCCAAGAGGGTCAAAGTTCATGATGTTAAGGCAGGCAGTTAGTCCCAGTTGCATTATGATTCCACTGAAATAACTGGATTTAATTTTATTTGTCACTTTTCACAAGAACAAGAGTCAAAAAGTAAAAAACTGCAACAACAAATGAGCACGATATCTCACTTTTCATGACACCAAGCAAAGAGGATCATTAAAATTATTCATGAACTTACGACGCAAAGCAGTACAGTTTGTACCTGAACTCTTTTGTCTGCATTCACCTCAGTCAGACATCAACTACATCAACACCACCTCCTCCCTCCTCCACCGGAGATCCTGCTGGGTTTCCTCTCAGTCCTGCTCAGCTCTCAATGTTCTGCTCTTCACAAGCTTAACTTCATTAAAGAGCAATTTATGCAGCATATTACTTCCCTCAGCTCGGCAATCTCAGACAAATCCCACCACTAAACTGCAACTGAGCTTAAATCGCGTAATGCACCTGAAGGCAACTGCTAATCGAGCTGCTGCTTTAGTCTATCAGGAGGAAATTACTCACAACTGAATTAAATTCACAAATTCACTCCGTGTCTCTTAAGTGGGTAAGTTTGAGCACGAGAGACACAAAACACCTGCAGAGACAAACTTTATATTTCCTGCTGGTATTAAAACACCAGTCATGATTTTAATATTAAGACCTGTTAACAACAAATTAGGAACTGATAAAGAAGGAATCACATCACATCACGACACAGACATAATTCTTCTGCTGCTGTTGATAGTTTAATAAAAAGAGTTTATCCCTGAACTGTCTTATAGATCAGTGTATCACTCTTAGTCAGCATATTTCTGTAGTAAAAAAGGTTTTCAGTAATTTAGACGCAGTAACTGTTTCTGTTTTACAGCTGCAGTGAAAGGTTACAGACGTTCACATCCACATCCAATTAGCCTCTTAGCTTTCTGATTCTCCTACTCATCAGCTGTATTTCACTGTTAGTGTCCACAATAGCTTTGCCAAGTGCTTTTTTGGCATGAAACACAAGTTCAGCTGCCTCTCATAAAGTTCAGGATGCTCTCAGTCCCCAAACCTGCATTATTAAAGGTACATGACTTTGCTTTGTGACATACAGTACACGGCCTCCTCGCCAGATGTTTCTGCTGAATGTCAGATAAAATTATCCAGTGTAGGTGTCTCTGATGTGGTTCATATCCAGGTTATCAGCGAAGACTCAGCCCATTTGAGAAACAGATTTAAGTATTTTTATTTTGTGTCTGTGTTTATTTATGTAATTTTGATTTTG
>JAQNCA010000003.1:20940301-20953992 GCA_029783725.1 Acanthurus tractus
AAGGTTGATGACAAACACGTCAGCCATCAGAGGGCCAAACATCAGGTCACAGAATGGCGTCTCCACCCTCTCCACCCTCTCCACCCACCGTTTCACCTGAATGAACAATCTGACTCTCAGTGCTGAGCAGCAGCCTCATGGCAAGAATAAGATCTTAGCTTTACACATTTCAGCAAATGTAAATATGAAGAAAATTGATGTTTCTTTACATTTTAACTCTCTTTTTTGGTTGTTATTGTGCTGTGATTAACATCTACCGAAGTAGAAGCACAAAAACACGTAGTAAGAGTTTAGAAAGGATCCAGATTTGGCTTAAAGAGCCTAGTTTATCACCACAAACAGCTGGAAAATGTCCCAATACTCGCTACAAATACCTGATTTTGTCCATTGAAACAGGAAGAGAATACTGGTTTCAATGAGGTCACATCACCACCTCATCACCTAGTCCTCCTCCTTCTCCTCCTCCTAAAGGGAAGGTTTGCTCAAGATATGTGTTTCTGAAACACTGATATGACAGAGGTATGAAACATATGAGTTAAACACATCTATGACTGGCTAACTTTTCACGCCGGTGACTAAATCAGAGCAGGGTCACCATGACCGGCTGCAGAAACAGAAACATCTGCTCTCTCACGTCAGTTTTACCTCTTTTGTTCGCTCTGACAAATAGCTCGAGTCAGACCTTGCCTGTGGCACTCGCTCAGCATGAACGCAAAGTCAAATAAATTGAAGCGAGAGGTCTGGGCACCAGACTGTTAAGTGATGATGTACTGCATGTTTTTTCTTTCTATGAGAACAAAAAAAAATGCTTTCAAGCCATCTTTACTGATGTGAGGGACAGATGCATTTTCCTCTGTTTTTGTTTTTTTGGTCATGGTTTCATACTGGCTCTCTGCTGAATCTAAACTAGTTCCTTTAGCACAAAGTAATCTCTTTCTTCCCTCTCATTTATCTCTCTCAAAGCCCATAATGTCAGCGCGTCTCTCTCCGGCTGCTGTCATCTGTCAAGGGGAATATAAACCTGACAATGTTGTATCTACCATTTATCTGTCAGTCCCCGCTCTGCCCACACTCAATCCCTCTGTGGCGTTTGAGTCCCTTAAAACGTGTCATAAATCTTATTTGCCCAGACATGTTTACTAATCATACATTTTAACACAACATCGGCCTCCTGACAGACAAGCGTTCACCCTCTGATGGCCTCTTTATTAGGCTCTGGTAGCTGTTTTGTCACCAGTGCACCAGCCACTGGCACATGTGGACAGTTTCTATGTGAAATTATCCCTCTGATGACATTCCTTTGTGAGAGGCATAAAAAAATACAATAAACCTTCCAAGAGCTTTTGAAACATTTCACCACAAAAGAGAATCAGCAGAAAAATCATCAGAAAATATGAAAAATATCACAGATTAATTCTCAAGTTTGATTTTGACCACAATGAAGAAGACCAAATGCTCTGCTCATTTCCTTTTCTATGAACAAAACTGACCAAAAAAAAATTCTAAAAATACAAATACTTTCCATGAATCTTCAATATCAAAAATATGTCCTACTTCACAATCATGCTTCTATATTTCAAAGCACCACATCCTGTGCAGCTTCACTGGAGCAGCTGAGGCTTAAGTGCCTTGCTCAAAGGCAAATGTTCATCAGGCTGAGTGTCATAAAAGTCTCCACTACTATTTACCACACTGACTCTCACTAACCCATTCAAAAGCATGGAAATCTGTGCATAAACCATACGAATAGAAATCAGCAAAAACATATTGATGTGTTTTTTACTACGTTTCTATAAAACATTCACATTGCTAAGTAAAAAAGAAATGCACAATTTAAAATTATGTTTCTGAAAAGAGAGCAGAAAATACTCCCTCTTGCTTTCTTGCAACAGAAGTCACTTTTCCAGACATTTGAGGTGCAAAGTGATCAGATTTCAAATCAAAAATCAAACTTCTGATCTTAAAATAGATAAAAATCATGTGAACTCACCTCCTCCTGTTGCCCAGTGGGAGCTGAAAAGTATCAGGATGACCTGTGTAATAATCCCCGGGACTTTTTTACTCCAGAGATCCATGATGAAGTGGAAGGATGCTGCAGAAAAGCCCGCCAGGTGAAGGAGGGAGATGGTCTGCCTCCCCTCTCCTCTTTACTCCACTCCACACCTCCTCCTCCTCCTCCTTCTCCTCCAATCTCTCACACTTCCCAGACCTCTGATGAATTCAGCACTTCTGCTTCTGCAGCGCTCTCCGACATCCACCAGGCTCCACACTGATGACAGCAGAGGCAAGAGGCTACTTTCTGTTCGGCTGCACTCTGCAGAGTGAGGCGAAGGAGGAGAGAGAGGGAGGAAACACAGGGAGAGAGAGGGAGAGAGAGAGAGACAGGAAGGGAGAGAGAGAGAGAGAGAGAGAGCTTTCACTTCTGTCACCTCCTGTGAAAGGTACTTCAGTTATTAAAAGGACTTGAAGACTCTTTGCGCTGCCAAAATCTTCCAGCAGAAAAGCTTCTGCAGGCTACATGTTCTGCTCCGACGGTGTTTAAGAAAGAGGCGTCTCAGGTCCCATCAGGCTTCAGGCTGCTGCTCTCAGTCTGTTTGTCATCATGTTATGCAGCAGTTCAGGTCTGGTGGTCACGAAAGGGATCCCCGACACAGCGAGTCATCGCTAATCAATTTTAAGTCCCCTACTGAGAGAGGACACGAGTCTAATTATATGTTTAGTTCTCTGTACTGTAACTGGATCTCAATTCATCTAAAAATGTGCAGATTAAAAGCAAAGTCAACAAGGGTTTTGACCCCTTTGACAAATTCAGTTAAATTGTTTTGTTTTTGTTGATAAATTTTTATTTAACCGACAAACTAGGATTAAAATCCACTTTCCAAGACCAACCAAACAGCACCATGAAATATTGTGACAATAAAATACATAAAACATAAACAGACTAAGATACAGTCAAAGTTCATTAACGATTAGGAGGAACTTTCCTTTTGTGTTGACTCTGGTGACCCCTGTGGACAAAAGCGGTAGTGTTTTCACCATCTAACAAACCACATAAAGAAAAGATGCTAACGGCATTTATCCTTCTCATAAGTTTGCTAGCCTCTGATTCATCATCTGAGTCTGACTGAAGCTCGGCCATGTTTGGTTGAACCTCCTCATGTTTCCTCTAATGCTAATGCTAGCCATCATGATGCCCACTGCTCTTCGACCAGACAACCTAACAAGCAGCAGGGTGGGCGGGGCAAGAGACCCGTGATTTTTTTATGTTTGTAGCATTAAAAGGCTTCATTGTACATTTCCCTGTGTAATCCTGTGCTGTAAAATGACAAATAAACGATTAACCTTGATTATTATGTTTGCACATTTGTTCTTAACATGTCACTTTAATGCTTTTAATACAATCGAAGGACTGCAGTTGAGGTTAGCAACAGCAATGACAAATTAACAGCAATGTCAGTTGCAGAATTACATGTAATTCAACAAGTTTATGAGCGTTTTTTGTCCAGATATTTCAGTAATTTCTTAGCTAATTCCCTGGTCATGTCATGTGTGTAATACATCAAAATCCCAAATCAGATTTAATCAGATAAAAGTTATTAATGTTTAATACTGCATAAATTATGGTGAAATATTTAAAACACAAATTAAAACCCAAGAGGACGAAAATCATTAAGAAATGGATAAAATTATCTCAGACTTTATTTTCAGAGATGGAAACTTTCAGAAACTTTTTTTTTTAAACAACTCTCAGCCTTTCGATTAAACACAAAAACATGGAGAAGAGGGTCGATGCCATGAATCCACCTAAAAGACGTTTTTTTTTTTTCTGCATCTCGCACAATCACCTCGCAGTCATTTGAAAGCCACTGCACACTGGGAAGGTGAGAGATGTAATTTCTCATCTAAATTGGGTTTTCACACACAGTTCTCTGCAAATATTCTGTTCTGCAGAACGGAGGGAGAGATTACGCCGCAGTCTTTATCAGTATTATCGCAGTTAATATTACTGTTCCTGGATCACGCCACGGTGCTTGTTTTATCTGAAATGATGACTTACCGCAAAGCCACACAGGGATGTTAGAGGAGCTTTCCGGGGGCAGAGAGGCAGGCAGCATGTGAATGAGGCAGAGAGCACAGATACCAACTAATTCTGCCTCAATCATGATGAAAGTATGTTTGTTTTAAATATTTTCAATGTGAGAATCAGAGATGCAGAGAGACATGTTTGTCTTTTGCATCTGCGTCTCTGAAAGGTGAAGACAAAACAGAAAAAGTGGCAGTCAGACTGCAGTTTGATAATCATGTCTTTCATCTTTGTTTTTATTCTACATTTTAGTGGATTGTTAACATTTCAAAAATGTTTCTACCCAGTAAACTTTTTGATAAGAAGATGGTCGGTGCTACTGTAGATTAATAAGCAGGCAAACAGTGAATATTTGCACTGAAAACATCTACTGAGTATTTGCAGAACATTCTGTGTGTTTGACTGATGCTTTATCTAAATACTGATGTGTAGCAGAAACAATCCACACTTAATTTTGTGTTATAGTTTGCCTATGATCGTGTCTTTGTCTAAGAGGAAATATGATTATATTGTAACCATTTGGGCTGACATTTGCAGCTTTATTAGCTTTATTATATCAGCTGTTTGCCTTGCTATTGTGAGAGCTAAGAAGATGTCAGCATTTGGTTATTGGTAAGTTGCTTCTCAACTTTGGTCCAAAAATGAAGCTTGTCAACAACTTTACATATATTACTATAAAATTTGATACCGGTTTTTATCTAAAAAAGGGAAACCTTCATCCCTGAGGTCAGCAAAGCTTAAACACAAGGTTTCAGTTGGTCCAGGACTTTGATTTTTGAGCAAATATTCCAAAATATAACCATTCACATCAGCCTCAGCTGTTCTTTGTGGCTATAGTGCTTGATACCAGCATGCTAGCACATTAAGCTTAAGTGGTTAAGATGGTAAACATTATACTTATGGATGCTGAATACAGTGTTGGAGGCAAAGCTCTATTCATTCCTGTGAAATGTGCTCAGTGGTGCGTGAAGCCAAAAGAGACAGATCCTGTACTTACACTCGGATGAATGCAAACTGCGCATGCTTGAGTAAAAGAGAAAACCTCTGGTTCAACCTCTTCACTGACATGAATGAGGATATAATATGATTCAACCGTGCAATTTATCCCAACATGTAAAGGTTAGCGTTTAGCTTAGCAGACCTCTGTGTCTAAAAACAGCTTCACAGAGCTGCAAACAGGAGCTCATCGTCTTGTTTAAAATCCATTTGATGGAGTTTTTGCTGATGTTCTGCCTGTTTGAGCCCACAGCATATTTAATGCCCCCTCCCCTTTCAAGTTTGTCATGTATTTGTGCAGCTGTGAAATTCCACTGCAGGTTTTCCACACACACGCTCAATATCATATTAATTTTGTTCTAAATTAATGTATTAGATAAGATGCAGTAAAATTACAGAGAATAAAAACCTCTAATTGGATTTCCAACAGTTGTGGGAAGAATGTTTACAGAGGCACATCCAATGTCCCGGCTGACTAAATGCAAAGACTGACGTGTTTTTGTCAGAGAAATCTCCCCAGAGAAATTCCTACAGTCATTTTTAGTCCTAATAATACGCTCTCAGTGGAAAACAATACATAATAAAATTGGCTTTAGGTTATTTAATCAGTGACTGTATTTTTTTTTTAAAGCTGACTTAGAATTTTGAATAATAGATTAATGCAATTAAGAATAAGTTTTAGCCTAAAGTTCTTTAAAAATACATCAAAATTATGGATATTAATTACAATTTTATCCCTGGAGGATTTAAATAAAAGACTTTTTGAGGTCTCAGTATTAGCCTTCAGGCGATATGAATTTAAATCCATGTCAGATCTGTGCAGGAGTGCATGTGTCCTTGTTAATGTAACTTTCATTATACATAAAACATCTTGCTTTGGCTTTATTACGTTATTTTTAAATTGAATTAAATCGCAGACCTCAGACACAGCTGATGAACTTATTATACTTGACAACTGACTTTGCTTTGACATTGTTTTTTGGGGGTTTTTTTTGGGTTTGTTATTTTTTTGGCAAATTGCTTGTCTTGCTTCGACTTTGTCTTTTTGCTCTGCAGCTGCATGCGAGCCGCTCCACAGCCTGCTGCCAGGCCTCGTTTTGTATAACTCATTTTTATTTTGCATACCAAATGAAGCCAGCCAATGACTGATGCACTCACACTCTACTTTATATTCACAACACCTGCTGCAGGCTGGGTGCAGATTTTGGCTTTGGCCAACAAGCTGGTCAGCCAAAACAGAGAAGACTCTCAGAATTTGTTGATGAGGTGAGCAGGGAAGTTTAAAGCTTGTTAAAAGAGGGGAAATAATACAGAGGATTTGCTTTTTATCCTCCATAAATGTTTAATTATTTTGTGGGTGATGACTTGAAATAAATCCTCTGTCAGTTTTTTAATGTTGGACAAAGTTATTAAGCTGATGGCTGTAAATGAGCTTAAATCAAGAGCTTAACTTTCATGCATAGTTTAAGATTTTGACTCAATTTTAGAATAAATCAACAGCCATGTGAAGTGTTTTGTATACAAAAATACAAAAAATAAGCATTGTGTATTTGCTGCAGGTCTGATGTTCCTCCTCTCCATACTTACTGCAGCTGAGGCTCATGGGTAGTGTAGTACAGCCTGTATTTCTATCAAACCAATTTAAATACAAAGAAAGTGTTTACAGTAAGATTATTCCTTTATATTGTTACATTATCTGGGGAATTTCAGTGTTTTTATGGGTTACAATCATTCATTTATTAAAAGTTATTAGTGGCATCTAGTGGTGAGGTTGCAAATTGCAGCCCATTAAAAGTCCTTTCACTTACCAACCCCTTCCAAATGTGTAGGAGAGCCTAAGGTGGTCACCAAAAGGTCACCCAAAACATGAAATTTTAAAAACCTGCTCCCTCTGTGAATTTAAGCCCTGCTGTTTTCTTTTCTCTTACTGCTGTTTCAATACTGCAACTCAAACTTGTCAACATTTCTTT
The DNA here is from genome assembly GCA_029783725.1 of Acanthurus tractus. Taxonomy (NCBI): domain Eukaryota; kingdom Metazoa; phylum Chordata; class Actinopteri; order Acanthuriformes; family Acanthuridae; genus Acanthurus; species Acanthurus tractus. Next base: position 20,947,352 of record JAQNCA010000003.1, read on the forward strand.
GTCAGCCTGTCACAAATAATGAGACATGTATAATCAGCCTATGGTCATTTTGAGGACAAATAAAAAATTATCCTGCCACAAGTTGATGGACTTTGTTTTGCGAGTCTGCACAGCACAGATTTGCCTTGTTTGCTGGGCAGCCTGAAGCATTTTCCTCCTTGAAAACTGCAATTTGAAAGCAAGACTGTCTTTTTAGTTAATTGCACAGCCCTCTCCAAAACCAAAGTGGCTTCGTTTCCATTATCGACTCCAGTTTGTTTTCCATTATTGACCACACCAAATGTTTGTTTTCTTCGTGCCACAGCTGACCTCCAAGCAGCTACCTTGGATAATATCTCCTCATGAATAATGTTAAGAAACATCAATGAAAGGGAGTGATTTGGTCTCTCTATCTTTGAAGAAATCCATGCCTGGAAACTCGGTACATCTTCACTGGGAAAATTATCAATTCTGTTTGATGTGTTGAAGTATGGTAGTTTCCCTTCAACCTGTCATAAAAGGAGGGAGGTATGGCATGTAAGTGTTTCAGGTTACAAGAACAGACTGCAGCGGTGTTGTGGGCTGAGCAAAGTTGATCAAAAATCAGAGAAGTGGTAGAAGCGGAGGATGGATATCATGCCAACACAACTGCAGCACAGATGTAAGACGTGGCTGCACTGCGCTCAGGTCTTTTTCTGCTGCTGCAAGTGGAGAAGCTTCTCTCTGTATCTACGCAGCTTTCATGCTTTTGATGGCCTTGCTCAAAAAACATCACGGATGTATTGACTTCTGCTACTTCTCCTTGGATCACTGCACCGAGCTTTGCTGTTTCTGTTGAACACCAAAGGTGACTGAACTTTTGCAGGTAAATCATTGAAACTCTCTGCCCTTTGAGATCACTCATGTAACATATTTAACTTCTTTTAAATCTCTTCAAATGTTTATTTTTCACAAGGATTCTGTGAATATTTTACATTTACTATTGAATCTCTCCTGCATTTTTCCTACCTAGAATATAAATATTTTCGATAATTTTTTAAAAGAAAACTAAAAATAAAAATATAATATATATATAATATCTAAGATTTGACAGGTGCAGGAAAACGCCGAAAGGTACATCCTCAAAAATAACTAGAATGAGTGTAAATATACAAGTGCATTTTAGAGAATAGTGTAAGTACAATGTAGTTGTGTTATTTTTGCAGTGTCCGCATTATTTTTGCAGTGTCCAATCAAACTTTAGTTATAATTTAACATGACCTTTACAACGTAAAACATGTCTATCTGATCACTGTTGAATAACAGCATGAACAGTAGATTATCAAAGTTTAGGACATCAGCTCAAACAAAAAACTTCTTGGTTTAATCCTACAAGCACTTACTAACCGACTGTCTGACTGACTGGCTGACTGAGTGTCCTGCTGACTGACTGACTGACTCACTTGCTCGCTCACTGACTCTTCTTACGTTTCCCTCAAGACAAATGACAACTGACTCCTTCTCCGTGGCTTTGACCTCGGTTAGCAGCGGGGGGAGTAAATGTGTGTCCTTTAGTGTTCTGGGAGCATTTAGGCTGAGCTGGGCTTTTTTGCGGGGCTGCAGGGGTATTGACGGGGTTGTGAAGCGTGATATTAGGTGCAGGCCTTCATGCCGGGACGCCTCAGAGCCATAACGATCTCAAAGCTTTGCTGACCTGTCGGCAGTGACTGACAGGAGCCGCTCGGCTGGAAGAAAACGTTGCTTTAGGCTACGACTTTCAGTAAGACAACTAGGGGAGAGTCAGAGGGTAAAACTGCTGTCAGAACTCAAATTACTGAACATTTGACACACAGTACATAACCCGGCACGCACGCTGAACCCAGTTATTCCCATATCATGAAAACAGATGGACTGCCCTGCTAAAAAGGCTGGATAAGTGTGACATTTTGTTTGAAATTTCTGTTGCTTTTTCTGTCAGTTTTTCTTTAAAATTAAACACTTTACAATGTTTTTTTGAGTTTTTTGAAGATAGAAAGGTGTCGTTCAGTTAGATCAGACCTGTTTACGCTATGCACACTGTGCCGCTTCTATTTTGAAAGTCTTTTATTTATGTACGGATGCATGCGCAGACCCTCAAAATGTCATCTCACACCAAAAAAGAAAGACTGATACCGAATGCTGCATTTTTAAGAAGGCATGGACTGCAAAATATTTATTTACAGAAGTTAAGGGAAAAACTGTGTGTTTAGTTTGTATTCAAGGAATACAATTTAAACTGGCACCATGTGACCAAACACGCAGAAAAATACAAGAATTTGTCTGACGAAGAGTCGGTCAAGGAGTCGGACGCCCTGCTGGCTAAACTGCAAAACCAACCTGTGACGTGACAGCAATTCGCAGTGTTTTAATTTATACAGCCTTACATTTACAACCAGCTATTTGAGGGCAATCGCACTGCTGATGTGGCCCTCAGTGAAAGTGAGTTTCACATCCCTGGTCTAGAGTGAGGCAAGTCTTGACCTCTATCAATAAACCCATGTCCTACACTTTTGCACTCTTGTTCGTCGTAAAGACTTGCATGACAGGACTTTCCTCGTAGTGTCTCTCTTTCTAATGAAACAGATGAGGAACACTGAGCTTATTTGACAATGATACCCTTTGTATTACGAAAAGGCATGGCGCTGTAGCTTAGTTGGTTAAAGTGCCTCTCTTGTAAACAGGAGATCCTGGGTTGGGTTTTGTAAAGCCTTACACAATTTCTATAGGAGAAGGACCAGTGCCGATATTAGTGTGTGCTGAGGCCCCAGGTAAATATTCCCAATGAGCTTCTCTGTTAACAAGCGTTAAACATCAGCTTACATTGTACTAAAACCACAATACACTACAGCTATATATAAAATACAATACAATAAGTTACACATAACACATCTCACAAAACGGCAATACAGTTAATCCAAAATACAATTGGCCAAACATGGCTACAGTTCTGGTGTGTTTTTTACCTCAATAGCCAGCAATTCACCTTGAAGATTTGATGTTTGGAACTTATTTCAGTTGGTAATATGCTCCAAAGTTGACAGTCTTTCATGCACAAAGCACACTGTCAAAACTTAGATCTAAATTTCAAAGCATTCATAATTTAAGAGTTAGCTAGTTACAGCAAAAGCTGTTGTCTTGGTTAGCTGTTTTCCCGTCCAAACCAAAATTTCAGAAGTTCACTTTCTCTCTGTCGGCTAACGTTAGCTGCTAGCCACGCTCGCGAGACAGTCGCGCGGCATTGTGTCAACACACTCCGCAACGGTTAGCCGATGGCGCGCGACCCCCAGACTGATGTCTCCCGCTCCGTTAACAAGGTAAACTAACTATTAAACAAGTAAAACTCAGCCTTACATCTAACGCTAGTTTAAGTGTTTGCAACGCGATGTTATCCGTTCCACTTACCGCTGTCTTGCTTCCTCCGTTCTTCTCTTTCTTTTCTCGCTCTCTGACAGCTAGCTCCTCTTCGTTTTACACGGTCGACTTCCACGTTACTTTGATTGACACACTTCCGTAAAGCTCCTGGATGTAGCAGCGCTACCGGGATGACATTGAGCCCTTTCAGAGGGGTTTCCCTCGAAGATGTCATTGCGATTTTGGTTAATGGGGTAGGTCACTGCAGTTGCGTCATTAAAAGACATTACTGCGAAGTAAAGTTCGTCAGCCCTTGGGGGCCCCCTAGTGGCTCGGGGCTTCCTGCCTTGCCGGTTGCCAAGCGACGCCTCTGAGGAGGACGTTCTGTTTTCTATAAAAACAAACATGGCTGCTGTATCCTTGGCTTGGTGAGCACTTCTACAGCCCAGAAAAAATGGATCTTTTTTCTAAAGGAGACCTTTTAGGTGCCGGTAGGATTGAGGGATCAGTCCCTTGAAATGGTAGACGTAAGCACTAAAGAAGGTCTCTGCTTTTATGCAACGCAGAACTCAGCTGAATGAAGGATGGTTGCAATTTGTCCAAAAATACGGCAGTGCAGGTCTCTGTGGCGCAATCGGCCAGCGCGCTCGGCTGTTAACCGAGAGGTTGGTGGTTCAAGCCCACCCAGGGACGATGAATAATATCTAGTACTGATGTCCATAATTTTTAATGGACTACCTCGTGAATCTGTTGTGAGGTGAGCCTTGCCCTTTATCCAAAAACCCATGTCTTATGCCATGTCACATTTTACCATCTAGCTTATTACTGCTAACTAATCTTTGATATTTGTGTCTTGTTTTGAGAATTATAACTGTGATAATACTGAACAAGATGCGCCACTCCTCCCTTCTTGTCAGAGTCTTATTATTTATTTATTTATTTTCAATCTTTTAATTGATCATATTAAAGGTCTGTTACCGTTTGAAGAGGCCCCTGAAAGTGAAACTCTGTTGAATATTGTGCTCTATATTATTTCTATTTTGATGTATTTTACCATATGATATGACACAAAACTATAAAATATATATTTTGTTCAGCTTTCCATTTCACCTTATTGTGTAACTTCTGGCCTGGTGATTAGGTTTATGTTGTTTTAGTGTTTTAATTGATGCCTTGTACCATTTATTTTAATATTTCTTGACCAAATATCAATCTTTGATTTTTCCTCATTTTTTTTACATGTTAAGAGAAGTAAATTAACAAACAATCCATTGAAACAAAATGTCAATTTGATGAATTTTATTTTATTTTATGATTTTTTTATTTATAGTTTAATTTATGTTGGCTGGAGAAACCAGAGCACCTGGAGAAAAACCAAACATGAAAAAAAATCCTGTCATACCCAATCATACAACCTCATGTCATCATGGTGTTCGGTGACCGGAGGTTTCGTTTTGACATTTTATGGTAATACTTTTCATTGTTATCTTAGTCGTATGTATTATACTCTTAGCTTTTCTATGTAAAGAAGTATTTACTCTTGTGATGCTACATGAACCAAAATTTCCCCACAGGAGATAAATAACATCTTATTTGCCCCTGACAGAAAAAGTCTGTTGTATATTTTGCCTTATACTAGTCCTATTTTTATACATTTTTCTATGCAGTATAATACAATGGGTTTTAAATTGATGGCTTGTACAATTTATTAGAATTTTTCTTGACCAAATATCAATCTTTATATTACCTTATATTTACATCTTAAAAGAAGTCATAAGTCAAAAACAATCCATGTAAACAGAACGTCAATTTGATGAATTTTATCTAATTTTTTTATTCTTATTTTATTGTTAAATTTATGTTGTTGGGAAAAACCAGAGCACCTGGAGTAAAACCAACATGAGAGAAAGTCCCTCGTCATCTTTGTTCATCTGTCTTCTGAGCCTGTTGTTGTTATTACTGGTCACCGCAGGAGGTTTACCCTTTTTCAAGTCTGCTCATTGGCTCCCTCATTGGAGGAAGCGAAGCTACCTTGACTTTCAGCGGTTTCCTCTGCGGCTTCCTCACTGGAGGAGATAAAGCTGCATCAGTGGGGCCTGTTCTTCAGCCTTCTGTTCCTGCTGGTTGTTCGACACCTGGCTGCAGGAGCTGCTGCCACTTGCTGTCTGCAGGTGTTCCTGTTTCGGATGTGCAGACAAACAGTTTTTCCTCATGGCTCTCCGACTCAACAGTTGACTGTTTAGGTCGAGGAACTCCTGTTTCAGGATAGCAGCTATTTGAAGTTGTGCGTCGCTCTCCTCTTTAGCAGCTCTATATCTGCTCTCCACACCTTCAAACTCCTGGAGGTATTTACGGAGCTCCTGTATTTTGATGCGGAGATCAGAATTCTCTCTGCTGATGGTTTCTGTAGCAGACTTGATGTTATTGTACTCGCTGCGAAAGAGGACGTCTTTTCTGATCTCATGCTTGAGGTACTGGGACTCCTTTCTGAGAGCGATAATCTTGGTCTGGAGCTTGTCCAACTTAGCTTTGATGTCTTTGATGTCTTTGTATTTGCTGATTGAGTGAAAAACCTTTTTGGTATTCTTTTTCAGGTCATTGACTTTGTTTTGCATGACTGACATCATTGCCAGCATGTCTTTCTCATCAGCCTCCAGTTGTTTTAACTCCTCTTTCTTCTGTTCTGCTTTGCTAAATTGTTCTTGCACCTCCTGAACCTGCTGTTGTAGTATAGCTTTTAGCTGGTTCTTCTCCTGCTTTGTCTGAATTTTGTCATCTAAGTGAGCTTGATTTGTGATTTTGTTATGGATGTCTTGGACCTGTTGCTGTAGCTCCTTATTTTGCTGAATCAAGGTCTTTTTTTCACTTTTTGTTGTCTTGTGTTTGTCCTTTAGATCTTTTCTGCCTCTAATTTCGTTGTTCATCATCTGAAGAACTTGCTGAAGATTTTGGTTTTCCAGGTTGATGTTTTGAACTTCTTCTTCCGCAGCAAAAGAACATTGTTCCTCAGGTTCATTGACACTTGACATTTCACTGTCCAAGTGTTGCACTTGTTCCCTCACTTGAGGAGGCGAAGCTGCCTCAACTCTCAGCGGCTCACTCACTGGAGGAAGCGAAGCTACCTTGAGTCTCAGCTTGTTCCTAGGTGGCTTCTTTGGGGGTATCTTCACTGGAGGAGCTGCCTCGACTCTCAGTGGGGCCAGTTCTTCAGCCTCATGTTCCTGCTGGTTGTTCGACTCCTGAACCTGTTGTTGGACCTCAGGGTTGTTCTGGCTTAAGGTATTGTTCTCCTG
>JAQNCA010000003.1:21369456-21384804 GCA_029783725.1 Acanthurus tractus
GCAGCTAAGTGTTTGGTGGGGGGCATTTTCACAATTCCCTGCAAAAGATCCCAAACCATGCCCATCCCCCCCCCCCCCCCCCCTTACTAAAAAAACCACTCTTTTTATTCAAGACATCCCGAATGTTTTCATGCTGTTGCGCTTGAGAAATTGGCAGCTGTGGCCTATTTGCATTTGGTAGTCACAGTCAATGGGGAACCGAAGTATTCCACTCTTTAAACCGCATGCAAGCTGTTTGGTTCGCACTCATCGGTTTCTCTTCAATTGTTCCGTCACTTCAGCAGAGGTTAACTCGTTTCGAGAATACAGGCTTTCAGCAGGATCCTGGCATTTTTTTTTCGAGTGCAAAGTCAACGGGGATCCCGAAACGTTTCACTTAACTAGATGTAAATGTTTTACAAATCGATCGGGTCACAGTTAACCACCTCTGATACCTGCTGATCCTCCTCATGTCCTCGGAAACCAGCTTTGCCATGGTGGCTGAATGCAAATATTCTGTAGTCACATAAAAACAGCATCACATTTAATCAGAGGTGTTGGATCTGAAAACATTTGGCAAAGCATTTGTGTTCTTTCTCATGGGAACGGTGAACGTTTTGCAAAAAGAACATTTCTGTGGCTGATTCGAAGGAGTCGGCGCATCAAAACATAGAGGATGCAAGAAACGTACATGTATAAATACATTGTTTTGATAGACCTTGTTGGTGTGATGCTGCTCCATTTTGCTTTTAGTGCAAACAAAACATTCGCGTCATGCTGCCTCTAATTGTAACGGGGCCTCATGAAACCAGAAAGCCTGATTTGATTCCAGACGGGGGCTCGTCTCCACCACCCACATCAGCGTGGCAGGAGATAAAAACACCACAGGGCACATGCGGTTCATTAATTAATCAAGAAAAACACAACAGAGATCTGCGTTTGCAATGGATTGCAAGTTATTTTTTGAGAGAATGGAAGAATGTTTCATTGTCGTCCTCTCACCCGTCTGTGAGGAGCGGCGGGCGGCCGCCATATGGCACCGCACGCCGATGCCTCGGGCAAGGGCACCGACGGGAGAACTGACCTATATATACATGTTTTTAAACGGCTGAAGAAAGTGGATCACCTGGAGGAAAAGCCACAAAAGCACAGGGAGAACATGCAAAGTCCAGGAAGGAACCAAATCCAGGAACCTTTTTTAGTTTTGATTCAACAGGGCAAACCAGAGAGCGACTGGGCTGCAATTCAGAAAAAGTCCATTAAAATATGTGCAATATTTAAATTTGTACACAATATTTTAATTTTGCACAAAGCTTCGTCCGTTTCGAGTTGTTAAAACAGCCTTCGGGGCATCAGTGCAGCACTCTGCTCGAGTCAAAACAGTAAAACAGCTCTGTGCTTACTCAGAGCGAGCGCCCGCTGATGGTAAGCAAATTTGCTTTTCAGGCATTCAGCTGACACCGTAGATCACTCCGGATAAGTGCAACTCAGAATTTATGAATCTGACCACCACAAACTGCTAAGAGACAAAGAGGTTCATGTTAAGACTCAGACATTCTTTGCTCCCAGGAAGATATTTTGCCCTCATCAATAAATAACAAGCAGCTAAATTCAAACTTTGCTGCAGCCGACTGCGGCGGCGAGGCGGTTTGAGATCCTGCAGAGCCGCCTCTCAGCTGTCACACACCCACAGGTCTGCTATCACACTCCCAGTCAATCAATTTAAAGGTGAAAGGTGTGTTTTGGTTTTCAGCAGGGGGGCCACACTGTTTTGTTTGTGTTGAGCTTTCAGATCCCTTTTAAAAACAGCACAGGTAATTAAAGATTGAGCCCATTTTCCATTTAGAAACACACACACACGCAGGCGCCGATGCAATCAGCTGTTAGGGGTTTAATCATAGTTACACTGAAACTGATGATGCTAATTGTGTTAGAGATAATTTTGAGCAAAATGTCTAATATGCATTTCTGCATGTTTATCCTCCAAGAGAGTGTTTTTTCCCTGCATTTCTCTCTCTTCCTAATGAGGCGGAATGTCCCTTTAAACCAGGTTCTGCTCAGATTTTCCACCAGGTTGGTTAACGTGTGAAAGCCTCCTGTGTTTTCCTTGTGTGTGTGTGTTTTGTGTGCTGCTAGCTAATGTGTGAAAGCCACTTCTGTTTTCTTTAGCTGTAACCCCCTGCTGACACACACACACACACACACATGCATGCACTCACACGCACACACACACACACACCCCTATGTTGTTTCTGCATCTCCTCACTCAGCAGGACTCCTTTCTGTGTCCAACTCCTGCAATTATCTCATCCCTCACTGATGACCGAGTGACGCATGCATGCATTTCAGTGTGTGTGTGTGTGTGTGTGTGCATGTGTGTGTGTGCATCTGGTGTGTGTGTGGAGATAGAGAGAGATAAAGCACAAGAATGAGTAAACACAGTCTCTGTAATCCCTCTCCCCTTCAAAGTCCATCAGAGTGGCTTCGCTCTCCTCCTGCACGTCGCTCGCTTCTCTCTTTGTTTGTCCTCCTTCACAAAGTCGCTTCATCAATCTTCAGTTTAAAGTTCACTTATGCATTTTCTTTTCTAAAACACTATTTTTTTTCCACTTCCAGTTCCAGTTCTCTGCCCCCCCCCCTCCCTCGGGCTTCCCAGTACAACCACAGCCTTCCCTCACTGGTCACCGAGCTACTTCAGCCGAGCGTCGCCTTGCTCAAAGGTAACTCTTCTCCTTTGCCGCTCACATTTTTTCCAGCCTGGCGAGAGAGTTTAATATTTATGGGCGAGCAGAATAAACTTCAGCCGCCGCTAACGGTGAAATATAAGGGAAGTCATGCAACAAAGAAGATAAATTGCATTCAACCTTGTGTTTCCCAAACTTCTGTCCCTTATTTCACTTCTGTAACTTCGGAGTAAAAAGCAGTTGAGCAACAGTGAGTTTATTTCATTCCTTCTCTCTCCGAAGCTGCACACAACCCACAGGCCTGCTGGAGCATTTTCTGTTACATTAAAACCGAATCAGCTCCATTAAATTTTAAACACCGCTGACCAAGACTGGTCGAACTTTGGTGGAAAACATTGTGTTTTGCATCATTTATAGTGAGAAGTTGATTGTGAAAATAAGTCGTCAGCCTCTCGAAGCCTCCGTGTCAAACTCGGCTTTGATCCCCGTGCATTTCAATCGCCGTCTCACCGCAGTGGATAACCGCTGCACATCACTGATTCCTCCCTCAAAAATTCATGCTTTGCGCAACAAAATTGTTGTCATGCGAGCGACAAGAGAGACAACCTAATTCATAACAGTCGGTTTCGAGTGTTTCAGCGGTGTTCCTGCATCACGGGCCCTGATTGTGATTGCTCACAGCACAGCACGGCTCAGTGTGGGTCTCCCAACCGCTTACATGAAGCAGAAGTGACGGGAAGTGGGATCGGATGTTCTCAACATGGTAGTTCATCAGCAGCAGGGAATAATTTCACAATGAGGAGAAGAAAAACATCAAAAGAATAACAAAGAAGATGGCAATTTTACAGATCAGAAACCGAGAATCAAACAAATCAACTTCTCTTTTGAAATCCGGCTTTAGCATGTGGGGTTCAGTTGTTCTGAGGAGATTTCCTGTGTGTGTTTTCTGCTCTGAAGGAGAAGCCACATGGTCACATCTGTTGCAAACTCTGCACATGCACATGCACGAACCGCCCGCATCCCATCCCATGCTTTTGTTTATCCTCTAATAAGAGAATTGTGACTTTATCAAGAAGGGCTTTCTGTGTGGGATGCCATAGCAACAAATAATTAATGAGGTGATGAATCAGGCGGACGCTCCGAGGGTTCGCATCCAGAGAAACTAACAGCAAGACGCCGCCAAATTGTTCTTACTCACACACACACACACACGCATGCAGACACACACACTTATTAAGGAGCGCAAACAGCGAGACGTCTCAGGGTCAAGATCCACATTTACTCTCTGAAGGGAGAGAGGAAGGGGCGGAGAGGTTGGAGTGGATGTAGATATGCAAGAGAAATAATTGCTGCTTAGATAAATTCACTTTTTTCATTTAAAGGACTGAAAATTCACAGATGTTGCAGGTTGCAAGGTTGCATTTAAATGCCTGTCTGCAGTAGTTTGTGTGCTTTTTTTGCAATGTGTGTTGTAATTTAACAGATGTGTGATTCAGTGGTGACTTATAAACAAACATGTTTGCATCCAGGGGGGAAAGTGAGAGATTAAAGTTTGATATGGGAGTAAAACAGTGTGTTTGTCTTTGAAAAGGAGAATAAGACAAAGTTTGTAAAGAGATGAAAAAAATGTGAGAAAGGTCTCATCTAACAAATGGAATTGGAATTAATTAATTGTGGATCAGAACTCATACTAACCTTTATTATAAACGATTAAGAAAAGATTGAAATTGTTCTGTTCAGATTCTCATCAGCTACAAACAGGTGATTTTATTTAAGAATATCCAATAAAAAATGATGCAACATGAAAGAAAATGAGTTCTGTCAGTTTACATACAGTTTGTGCTTGTGATGTGTGTTTAAAAATGCAGATTCGTGCTTGAACCCGGCATACTGAGGGTTATTGTGAGGACAAGATGCTTCTGTTTGCACAAAGTGTTTAAGTCAACTGTTCCTCGTTCCAATAAGGCAGCTCCCAATGGGCGACGGTTAATTGCCACTTTAGCAGACTCAAATGAGAGTGCAAATTAGATGAAACTGTTCAGCTGACCTCAACTTCAATTAATTTACAAGAGTCAGTAAATCCAAACTGATGGCGTTATGTAAGCAGCTTTGAAGAATCTCCCGGATCCCTCGTGGATCGCCCGCTCCGAGTTTGTCTTCAGGTGATCAGTAATCTATTATGGATTTGATTTTAATAACCGGGCTTGAACCGCGGGCGTGTTGTTTCAGCTCACTTCACTGGATCCGTGCATTCCCTTTGGGTGACAATTAGCTCACAACAAGTGCTTGTATTCTGGGCTCGAGGGACAATTAGCGAGCTGCGAGTTAGCGATTTGTCATATTTGTAACACAATAGCACAACACAACCTCCCACTGTGGAATTAGTTGAGTTATGAAGCTGCCATGTAGATCCTCCTCTGAAGGCACACACACACTCCCTCTGCCTCTCTGTTTCTGACACACACCTACACATAAGTAAGTATATTAATAAAAACTGGCAACGTTGAGTGCATGAGCCTGATTTAGGCCAATGTGAAACCATTAGCACCCTCCTTTGTGCTGAAGTCGAGACCCTTAAGAAGGCTTTTGTTAAACATGAACTGTGGAAAAAAACGTGTGGGTTGCATGAATGAATCAGCTGTTTTATGTTATTTTTAATTTTAGGTTATTTTCTGTAAGCAGCAGAATATTCCAGCAGAGCGAAGAAATGATCAGCATTCGTTCCTTCTCTCTGCAGCCGAAACCGTGAGAAAATGTCAGACAGCCACTGCGAAAGATAAAATGCCAGCATCGCATGGGTTTCAATGGGAAAATCGAAGCAAAAGTTGTATTGTTTTCGAGTCCTACGAGGTGTGGAGACGGTAGGAAAAACATGTGTGTGTGTGTGAAGTCGGCCATTTTCTTCGTCATCTCTGTGTTTCTCTGCAGGTTTATGTGCAACTCAGATCACGATTGTTTGCATAGCGGTGATCAATGGGTGAAAATGATCCACAATTATTATTATTTTTTAAAAACAACATCATCAGGATTCCATCAGTCTTTCAGAAAAATGTTCATTTATTACAAATTAGTAACAAAAGACAGATTTCGTCCAGTATTGCAAAACATGGTGTCTTTCCCCAAAGGAAGCTGGTTGTCTGTATTCACAGGAGAAAACTGTCTTAAAAGAGCATGAAAACACCTTAGCAGGACTTAAAGTCAGAGCAAAATATAAATTCAGCAGAAACAAAACAATTTCACAGCGGCTTACATATTTTAAACGAATGCAAATGTGACGTTTTACGGATTCAGCTGGTGAAAATGTAACTCCGCTTCCTGCATGTTAACTTCTTTCCTGCTTATTGGACTCAAACCCCATGAAAACACTTTTTTTTCTCTCCTCCAAGTGTTTAAACACATTTGGATGTGTTTGGTATGTTGTTTTTTAAGATTTCTGCTGGTAGGAACTACCAGTTACATGCTTTGATTTCAAATAAAAGGTGTTCTGTGCTCTGAGGATGTTAGCATGATAGCCATGTGGAACATTAAGAGGCATGACAGCTTTAACTTGTAACACAATTGTCTTTAGTGTGACATTTGACATTAGGTGTGATCTACATTTGCATAATGTGGCAGCATTGATCATTTACAGCTCATGTCACACGGTTGTTAATCTTGTCCTTTGCTTGTTGAGTAAAGAGTTGAACCTCGTCGTCTTTTCGCTCTGCATCACTTTTCACAGCTGCTCTTTTTTAGCTGATAACAGTTTGTAGCTTTTTTTAAAAATCTTGCATGTCTGAGTCACACATTTAACATATTTTCAAAACATTACACCCCTGTTCTGGTCTGACACCTCGACTTTTAACACAGATGTGCTGTTACTACCTCGTTTGGCGGCTCAGAAGTGGAACAACAATGACTCCACTTAAACACAGAACAGCAAAGCACAAAAAGGTGCAACATTTCCACCTTAAAAAACAGGCTGAGAGGTGCAGGCGTCTGTGACTCTCAGCACAAGTGTTGCATCTGTAAGAGAAAATCTGTGTCCCAATTTAAAAGCATTAAACTTTCCATGACTTTATTACATATGGGTTACAAACAAGAACACAGTTTCACGCCTGGTGTTCAGTTAATTTACCCGAGTCGACTGTGTGATGGTGTCGTTTTATAAAAGAGTAGACTGAAGCGGTGGAAAAGAAAAAAATTAAATCACTTTCTTAACCCTAACGTTTTGCACTCTCAGTTACACGTTCAGAGGAGGCTTTTCCAGTCGGTTTCTGTCTCGCTCTGTATTAAAATTCTTGGTTTTGTGCTGTTTTACCGCAGTAACTGCTGTGCTGGAGCTTGAACACAGAAGGAAAAAAAAATGGCAGCTAAGCTTTTGTCATCTTTAGAAACACTTGATCTCTAATTTTAACAGTCACAAAGAAAGAAAAAAAAGAAAAAAAAACTGGAAAGTGCAGACGGCAGCTGGTGCATCGTACACAAACGGCGGAAATTTAACCGTCTGGCCTCTGAAGCTTCATATTTAAGTCCTTTATTATGAGACAAACATTCCCGATGCTCACTTTCTCACTGTTGTACTCAGGAAGAACGTCCTAGAAATGGAGAAGGATGTTGTACACAAACTGAAGTCTGTCTGTCTGTGTGTTTCAGTCCTCTGGCTAATCATTGAGAAACTTCACTCTCACTGTTTAGCTTCGTCTCTCTCTCCTCTCGCCTCTCGCCTCCTCTGCCGCCCACTCCTTCCTTCTTGTTTCGCCGTCTCTCTCTCTCTCTCTGTCCAACCGTTTAGTCGCCCCCTGACTCTCTGTTTCCACGTTTGGCTTTATCTCCATCTCTCTTCGTCTTGTGATGGATGGCTGAGGGTGAGGGCCAGTGACTTTAGTTGGACAGAAAACAACTGGCTCCTCTCTCTCTGACACACTTTCACACACACACACACAAACACACACACTGACACACACACACACTGACAGACCGGCCCTTGGGTGGTCCTCACTGTGTGTATGTAGTCAAGCCAGTTATCTGAGTGATTGACAGGCAGCTGGCTTGGATATAAACTACACGCAGACAAAGACGGTCCTGCAGAGAGCGAATCAGCACGCTTCTGTGTTTTCACTGCTGATTTTCTCAGCAACAGTGATGCATTTATATGAGGGACTTTTTGCAAAGTAGGTTACTGGCACACTAAACTTTATTAAACATCTACTTATATTTAGAAAACATAATAAAATGTAAGTCAGGATGTTATTATTCTCCTTTTTCGACAAACCGAAAACACATTTAAATCAGTGTGATCCAACATGGACTCTGTGTTTATCAGCTCTGTGACAGTGTGTTGCTTTCACTTTTAATTATTCTGCATTGAGTTACAAAATTAATGATCAATTCATCACAAACGCTGTTAAATCCACTCACCTGATGTTTGTGTGTGTTTTTATGATCATGTGCTCGGTATCAGTGCCACATTCATGGTCATTATGCTGCTTGTGTAACCAGGTCAGTTCAAGTTGATTATTACAGACTGACACACACACACACACACACGAACACGCACACATGCAGCAAACACACTCTGTGGAATCGATTTAGTCCGACTGCCACTTCTTATGAACACATCACGGCTTTGAACTGATTGAATCTACAGCAGAATTCTGATCAGCGCTTCCTTTAAAATTCTGTTCACATACGAACCCTTCATGCTCCTTTTCCCACACAGATGACTTATGGCATGTTTGGAAAATAAATTACATTCCTGCAGAGCTCCGTACAAAGTTTGCAATTCAATTTTATATACCAATATTTTGTTTGTATTGCCAATGAAAACCAATATAGTCCACCACATAGGCACATAAAAAACACGTTTTATTATCTTGAGACGCAGCCATACCAACAATGTTTGGGTTATAAAATCACTAAAAAAATATTGTTTTAATTCGATTTTCTTTTTCAGATGAGGTCATGTTGTGTCACCGGTTACACATAAAGTGACAGGCATCATGAATGTACAACTACTCTGGATGTTGCACGTAATTGTGCAATTGTGCAATTGTGCAATTTTTGGAATGAAGTCAATTTAAAAAAGCAGTTGTGCTTCAGAGTTTTATTACAGCTGTTAGTGTGCATACAGACTCATATCGTTGGTAGACAAAAGACAAACTTATAGAAACAACAAACTCAATAGATACATTTATCTTTCATCTCCCGTCCAGAAGTGACAAAACAACAGTTCCTGCACAATAAAAGTCAACATGAGAAACCGATCACACAACTTGTACACATATAGAGTTACAGTGGCATCTAAAAAGTAAATATGAACATATTATAGGCAGTAAAGATGGGATTAAAATAAAGAATCATGAATCATTTCTGCAGTAACATGGCGCTGCTAACAGAATTAAATTCCCCAAGGAGTAATTATAATAATGAAAAGTTGTGCTGAGCATCACTATTCACTGTTTTAATATCAAACCAAGACCCTGATCCTTCCCTGAACTTCAGTAAGAGCTTTGAGATCCTTATCAGAACCACTGTGAAGCTGCTTTAAATGATCTGAGTAGATTTTTTATTAAAAAAAAAGTAATATTGTCAAAGAAGGCTTTGCAAAAACACTCGGCACAAGCATCTCTTTCTGCAGATTAACAGCGTATGAAAGATGCGTCATGAAGAGAAGGTCGATTCTTTACTTTCCTCACTGAGATTACAAAACTCCTGCCTTTGTCAACCTCAGGATCATCTCGTTCTGTGTGTCCATTGACCCAATTATCCATTTTCTCCAGAATAACTATAACAATCCCTCACTTCCGCTGTCTGTGTTTTAGTTTTTACAACATGAGTCAGAAACAAATATGCTTAAAAACGCTGCCATGACAGCTGCTCTTCCTCCCGTTTTTTTTCCCACAAACGCAGTGTGCTGTTTGTGGACAATGAATCATGCTCGCATTGCAACAATCTCCTTCTGACTGCCTTTTCTTTCTTTTAAGAATAAACGTCGACGTCACACACTGTAATGAAAGATGGAGGTGTCGTCATGTTATCGAACTCCTCTGTTGCTATTTGAAGCAGCAGACACACGTGGATGTTTTTAATTCTCAGGTCGTTGCAGCTAAACTGCGTCAACTTTTCAAGACACTTCAGTCGTGTTTGACAGCTTTAATGACCTGCACTAAAGTCCTGGTCTCAACTAAAAAACGCAGTCAATGTGGCTGACCTCCATTTTTTGAAGTACAGCTGTTGTTTAAAACGTGAATCAGGAGGATGGTGATTTGAGTAAATCTGCCTCGATGCATCACGCCGTCCTTGTTTGAATTTTTGGAGCCCAAAATGAGTCGAAGCTGTATTTTTCCTGAGCCACAGTACCTGTTTAGAGAGAAATTAAAG
The DNA here is from genome assembly GCA_029783725.1 of Acanthurus tractus. Classification (NCBI taxonomy): domain Eukaryota; kingdom Metazoa; phylum Chordata; class Actinopteri; order Acanthuriformes; family Acanthuridae; genus Acanthurus; species Acanthurus tractus. The sequence continues at coordinate 21,379,482 of JAQNCA010000003.1, forward strand.
GAAATAAAACCTTAGGTGAGACAGCTGAGCCCCACTCGATGCTGCACATCTTTATCTCGGCTCCATAATGCTGAAGCACATGCAATAATGTTCTGCTTTGAGGCTGTGAGGAAACAGAAGAGGAGGCCATCAGAGGGAAATAACACCAGAGCCTGTTTTGTTGTTGTTGTCATGGAGGATGCAATTGTTTGTGTGTGTGTGTGTGTGTGTGGGTTGAATGTCTTTGTGCAGTGAAATGGGATCTTCTGTGTCTCTGCGAAAGAATAGAAGCAGAATGTTTAAAAGGTGTCGCTTCTGCAATGTTTTTAATTTCAGCTCTGAATCCTGCAGTTGGCTTCAGACGAGGAGCATCAGTTTTTCTCTGTGGGTTTGGGACTTAAATGTAAAAACAAAACTAAATAGAAAGGAAGCAAAGCAAAAAAACAACAGAAAAAGAAAATAGTGGATGGCCTGAGTGCAACTTTAGGTGTTAAAATATGTGGTAAAAATTTAAAATAAAATGTTATGACGGATGCAAACTCTAATTTTTAGCGTGACAGTCCAGTCCGCCACCTCGACCTCTAAAGTCTCACTTTGCCTCGCTTCATAAAAGACACACCGCTTCCTGCAGAATATGCACTATGGCCGTAATTCCCAGGGACATCAGGCTGGAAGGCACCACTGTTCATGTCCAAAAATTACCCGAATGTCATAGCCCGTAATTTGCCCTATTACGGTATTATCGTCTCCATGTGAAGCATAGAGTCATTTTTTTCAAGGTGAATTTTACCACTGAGGAAAAGTTGTCCTACCAGGGTTTCAGAAGGGATTTGGAGCCAAGGAGAAGTTTAGTCTATTCAGTGGTAGCCCTGGATTTACACACATCACTGCGCTGGGAGTAAGAAGGGTGGGGTGGGGGGAGTAAGAGGGGTGAGGAGGAGGGAGGAAAGAGGGGGGGGTTTCAAATGTCAAGTCCGGGGAGATTAACAAGCTAGCGAGGGAGGACTGAGCTCGATTTCGACTCTGCCTCCTCGACTCGAACATCCTCCGTCTCCAACGAGCTGTCTTAAGGACACGCGGACTCTCTAACATCCTCCCCGTCTCCTGCACACACTCATAAGCATGCACACATTCCTGTGTCATTCTCCATCTTTCACACTCTCTCTCTCTCTCTCTTGCTACGCATATTTTAATACCCATACAGTGTGGGGATTTGGTGAATGAGAAGGAGGGGGGGAAATCTGAATACATTTGAGAAAGGGGTTAGTGGTGGGAACAGAAACAAGCGTGGTCTCTCTTGTTATGCATGAAAAAGTCTGGCAGAGGAGGAGATGCAGTCGAATAAAGAGGAGTGAAGCAAAGCGGAGACCTGTAGCTGTGCAGAAATTACAATCGATTGATAGGAATAATCAAGCCGGCTGTGAGGAGCCGTGTTTTACATGAATTCTGCAGAGAGTGTTTTGCTGAAAAATGCTGGAAAAGACAAGGTGTAACAACTGAAGACAAAGCAGGTGATAAAGACAAAAAAAAGTCTTTAAATGGAGGAAAAGTGTGTGAAAAATAGGTGAGAAAACAGAAGACATTCAGTTTTGCTCAGGGAAAACTGTTGTGGGACAGGATTTTTGATTATTATCATCATTATTATTAGTAGTAGTAATACTAGTAGAAATAGAAGTAGTAGTAGTTGTAGTAACATTGATCCAAAGCATTATAGAAGTAGTAATCTGGAGACTAGAACAGTTAAAGTTGTACAGAAACTGTATTAAATGACTTAATGAGGCATCAGAGAGGTTTCTTTTCATTCCAAACCTCAATTAGTGTCTCAGTGGAGTCTGAATTTTCTATTTCAGCAATCAGACATATCAGCGTTTACTGCAAGGACAGCTGGGAGATAAAATTATACAGTGTGTTTTGTGTTTTATGATTCTCATCTTCACATCCAGTCGCTGCCAGACACTGGCATTAAGATCATTAAAAAGAAAAAAAAACTGTGAGCAAATATGATATTTCTTCATTCTTCACTATATCTGTGCAAAAAGAAGCAGGAACGGACAGTTTTTGATGAATATCCATTAATGTTTGTGCTTTATGTTCACTCTCATCAGAGTAGAACATGAAGTTCTGTTTTGTCAGCTGCACTCACTCAGTATTGACCATGCAAGTTCTTGCTGATTATTCAAAAAACTCTATATTTGTACAGAAATCATCAGTAAATTTATTGTTTGTTCACAGCTTCAGGCTACTGATGAAAATGTTGCTTAAAATTTAGCATCAAAGTGGTTTTGCAGGTAAAAGTTGAACCAGAAAGGGATTTTAGTCTCCAAGCTAATGCAGGTTTGCTATCTGAGGCCAGCAAAAGAGAAACCTCAGCCAGAAGTATTTTAGTCTCGGCAGAAGTCATGAGGGCCAAAGACCTGACCTGGCATCGGGTCCAACGTTTGGCAGCGTGTGTTCGCTTGCATTTCTCTCTGCTACTGGAAAATTTAGCAGACGAGCCTCCTGAAAAGCAGAAGCTGAGATGGCAAAGATAATCAGCAAAGGCTGAAGAGGCAGAGGACACCTCTGCTCTCCTCACCAGAGTCTCTTCTTTGTGTCTTTGCTCCTCCCAATGGGGATGCAAAACAGGGAAGAAGAAGAAGAAGAAAGGGATGGATGGAGGACGGAGAAATTGAATTTGCTGAATAAATTTTGGTGTAATACTGCAGGCACAGTGAGTACCTGGATACTCTGTTTAAAACTGGACTGAGAATAACTGTGGCTGCAGCTCGAGAAGACAAGAAAGAGACAAATATTTCACTGAGGAGGCCAAGAACTTGATACAGAAAATATGAAGAACAGAAAAAGAAGAAGTGAAGACCTTGTAGCTGCTGAGGAAGAAATGGACAGATTTCCATCTTTGACTGTTTTTATGATCCATTTATGATGAAGTTATAGCCTCATCTGATTATGTTTATTCTATGCAAATGTTGGAGGTGTGTTTGGAGATGTTCTCCTGTATCCACAGACGTTCATCTCATCTACTGCAGTTCATCAATATCAGATATTCCCGAAACGTAAAATCATGGCTTTAAATCTTGCAATTAAACTTTTATCATGATATTTAGACAAAAATAGAATTAACTTTAACCTTGTTAATTGTGCGTTTTGATTGAAATAAATTACATTAAAAATATAAGTTTCATGAGAAATGACAAGTCTGTCAGCATAACTGTAGAAAAAGAACAAATACACGTTTTTAGTTTTTTTTCCCCCATTTTTTGGCTTATAGCAACCAGCAATAAAATGGATTATCACCATTTACTCTGACAAAGTGACAATGAGACAGAAAGAAAGTTTAACTTACATGATTATATCATACATGTATAATTAACACAATATCTATATTTCATTTTTAAGCATCATGATTTTGTCAAAAACCAATGTGTTTATTATCTTTAATCATGGAATGATTTTAATATTCAAGTATCAGAGTTTTAAACTGCAGCTCAGCTGTTCCAGACCAGATCAGCTGACCAATCACAGAGCCAGTCAAAGGGGCGTTACCAGCCGGTAAAACTTCAACATGGGACGCAGCCGAAGCATCCAGCTCGGCTCGCTCGGCGCTCCTCTGGAGGCCTCCTCTCTCCTCGGTTCTCCTCAGAGACCCATTTAAGTGATTGCAACACCCCCGAGATGGTGGACCTCAATTGATTTTTTGGGTCTCGGGCTGGAGGGGCGAGCAAGAGAGGAAGGATAATTAACTGAATGGAAAGCCCCCGTTCATGTGGGTGCTACAGGTCAGAAGTTACATCCATTTACTGCGTCTTGCTTCTGGCCGTGTGGTCAGTGTTCAGGACGAGCCGCGGAGACTCACGCTGAGAAATAACAGCGACTCAACCGCCACACTGATGCTCGGCTTCGTCCATTCAGAGACGTGAGTGCACGATGACGACTGCCTTACATTTTTCCATCAACATTGGAGGGAAATATTTTTAATCAACATAATTTGCAAGTCTTTAAAAAAAAATGTTAATTGGGAATGTCTCATTAGAGCATGAAATGACGACATATTTCATTTGATTTCTGCCAAACTATCCAGCCTCGCAATACATCATTCAGTAATGGGGAGACAGTCGGTTCACTTCGCTTTTATTTAGTCCAAAATAAATAAATAAATAAATAAATGATGACGGTTTAATCTCAGACAGAATTATCAGACATTATTTTCCTTTGTATTTTCCCCTCTGAGTGAATGACATCTAATGTATGAAAATGAAAAAAAAAAACCAAACGTCTTTGTCCACGCGAAAGCATCTCATTTAATCGAGTGAAATTGATTGACATCACCAAATTGGGAGGCTACAAAGGGAGCTTGAGCTCATTATTGAGTTTCATCACCGCTTTGAAGCAGGAACATTAGGAGAACAATGGGCCCGACACATGCTGCATAACATACCACTCATACAACCAGGACAATTAGTCAATAATTCATACCGTGACAATGCCTGCGTGAAAGAAGGGAGGCGTCAGTGTGTGTGTGTTTTTAAGAGTGTGTGTGAGAGACAGAAAGGCGCAGAGAGAGCACACACCCATGGCCCCGAGGCCGTGAGCTAGAAACCAGGAAGTCTAAAAAAGAGGAAGAAAAGTGGCACAGACGCTCGTCTCTTTTGTTAGCTCTCGTTCATTTCCTTTCCCGTCTGCCTCTTTTCTTTTTTTTTCCAACTCCGAACACTGTAAATCTGTTTGTTGATGACCTACTTATTCACCAATGAAACTAAACAGAAATGTAGAAATGCAGTTCCACTCTGTAGCATTTGTGGAAGAAAAGCGAAAAAGTGTCTGAAAACACAGGCAGCGGCGGGAATGCTAATGCTAACGCTAACTGAGGACGGCTGCTAACACGAGTCTGTTCTGAGTCACATAGAAACCGTCTGCGTAAACAAACAAACATTACCACTTTTATGAATATAGCCATAAAAAATACAACACAACACAAGTATATTGGCCACAGTTGGAGCCAAATAGAGAAGAAGAAGAAGAGCTCAAATTAAAAAAGAATCACAGACATTTGATTTAAATTGTACAAATGGACACAGACTGAAGTGTCTTTCATTTCTGACAAAATAAAAAAACTAATTTACATTTAAGTGCAATCAGTAACTTTTCATAAGTCTGTTGATAGTTATACCTCAAAAAAGATGCTCGCAATAATTTACACATACACACACACACACACAACCACACTGGTCGCATACACCCCCACATCTGTTTTGTCCCTTCGAATGACTAATCCATCTTGCTGCAGCATGTGTGTGTGTGTCTGTCTGTGTTTGTGTTGGTTTGTCAGTATGTGTGTGTGTGTGTG
>JAQNCA010000003.1:21652101-21664914 GCA_029783725.1 Acanthurus tractus
GAAGCAACCAGCATGAAGGTCAGAGTGCTTTTTTTTGCGCTTGAGGTTTTGTAGCTTAATCACTTAGAGTAGATTTATTTATTTAGAATTAAATTTCCTGTATCATCTAAGTAACACAAAGACATTTAAGACTCAGTGCGGTTATCATATGTGGTGGCGGCTAAATCCCTTTGTGCTCTCCTTTAATCGGGGCAGATAGAGGCAGTAAATGAACTGTGGCTGTATTACAATTACCAGGGGAAATGGACAATTAGAGTACTGTGAGCACACACACACACACACACATACACAATATAACACACACACACGCAGCAGCATTTTTTCCCAGTTCTTCAGGTGATAAAAACAGGAGCTGACACACATGTATCGCTGCTTCCCTGCACACACCAGGTGACAGGTGGCCACAGGTGAGAGGTGCTGTGTATTCTACACGGTCATTATGGGGCAGAAGACAGAATTAAAGTCCCTAAAGGAGCACACACACACACACACATATATACACAGTTACATGGACCTGGACCGTGATGTGTCGGTGATCCAGCAGGGCCTTGTTTATGTGATGCTCCGGACAGTGCAGCTGGTTAACCCGCCTTAATGAAATGGCCCGTCAGATGCCCACGAGGCAGGCAGCGTCAAGCAGAGCTGAACCTCCAAGGCACCTGTCAAACCAGCTGCGCTCCAATTTACCATTTACTGTACACTGTCAAATTATTTCTACCACACACTTTATGTTTTCTGTAAGCAGTGGGTTTTTTTTCTTTCACCGGGAATTTTATTTAGCACCTGAAATCACTTTTGTAAAAGCTGTTTACTGCGAATAATGAACTCAAGTTAATGTCCGTTTGTTTTGTTTTTTTCATTAGCTAATCCCAGCAACTCACTGCCTTTGATTACACTTCCTCCTGAACTTAACAAGGTGGTTTGATTTCCCTGAAGAAAAAAAACTTTGCCCAACTTTTCAGTAACATCAGCAAATATTGAAGGAAAAACAGGTGAAAGTTGAGCAGTTTGCAGAAACAATGAAAGTGTTAAATCAATATTTGTTACCCAGCAGAAACATACCAGATTTATTCATATACATACAAGGCAAAAACAATTAGATTTCATTCATAATAATATAATGTAATTTGCAAGAGACGTAGTTGAAGTCAAAACATGAAAAAGATGAAACTCTGATTGTCTGTCACATTTTCTTTGTACTGTGATTAAAAAACCACGGATGACCTTTTGTTGTTGTAAGCCTTTAAATTCATTTGCATCACAACACATTTATACAGTACAAAGATACATGATGTTGGTTATGTTATATGATGTGTGTGGGTGCATTCAGTTTTAGATTAATGTCGAAAAACAGATTAATTTATTTTCACAAATGAAGCACTTCTTTGTTTTTTTTTTCATTTAAGCCAACCTTTCCATATCCACCATGCAGATGGTGACAGAAATTTCAATGTTCAGAATACATCTGACAGGTTTATTACATTTTCTGTAGCTAAATATGAAACTCAAATAAAATAATACAGCAAAATAAATTACATTATTCTCACAATCATGAATATTTGGATCTTGAACAAGCTGAACTTCCAGTGACTCGGTCAAAACTCCAAACTTAAAATAAAAAAACACAAGTGTAACATGCACATGTTTGCTGTAATTCAACATGTGATGAACGATGCATTTTATTACAGAAACTGTTGAAATCCAACCTGTTTTTCGGTAGAATGAACATCAGTCAGTACTTTTTTATTAAGCAGAGCATTTCCTCTTATCTCCTCACCTCCGCGGGCAGATAGTGGGTTATTTTTTGAGACATTAACATTAATTTTAACCGAAATAAGAAAACAGTAGATATTGAGGCTAATGCATGCTTATGGAGATACATTATGAAAACAGTCTCTGTGAGATAAAATAATAACAGATATGGAACAGCACAAATCCTTGTTGGTTTTCTGTAGGAGAGAAATATTCCGTCTGACTGTCTATCAGCGAAACAAATGGGAAATTGTGTGCAGCTGCAAGCGAGCGATACTCTGGGGTCATCACAAAGGACACAGCCGACTCCAAGTTGTCAAAATTGTTATGGAAATACATTCGGAAACAGTTTCAGACTCCTCTGCTGGTGCTTTGACAGTCCACCTCTGTGTTTCCGTCTCCATTTCCCCCAGCCTGCCCATCACCTCCTGTTCCTCTGTACCCACCTGCCCCTCTTTTCTTCATTTCTCACCATTTCTCACTCTCTGTCTCTCCCAATACTTCCCTCAGTAGGCGGTCTGCGAGAAAAGCTGCTTCGCTTTTGAAAATGTTACGTCTTTGAAGCTCAGCCATCTTTTCTCTTTTCCTATGCAACTTTTGTTTCCCCTCCTTTTATTTTCCTCCTCATCTTCTCTCCTCCTCTCTATCGATGCTCTATCATCATCAGAGTCTCCACCAAACTTCGGTCTCTCATTTTTCCTCTAACTTTTCTCTTCTTTCCACCTTCTCCTTTTTCGTCTCCTCTGTTGTCTCCTCGTCCCCTTTGATCATGTAAGTTCCACACGTTTTTTATCCGCTGGCATGGAGGCGCTTCACATTGACCTAACTTGACTCTGACACTGGACTTTGTGCACTTTAATAAAGCTGAGGCTGCCTGAACTCGGCGGACGTTTCGCACTGGAAATGTGGAAGAAGCTCTGCAATCTGTCCCCCAGCAGGTGCGTTAAAACATGCTCACACCAATCTCCCAACCACGGAGGAAGTACATTTTACATACATATGTAGGCTGCACATTGTGTGAGGGTGCATGCGTCAGAGCAGCTAGAGCACATTTTCTGTGAAATATGTGCATGTAGATATTCTCTTTTTGCACATTAACATACAGAAACAAGGCTGAAAACAAGCAGAGAAAAGTCTCGATTGGCTTCCGACAGTTTGGAAAGTAAAACAAGAAACTCATTGTTGCTTTTTTGCAGTTTGACCTTTGACATTTTCTTCAGAAAACTGGCGTATCACATCAGCACATCATGTTGCATGTTGACTTTTCATTGATTTTATCGACACATACTACAATTTTTTCAATCCCACCATCAATGACATCCAGTTATTGTGAAGCAAAGTGTTAAATGTTCTTTACTGAAGCAGGTATCATCACATCTGGCCATTTTCAGCAGCAATGCAAAGAATTGTGTTTTTGTGAAGTCTGAAATGCAATTAGATGTTTTTGTCCTTTTCTATTTATTTTAACCTCGACTCGTTAGCCGGTTTATTTTTCCTGACACTTCCTTTACATGTAACTTTCAGAGTGTTTGTATCTACACCCCCTTTTTAAACACATGCTTTCATTAGAGAGCTCAGACTGATTGCATTTGAATATTTAATACATCTCATTAACCTTTGGGGTTTTTTTATTATTTGCTGTTTTCTGTTCCTTTTTACTGCAGTGCTGAAAAATTTGGCCGGAGTTCTTAGAAAACTTGAAACAGAACATTTTTCTTTAATAAATTGAAAAGAAGAGGAAAAAACAAGGAAATGCAGCAGAGGACGGCGCCTTGGGAGCAGGAAGCCTTTGTGCCTCCAGACACCTTAAATATGTACTTCAAAAAAAATCTGCAAGGCAACGACTTTCAGCACATGCATTTACTTGCATCCTTTGCATGATACATCTTGTTGCAGTGAGTCGACCATACTAATTTTAATTCATTAGACTCAGCTCATTTGGCTCACAGCAAAATCCAACATTAGTCAGACAGCACCATGTGTTAGAGGGGCTGAGAATAACACATAGAGATGCTGCCTCAGCATTCGCAGCACCGCCGCTCTGCTTGTTAGGCTCAATGCACACAGCTGTTTGACTTGGACGGGGCCACAGGCGCTACTGTAAATGGAGAATGTAACACATGTACATATAGGAACCCACATACAGTGTGATACAATTCTTTCCTCAGCGGAGTGATGACAGCATTAATATTTAGTGTAATATGTAATGTCAACATCTCTTAACCCCACTTTTCTAATTCAAACAAACTGAAGAACATCATCAGCATAGAACTACATCATTTAACCACCGTTATCAGATACCCAGGTGGAGGCTTTAGGCAACAATGCACCCTGACAGAAAAGTTAACTATAATGATCTTCACAAAAGGAATCTCTGACCTTCCCTTTGCATCTCGCATACTGAAGTTTAACTAGAAGCATATTTGTATTTACAGTAACAATCAAAATAAAAGCAGAAATCCTTTATTTTTCCTGTGTGTCTTGTGTTTTTCCACATTTCCGCCCTTCAGACTATTGATTCTTTTCGCTAATACACAGCTCAGAAAAGAGAATTCATTCACAAACAACAGACTCTGCATCAGATGCGCCACATGCATGCTTCATTTTCACAGAATTGCTGTCGGTTTATCAGAAGCTGGTTGGTTTGACCTTCAGCCTTTTCCAGCCTGCACACTGAAGCGTCCTTGGTCAGGATACTTGAAAGTGCCATTCTTCCAGATGGCACTTTCAAGTATGTGTGAGATCGCATGTGAATGTCTATGGCTCCTAATGAGCAGGTGGGACCTTGCAGGGTTGCTTCTGCCACCAACCTATGGATGTGTGTGTGTATGTGTGTGTGAAAGAGTGACTTTTCTAGTGAAGCACCTCGAGTGGTCCCTACATAAATGCAGCCCATTTACCATTTCTCCCTGCACTCTTCTCCTTTCTTCTCGACAGAGCCCTCCACTCGCAGGTGAGCTCTCCCAGGAATAGTTTAACAGAGGGTGCAGGCAGGGTGGTCACGGTGATGCATGGGCACACAGCATAGCAGCAAGCCGGGCGACTACATGGGGTGAGGAGGTGCAGAGCAGGGGTGGGGGGGGAGGCGAGGAGATGAGAGAGGAAGTAGAAAGGGGGCCATGAGAAGGCAGTGTGAGAGGTGATAAGAGCAGAGGTAAAGGAAAAAAAGAGGGGAGAAGAAGATGGAGGATGAGAGGAAGGGGCAGAGAATAAAAGAGAGGTGAAGAGTAAAAGGAGGAGATTGGTGGTGGAGGAAATATGGAGGGGGGGAGAAAGAGGAAGAGGAGAAAGTTCAGCAGACTTCAAAGAAAAGCAGGAGATTAAACAGGTGGGGAGGGATTTTACCTGGGGAGGGAGCCGGTCAGACAGAGAAACGGTATTAAACGAATGTATATAAATAGAAGAGAGCCGGAAATGAAGTGGGACTCACATGTATGCAACACAAGGCAGGACGTGTATATTTAAGTTGCTGCTGCAAACCACTGACTGTATAAAACACAGACAAACCCTCCGTGACGTCATCCATTGGTTTCTGCCTGAGCGAAAGTGAAGCCTCGGAAATCTCCTCCTGGGCGCCGCCATTAGCCTGCGCGTGACTCCGCCAAGAGCCCGTCTAAACAACGCAACAACCAAATATGGGAAAAGAGGCGGGGCCGTAGGACGGACAGCACACCCATTCAGCTAACAGCCCTCCCACTATTGGTCAACAGGCTGTCAATCAACGGAAAATTGCCGAATTTTAAGTGTAAATATAAGATAAACAAAGGAGTTAGAAAAAAATTCATTCCCCTCAGAGTTTCCATGAGATGGTGGAGAAGCTGTAGACAAAAAAACATTGTTTGAACCAGGCTGTAAATATGTTTATTTCTGCTCTAAAGTTGGCCATTTTAACATGGGCTCCAATGGGAATTTGCTCCCTTTTGGAGTCTCAAGCAGTCAGTTGCGGAATTGCCAGTTTTTGTACTTCCTGGTTGTCTTCAATGCGGAAGTTGGGAGTTTGCCCCTTGCTGCAAACTTCCTTCATGATGTTCTCCTCTGCAAAATGTGAGGGGCATTAATTTCCGCTTCATGGTTCTTCAGTCCTGCATTGTGAGTCTGTGAAATGATTTCTGCATCATATGGACAGCAACGGTAGCAAATAGCTAGCTGGATGACAAAAGTTTAAGATTTGCAGTAATGGTGTCATCCATTATGACTGGATCTGTATCTTACTGAGAGCTACATAAAAAGATAAATTTAGACTATTTCCCTGAGAGTTCAGAGCAAAGACGGACTGTGACATGTCAGCATACGTAGGCAGGATGAAGCTATAACTCTTGACAAGTGAGAAAATACACCTCCATCTCCAAAATGAGTTATTTAAGTACCTGATTGAACATATTTTTGATTAGTCGAGATGTAAAATAGTAATTAGAAAGGTGGGCCCGTCTCTGCTTCATGTCACTGCTCTGCTCACCGCTGCCTTTCCTGTCAATCTGCTGTCAAGCATTAAATCAGACTTAAATGCCCCCAATATGTAAAATTTCAATGCAAATGTAAATGTTGAAAGGTGGATTTTTTTTGTCTCACATGAACGAGCAAAACCAAACAATGAAGCAGCAATAAATTCAACCAGCTCTGTTTAAATTCCACGTCACTTGGTTGCATTGCTGAGTACTGAAGCTCACAGTTGGAAGGCGACGATACATCACACTTATCAACATGTCTTTGTTGAGATGTTTTTTTTGTGTAGTTTTACTCAGAATTCTGACAATGATGAAGCCTGAACACAAAGTATGTGTGGGGGCTCTCAGCGTTATCAGTGAAGATCAGGCCTGTTTTTGAACCGGTGTTTACTGTCATCATTGCTGAAGGGGGGGTGTGTGTAACTGTGACGATCTCCAGAATCAACCTCGAGCACTTTGACTCTAGTTTACTTTGTCAGTCTTGACATTCGGACCGCCATGAAGCCAAACAGGAAGAGAAACTGAGGCAAAACTTGTGCTTTTAAATGTTCTTGATTTAGTAAATTAGATTTAAAGGCAACAAGTCTGAGTTCATTCATGTGAACAGTGTGGATCTCGTGTTTAAAGAGGCAATGTCAGTTGTTGCTGTCGGAAAAATAAATATAATGACCTTTGAACTTTGTCATTAACTTGATTCATTATGTGTAGCAGTAAATGTAATTGTATTAAATAAATGGAACCTACTTTTATTCATATACAAAGATGTTTTAAGCACTTAAATAACTTGAGTAAAACTTGATATTTTAAAGACAATCAATTTACATTCACAACATTAACTGATTGGAGTTTCCATACATGCACACAAACATGCAGTTTGCAGGGATCAGACACAGAAAACTGGTTCTTATGGTCGAAGTCACTCATATACATAAACTCTGACATGTAAAACCACACACACACACACACACACACACACAGGATCTTAACCTCATTACTGCAGCACACCCACTCACTCAGGACCATAATCGGGTTTCGGTCTGCTCAGAGCATCTTCTGACGGGTGACATCCATCATGGCGGCCGGTTTGAGCAACTCTGTGATGAAGAAGCACAAATCTGATAACTGCATTGATTCATGCCATTATGAGATTACTGGCAGGCTTCAATCCAGTAATGTAGCATTCACATTCTGTCAGTGGTGTGATAAAATATAGCTGTTCTCCCTTTATGTAGCCCTTTATTGAATCAATAACTGGAAACATAGTCTGAATTTTCATTGAGCCCCAAGTTCTCATCAATAATTGCTAAGAAGAATGTAAACTCAGGGCCGATCAATGACGAGACGTTTAATGAGATAAGTAAGTGCAGCATCAGGCAAAATGTGGAATTTTTAATTCTTCATACACACCATAATACATCAATAAAGCACAACATAAACTATTCAACATGTGCATTCACAATTTAAAGGGTATTTTGAATCCAAAGTTCTTTAAATGTTTATTGTGGGTTCAGGTTCTTCAAAGTCACCAGACTTTTCTGTAGCCTGTAACTCGTCCTCAGGAAGGTCAAAATATCCTGTGAACTCTTAATTTAAAGCCGCTATAAAGGCTGTGCTTTAGGGCCGGCTGTTGAGTCGCTGCAGGCCGCTTCTGTTGATGTCTCGCTACAACTTGCACCTATTATTCCATAATGTGAGTGTGAAAACAGCCTATTAGCCGGTGAGGCTGTGCTCGGCGAGGCTGATGTGCTCCTAATGGTCCCTGTGGGTGCACTGGAGAGTCCCAGTATATCAGTCCGGCTCCCTCCTCACCCGTCTTGTCTTCCTTTTTCAGGCGCTTTTTTTTGTGGCAAGGTCGGCAGAATGACAACAGAGTCGCTGCTGCTGCTGCAAAGATCATCCAGTCAGAGAAAAGGTCCCGTCAATTTAGCAGAATATAGCTGAGGGTCAGAGCGATATGCTGGATATGGAAACTCCGGCTCCAAACACGCTTTTCATCATTTTAAGCAGCGTTTTCTGAGAAAAAATGTCTTATTGCATGAATTTAAGATAACTTAACATAACAAGGAAACATAAAAATGCCTCCCGGTTTGAGTACAAAACTAAAGATTACGACATTTACAGATTTCAGGAAGACAGACGGTATAAACATTTAATCTAATTAGTAGAATGATAGTAGAGTTATGTGACCACATGTTTTCTGAAGGCCTTCTGGACCTTGTGGGCTCACGTTCTGTTGAAGACAACTGGTGCCACGACGACTCATGACCCATCTGATTTCCACGTTGTGACTCACTGTTACAGTTAACGGAGCACACTGGATTCCTCCTGCTGCGGTGAGTCGTCACTCACACTGAGTCCGGCTTCATTATCCCCATCCAGATGCGATCCTTTAAAATCAGTATCATTTGAATGTGATATTTCTCATTAAAGAAGAAGTGTGATTAAGAGACGAGATCTCAAACACACTCGTTTCCAGGTGAAACGTGTGAATATAATAACAGCGTGAACATCTGCGGTTTGACCCGACGGAGACGGAACATTTATGGATGTACAGTCTCATTAAATGTGTTCACAAAACACAGATGTTTTCATGCCGACTCGATTCTATAGAAACACATACGTGCATTAATTTACCTTAAGCACTGCAGCGTGTTGGTTTACAGGCTGAAGAGCCGAATCCAACTCACCTGTGTGTGTTTTTTTAAGGATGATACCTGTGAGGTGGATACAGAGTTTTTTCTGTAAAGAGTAGCAGGTTTCTTAAAGTCTGTGTTTATCGATCAGGCCTTTGAAGAGATTCTGCAAAGAAATAAGCCCAGACAGACCAACAAACAAACAAACAAACAAACAAACAAACAGCTCTGACCTGAAACTTAATTTATGAATAATAATCTCACAAGTAACGACCTGCTGAATGATCTCCATCTCTTCTGACTTGACCATCATACTGTTTTCTGTAAGTGATGTACCCATTAGCATATTTTTAGAGAATGTGATCTGCATCAAAAGTTTATAAGGTTGCATAAAAAGTGGATTTGTGCTCCACAAAGTGAGAATAAAAAGGAAACTGTGGCAACAAGTTCAAAACCTCTCTGCAAGAACCTGCATCAGGTGTTTGCATCAGCAGGTCCACACGGATCAGCACAGTTTCCTAGCGACACCAGATGCACTCGTGTCCAAACACCTCCGTTTAATGAAGAAGTGTGTGTGTGTGTGTGTGTGTGTGTGTGTGTGTGTGGTCTTTTAAGGGCTCCTGAATTACCTTTGCAAATGTGAATGTCCAATGTGATAATTTCTAATTTCAACCAAAAACACAAAAGCAGTCGAGTCGACACTCATGAAATCACAAGTGGCCACTTGTCGGACCGCCGAGTGGACGAGCTCGAGTTGAGACGGGACATTAGCTCATTTTGTGATTGGACGTGCTTCACCGATGCTGGTCCACATGCAGACGGGAAATTTGTAAAACATATTTTTATTTATTTCCCCTCCATTCTCAAAGAAATAAATAAAATCAAGTACAGAAAAGTGCTATTTTAAATAAACTTCTATCCAAATCCAAACCAAATCAATCTGCAGCAATATACCTTTAAACCTGAAGCCATCATGGCCAATCAGAAGTCTGAAAAACCTTCAACCTGAAAGCTACCTGTAACTAAACATATGATGAGTTCTCATTCAAAACTTACACTTCGTAAATGTGGAAATTGTTAAGGGAGTTTTGGATATAAAGTGACCTCGGATGCCCTCACTGCCGCCACTGTTTCTTAATATAGTGACTTTTTTAAAGCATAAATATTAAAAGTCCTACTAATGTGAAACTATGCTGCCTAATTAAAACAACTTTAAATTAGACACAGACTTAGGTTTATCCATCAAGGTTATAAAATGTCAAAACCCAGAAATTTCTCTCTGAAAGATCTTTTTTTCTGTGTCACTCAAAACTGTCTGCACAAATGGCCATAATGCATCAAAAAGCCGATGTTTTTAAAAACATCCACACGCATGTGAGAAAAGGCCTCAGACTCGCGGTGTTCATTTGCTTTTCAGTTGCAGAATCTCCTGCCGGTGGGTTTTCTGATTTATTCAGTGAGACATTTATGCAAATGAAGTCCTGGCACATCTTCTCAAGTCCCTCAGGTATTTACAGTGACTGTATTAACAAAGAAGAAAAAAAACACAGATGAGAATTCATGCCAGGAGCTGAAAGTTGTTGGCTGCAACTACTTAAACCTTGGCACGTTATTAACCTAAAATTATTTTCCACGCTGTCATTAAGTGCTTCAGCTCTCATTGAGCTTCTGTTGATTGGAAGGGAAACAATCCTGGACAGAAAGCTCAGTCTGTTACCTGTTGTGTTGGTGTTGTGTTGGCCACGAACTGTTTGCAGCTTTTGTGTTCAAACAAGTTTGCTGCCAATTTTTTTTTTTTTTGCAGGATGCGGCGTAACAACTGCACTCACAGGTGTGTTAGGCAGCGCTGATCTCACTCTTAATGTCACAGAAAAACACTGAAACACAGTGAGGTTTCTGCTCATCACCTGTCAGGTTATCTCGAACATTGTTCTGAGGAAAATTAATCATAAAAACTTGACCGTGAAGTTGAAGAATGCACTAAATCACTAATAACAGACCTGTTATAGGTAGTTTGTCTTAAATTGGTCTTCTTACCTTTGAAAACACACTTTCTTTATTTGAAAAATCTCTATATAAATTAAACATGAGCTGTGCAATTGGTCTGTTTGAATCAAACGGCAGAAATAATTTCTTAAAGTTTATATTCTGGATTATTTCTGGAAACAAATGACTTCCATCACTACTGTTGATAATAGAAGGCAAGAATCCAAAAGAAAGTCAAATCCAATGACAATTTCAAATGTCATACTTACACAGATGGCTGATCAGAGTGTGTGTGTGCGTGCAGGTGTGTGTGTGTGTTACTGTACGTCCTGGCCAGGTGTGTAGGAGTGTTGATAACAGCAGTTATGGGACGTTGCTTTAAAGTACTTAGCCAGATGTGCGCATATCATTACCAGATGATAATAACTACTAATCATTCCTATTAAAATACAAGTGTGAGTGTGTGTGTGTGTGTGTGTGTGTTTGCATGTGTATGTGCCCAACTTTCTTCTTCTTCTCATGTGATTTTCACAGCTTTCCAAAGTCGGTCAAACCAAAAAAACATCATTAAATCTCTTTCACGCGCTGGTCTTCAAACTCGAACACAAAATATAATGAGTACATTTTACATTTTTCCCTCTCGATTTTTCTCCTTCGTCCAAAAGAAAACCGGCTCTCTGTTGACATTGATTCAATTTAATCTCAGGTCGGGGCTTTAATGGCTATTGTGAATTGCTGAGGCACCTACCACTTATGTTTAAGGGCACTTTGGATCAAAGCACCTGTCATATTGTACAAATTATTACTCATTTCATATTCATGGTATGCTTAGATTGTTCGTAAGGTCATACATGTCTGTTTCTGGTGTCAAAGACTGAATTTCAATGAGCACATTTGATGGCTTTGATTGAAAAAAGTAAAGTTCCAACATTTTTTTATGATAAATGTTCTTTTTATGTTTACCTCTGTAATGTTATTATGTAATGTCTCTTGTAATTTTGTGTTAGCTTTGGGAGTTTTTGTTTTAAATCTGTACATCTAGATACCTTGAAGAAAGAGGTGGTTGCTATATGTTGGTGTATGTCAGGACGCCACCTTAATAAGAGATCTATGACGCTAATGTAAAGCAGGTTAAAGGTTCAGTCCCTGATGTTATCGACACATTACACATTTCCACTCCAGCTATGATAAGGTGCTTTGGATCAAAACAACCGTCCTTCATTTATATTCAGCTGACGCTTTATTAGGTCCTTAAAGTCTTTTCCTCGTGTGAGAGGCTGAATATTGAGCATGTCGGTGCCAGTCGTTGTGATTATCACCCATGAGCAGCCAATGAATATGGATTATGAATGTTTTTTTTTGTTTTTTTTCGGACGAGCACTGCCAACAACACTGAGTAGAAAATGATCAACAAGATTTTGGTGCCAAACAGGCTCTTTGTCTGAGGCCCAAACACGCAAAGCTGATTCCCTCCAGCGACTCGGAGGCGGTGGGCGGGGCTTGACGACAGTTATTGATAGATCCAGAATTTCTCAATCAGGAAGAAAGAGAAGCTTCATCTCCAACCCATTTTCAGAGGTTTTTTTGAATTTCTGTTTGGAAAAACTGTGTGAAACAAAATATAAATCACGACTGAGAAGTTACAGTGAAGGTTTCTAGATAAAACTTTAAATGCGGTTTGCAGAAAAAGATTACAGAGCGGCTTCAGATTTTCATCTTTCACACTGACAAAATAATTACTGGAAAAAAAACCTCGAAGTTTTTCCTTTTCAGATTAGTTATGGCGTGAGATGATGTGGAGCTGTGCTGTCGGGAAATCAACGGGACCTCCATCGCTAACAAGCCACCTTCTCTAAATGTTACAGGATCGAGTGTGAAATCACACCTGGAAATCAGGATTATCAGGACGTCACCTTTTGTTCTTTGTCTTTCAATTAGACCTCGTCACAGTTTGACATTTTTCCATATGATGAAGCCCGGAGTCGGGTGTGAGGCTG
>JAQNCA010000003.1:21666494-21676876 GCA_029783725.1 Acanthurus tractus
ACACACACACACTTATGCGAAGAATGAAGGAGGAGGCATTCATAGACATAATGCACACACTGTCGACAGAAGCGCCCGAGGGAGAACACAAAAAAACACATAGAAAAACACACAAACACAGAGCAAAGTGTGCTTGTGGCTTCCAGACATGCAGACAAAATATTGTTCTAAGGATAATTACGTTCACACATCCGCAAACCACAAACACGAGCTCTCTGTACGTCACACACCAGTTTCATGTGAGCGCACAAATACATTACAGTAAAAAAGTAGCGTGAGAAACACTGGAGAAGGCAGGAAAAAAAAATATGATCCCTATGCAAAATATTATCTTAGTGATCACAGAGAACATTGTTCCCATCATGCCAATTCACAAAATTAGGCCTGGTGTAATTTTGCTAATAACACCCCTGACAGCAATCTGTATCTGTTGGTTTTATGATGATAGTTAAGGAGACTGCGGCTACGGATTAAACGGTTTCTGCACTGCACTCGGAGCTGACTTTTACAGTAACTTGTCCTCTGAACTCCAAATTATTGTGCCGGTCAAATATTTTTAGACATGCAGATCATGTTTTTCCTGTAAATCTGAGAGCCGGCGAAGCTGGAGATCCGACTGCAGAACCTGCTGGCTGGATGGGAAGCAGCTGTTACAATAAGCTAGCTGGCTTTCTTATTGTATGGAAAGGTTAGGTTGTCTCCTCTCCTCTTCTTACTTGCAGTTTCATCTTCCTCCCCTGTCTTCTTATCAACCTCCTCCTTCACATTTGTGTCATACTCCGTCCCTGTAAAAAGGAAACACCCAGGAGGATTTTCTGGAGACTGTTGAGTTTCCTCATTTCAAACGGCGATAGCGCCGCTTTATCATGAAGCTCACAGTGATGTGAAAGTTCAGACAAACATCACAGGTGAGAGTGATGGCTCTCTGATGTCTGGCTTTAGGGAAGTGCCGCTCATGTTCGGGAATGCTGATTAGGCTGCGACTAATGTGTGTGCTGAAATGTCACATGTGATTTCATAAAGCTGCCGGTGTTTTGTTCTGCACTGCCTCCCTCCGTCCTGCAGCCGAGACAGGAAATGCATGCGGTGTCGGTCTGCAATTCAGCAGCTTTTTGTGCTTCTTAGGTCATTTGATGCCGTTGTTCGTTTTGATAATGATTTCCTCTTTTATGCCTATTATTTTATAGTGGTACTACATGTACTTTGTGCTTTTCCTTACATCCATTTTTACTTTAAAAGGTTGTTTTTGTTTCCCTCTTATTCTCTATTTTTTCTCTACTTTGTTGACTTTTCTTTTCCAAAAAGCATCACTATGTCACTTTGTTTAAGTAGTTTTCATTTTGCTTTATTCTTACTTTTATTTCATATGGTAAAAAAAAAGAATTATTTCATGTTGGAAACAAGGAATCTAAACTTTTTATAGAAATACACCTTTATTAATCATTTCTACACACTAAAATGTCAGTTTGGCTGTATGAAGAGCTGAGAGCAAAAATATGCATCGTGTCAATCTTTAAATCGTTTTATTTTGAAAGGTTATCGTGCCAGTGAGAGAGGGTAATGATCATGTCAATCACACAGTGCTTACAGCAACAAACAGATAGACTAAAATTTGCATGCACATTTCCATACAGCAGACGGGAGTGTGTGTGTGTGTGTTGCACTAAATGAATGGCTGCTGCACCGGCGTTGCCCTGAAACACATTACAAACTATATCCGCCCACACTGAAATAAATGAACCAGGAAATCTTTGCTTTCTAGGCAATAACACGAAAGCTTCATTCTCTAAAGTAAACTATACTGAGTAAATGTTGACTCATCCTTTTTTTTTTCGCTTTCTACATGGGTGAAAGTAGGTCTGGCATTTTAAGCCTCATTGCTCATTCATGAGACACGTGAGGTGTTGCTCTATGAATATTAACTCTACCTCTCAGCAGTCTAATGACAGTGGAGGGTTGTGTTTTTTTTAAATTCTACTCCGGTTGGAAAAAAACGAGGTAAATCCTGCTCAGTGGTGATATTTCCTGGTTCATATTTAATAAATTATTGTAAAATAGCATAAAGCTACCTTGTTTACATTGAAAAGGAACAAGCACTGGTTTCATAGTTTCACAGTTTTGAATGTAAACTTAACATTTGTGATGACTGAACAAGGAGCAAGTAATGGAAACATATATTTTATAGCCGATTAAGAAAGATAATGTTCTAAGGTAACGTACAGTAACCTAGTTATCAATAAATGTGACTTTAAAAACAAATGCTAATGTTGAAGTTAATTAAAACATGATGTCAGTAAAGTTTGATATATATACAGTGTTATAAGAGTGTTAATTAAACAAACACTACATTGTGACAACACACACACACACACACATTCGCACAGCTGCAGCTCCTCCAGGCTGCATGTTCACACTGTTTAAAATGGCCTGTTACTCATGGGTGAAATGTAAAATCATTTATCAGATCCTGGAATCTGTTCATTGTCTCTTCCTCTTTTTTCCTCTTTCTTCCTCTTTTCTTTCCTCTTTGTCTCCCTCTTCCACTTCCTGATTTCATTCCCAGCTCTCCTCCTTTGTTATTTCTTTAATCTCTTCTCGGCTTTATGGTTTTTCCTGTCACACGTCCGTGGCGTTTCGCTCCTGATTGTTTCGACTCCGTCTGCCTCTCACTCCTTCTTTCAGGGTCATGGTATATTTCCCTGGGTGTTAACTCACAAGATTATCTCATGTTGGCGAGCTGGCCCTGCGGTAGAATTAATTGCATCAAACGCTGATAACAGAGACAAGGGGAAGGGGAGGGGAAGCACCGATTACATTTGGCTTCAGTCAGATAAATAGCCTCAGCTAACAACAAGCACCGCTGCTATATCCTTCCAGCTTACTTTCCTTTATCTTTCCTCTTTTGTGCCCACTACTTAGTTTTTTTTCCTACTGGCTGCTGTGAAGAAATATCCTTTTCTCTCTCTTTCTCTTTACTTCCAGCAATGAAGTTGTTTATTTAGACGTATGTGTCAGCATGCAGTGACAGTATCTTACACTACACACACTACACACACACCGCTGCCCCTTTCAGAGTCTCTTGAATACACAGAGAGAGCAGCCAGTAATCAGACATGCACATGAAACCATATTCACATCCAATTACTGTCATTCTGTCTGCAAACATGCTTCCAAAACATGTGTTCGCCCCCCACCAAAGCACACATAAACCACGTTCACACCTCATTAGTGTTCCATGCATTTTAATGGCATGATCCCTGTGTAAATGCACATACATGCAAGTGTCATGCAGGCCTTACACACACTCATACACACACACACACACACACACACACACACACACACACAATGTGCAGTAACCAATTCTGTTTTATCGCAGAAACGCAGCCACTACAGTAAATTTATATGCCAATCATAGCGACACACTGCTGAGGATGAAGCAGCACCTGAATGCAGCATCATTGTCTTGCTTAAGTATTGTTTTGCACACTACGAGAAAATGTATGGACGAGTGTGAGCGCTTATTGGTGTTTAGTCGGTTTAATTAACCATTTGTCTTAAGGAATCTTGTTTGTATGTTTTATCTATAATAATTTATTATCTCATTGTCTCATATGTTTTAGTAGAAACGCAGTTTAAGGTTGGCAAACAAAATTAAATATGCACCTAAACTTGCAATTCATCCATTCAAAGGCCTCATTAATGCACTTTGTATTAATGCATCTTATATAGTAAATCAAAGTTAACCACATATATGCACCTCCATTAGCTAGATGCAAAACCTTGTTATGTTTTTTTCATGCTGGACTGAAATTAGCTCCCTAACAAACTGCAGTCCAGAGCGAGGTCAATGCATCCAAGCTGTAAATCAGGCAGGAGAAGCAAACATTGCATTTCCATCCAGGAGGAACAGCTGCATTTATACCTTTTTCAAAAATCAATGGCCAGAAATATCCACCGCTATACCATGAGACCACAGGGCAGCTTTTCCTTCAGGCCGTGAGACGAATCCATCACACTCAAATACAAACCTAGTTTTATTTTTATGTGCTTGTTAATTATTTGTCCATTTCTGTCATCTTCTGTTTCCATAGCAGCGAATGGGAACTACAAACCGCATGCAGCTATGCAACCTTTTGTTGTAAAATGATTTTAAGTGAATCTTCAATCCAGTTTTAAACTACAGCCTGAGGTAGTTCAAGCAATATGATCTCAGTCGTAGGTTTTGATGCGTCTTGGTTGTGTTTCCATCTCGTCATGTTGTAATAATAACCAAGATTCCCAGGATACATGAAGTATCTAAACATACAGGCAGTAAAACTCCATAAAGGAAATTCAAACGGGCGAATCTTTACAAACTTACGTCCTGATCTCCCAGAATGCCTCACAGTAAAGGACTGACATCACTGAGTTAATGTTCCCAGTCTGTTCATCGTTCCCTGTAGAGTCACAGAGAGCTTCATGAAAAATGCTGCTTCATAATCCGCGTGATAAGAAAACAAATTGTGATGTCTGAAATCAGTGCAGTTTAAGCACTGTTTTTATCATGTGGCACATAATCCGTTATCATTGATTGGACTTGGTGAGACATTTTCCTCTCCATGGGGCAAATCGTCTGATAATTATGCATCTTATCATGTCTGACCACTAACCAGTAAACAGGTTTTGAAGTGCTTTTGCTTAAATATGAGGCTGTCTTTGTCTGCCCCAGCAGACAGATAGACCGTAATTACTTGATATTAAAACCCCTCTCATAAGCTTTTGTGATTACAGCTGCATATCTGGAAACTGCTGCAATGATACTGTCACATAAAACTGAACATTTTTACTTGGAATCAGGAGAATTAAAGAGCGTGTGTGTGTGATGCAAAATGTGTTATTGCTTTAAAAAGAGAAGCCATATAAACAAAATCATGCGTGTGCAGCGTGTGGCGCCAGTTTGACTTTGAAATGACATTGCAGGCTCATTTGTTGCAGAGATGCGTTTGCTTGTTAATACTTTGTTAAGTTACAATCCAAATAGTTTGCAACCGGCAAGAATTAGTCGAACTTAAGCAACATGGTCGACTGTCCCTGTCCCAAATATGCAGGTTGAACAAATTCATGTTCAGCTGATCTTAAGATCATAATAGTACCACGTTTATCATGTATGCAAATTGAATCTAAGCTGTAATTTGTCATGCAGGTTCAGAAAAACATGATTATTCATGTTTACATTGTGCGCATCTTCCATCAGACGTGCCTCTTCCTCTGTGGATGGATGCATGAGCAGCCTGCTGCACATGTGCTGCAGGCGTCTGTCAGAAACTTCTGCTGAAGTTCACAGCTGAAGAAAGGAGGTGTTGCTGTGGCGAACGTGCACAAAGCTAGCATCAGACGCCGGTTATCTGCTCTACTGAGAAATAATCTGAACACAGTTTTGGCGGCACACAACTACAGTTACTGTGTTTTTATCTTGCATCTAGCCTGCATTAGTGCTTCCCAACAGACAGAAAAACCAGCAGCATTTTTTATTTTATTTTATTTTTTTTTATAGTTTTCTCCTTTAGAGTTTGGACTCAAAGCACAGCAGTTAAGAGCTGAACTCTAACAAAGGCTGCATCTGTTTATGACACTGGGTTGTGATTCCTAAAACTGAAGACAACAACTGTCATAACAGAAAGAAAAAAAAAAAAACTTGAGGCCCCAATTTCAGGCTTTTCTTAAGCATCTCACGAGAGAATTCTGTCAGCTACGATTCCCAATGAAAAGACACTGTGACCTCATTTTATAGCTTTTCCTCGGGGCAGCACTTCTGTTTTTCAGCTTTTCCAGAAAATACACAGAAATACAGATTTTAAGGTCCAAGAATTTGCTAACACTTCTTATTCATTTATATATCAGAAGACAAGAGAAACACGAAATAAACACGGAGATGTAGATAATTAACCATTTTTCCATTTTTGTGCTCAGATGGCGGTAAGAACTAGACAACCTCGAAAAACAAATCAAAGCTCTCCTGAGATCTTACAGTTTCTTCTTGTTTTTTTTTTATTTTTTTCTCCTTTTGTTTCACCAGCATTGCAGGAGACGGAGCTCAAGGATAGCCGGGCTTCGCTTGATGATGCTGAACACCAATAAATCACTGCAAGCAGACGATACTGTAAAGAACGCTTCGACAACGGCGAGAGGGAGCCGTGGAGAGTTAGGAGAGTGAATCATAGCCATTCGTCAAAATCTTATTCAGGCTGTTTTAACTCTTCATAGCAGAGACCCAAATGGGAAATTTAGCTTGCATCCAGGGAACCAGCCTTATTAAAGCACAAAGTATTCTTAAGGGGATCCGCTAGTCAAAAGCCCAAGGCCTATTATAAATCTCCCTCCAACTTTACAGGGCCTTTGTTTAATGCAGCACCGGAGTGGATGGTTTTGTAATGTAAATATGGGCACTGCAGTGATGTAAAATCTGGGAGGTGAATGTTGATTTCATCACCAATAATCAGAATAATGGCAGAATCAGCTTAATAAAGCGTTAAGAAGTACAAACAGGTATAATCTGTAAAGTTATTGAAAACGAAAATCAGAGCAGAGGATGAAAAATAAACAGAAGCGCTCTCACGTTTCCTCAGTCTTCATCTCTTTATGTGGGGGGGGGGGTAATTTGGTGAGGGGTGATAATGTCAAAGTCCAGGTGCAAATATCATCTCTGTACTTAGTTTACACTCACACATAATCCATTCCAGCTGAATAAAAAAACCCAAATATGATGTTTTCTTTGTTCATCTGAGACATAAAGGAGCTAATATTTTTTAATCAAACTGACAGCGTGACCATTTTTCCTTGTTTTATTAATCCAGACCCTGAGAAACAGCTTAATTTGTTTCAGCATGAGACAAATTTTAGATTTTACAATGTTTTGCCCCTTTTTTTCTTTCCTCACTGCAATGATCTTTATTCGTCTCAAATAATCAGCTCTTGAGAAAACAGTAGGGTTTAAAAGAAAACTTGATTGGCTCATAATGAGCCTGCACAATATCTGAAATTTGTCTCAGTGATCAAACTCCAGCCTCCGTATTTCTGCAGAAGGTTGTTAAGTGGAAAAACCCTGAGAAGCCTTGAGCAACAGGATGAATGTTGAATATCATCTGTTTATTGAACGTCATGTATCTGAGGCTCTGCCAGCTCTCTTTATATGCATGTGCAGCTTCACTCTTTGACTTGTTTTTATGCAGAGGGTTTAAAATCAATAACTTTTGTGGCATTTCTGCTTTGTGTAATTTGAAACTGCAGGTCGACACCGTCTGTGAACATGGACGGCGTCGGCCTCGGTGCAGTTATCAAGAGTACAGACTTGAATCCATCATAGAAGAGATTCCTATTTTCTCCCGAGTTTCTTTTTCAATCTTAGGCCACAAACTTACCAATCACCCTTCATAAAACATGCTTTTTTTATTCATAAGCCAAAATGTGCAAACAGGTGGATCTACTTTTCCACATTCGTGCCACAGGAAGGATTTTATCTTTGACTTTAGACATGAAGGTGATCAGTAGGAGCTGAGTTAAGATATTACAGCATAATGAAGCTGTTTTGCTTTAATGTTGTGAAAGAAATTGTGCAGAAGCAGTTATGTCCATGCACTGCAAAACTTTTACTAAACAGGTATAACTGCGTACTGATCATCAGTTTACAAACTGCATCGCACAAGTTATTGGATTATCTCAAAACCCACGCATGTGATTGGTTCCCTTTGACTTTCAGTCCACGCACACGGCTGCGTTCTGTCCACAGTTTGTTGTGTATTTACTGCAGCGTGTATTCCTCTGTGACCATCCATATGCACACATGTCCCTGCTGTCTCACTCTGAATTTTGTTTAATTAGCCACTAGGAGAGCTGTAAATGAGTGGGGACACACCGTTGATTAAAGTGTTATTTTGATGATGAGAGCATCTTCAAAGGGAGCTGCACTTTAAGCATTAGCAGAATAATTACCACCCTGCCAGATTAATAGGCCCCATGGACAGACGGAGGGACGGCGCACGAAAACAAACGCAGAAATTCAGGCGGGGAATGCACTTTGGCTGCAAATAAACACAGAAATGTACAGCAAAACAGCAAAACCGCAAGTGATCCGAGCTGATAAACTGATCTTTCCTGTGTTTTTTTCCAACATGAGTTGACAGTTTGAACAAATAAAAATTTTCAGCAACATAAAACGCGTTTGGCTGCACGTTGACACGCAGACAAACACATCCTGTGTTAACTCACTGCTGAGGGTGTTTGTAGGAGACTGAAGTGTAATAAGACATTACTTCTTTATTTTGCACCCGCAGGGACCCCCCCTCCCCTTCCAACACACACACACACTCATCTTTCTTCTTATTTCATCCATCATTCGTCACTGTTTGTCAAAGAATAGAAAAACAACTGAGAGCACTAAAAGGTCTCATTCATCTTCCTCTGCTCTGTCTTTGATCTGTTTGTCTTCTTCTCCTTTCTGGCCACCATGAGTCCTCCTCTCACCTCTACACCAACACATTTTGTCTGTTTTCTCTGCCTGACATGTTTGTTTGAACCTCTTATGGACCCCTCTCCTTTTTATTCCTTCTTTCTGTCTTTCTTTCTTTCTTTTTGAGGTTAACAGATTGAGTGATGGAGGTGAAGAGCAGACTTCCTTTCATGTCTCTGGCTGATCTGCAGGCACTTTTTGAAGTTTTTGAATTTGATTTAATATATAAAAACATACAGCATAATGTCAGAAAAGTCTTTACAAATCTATAATTTATTTACCTCGCTTCCTGTCATGGCAGCAAACAACAACTAGCTTCTCATTTAAAGGCTTTGGCCGCTGCTTTGCACAATTGAACACTTGCAGATTAAATCAGCTGCAGGTCACTGGTCAAAGCTCCTCTGCTCTACTCAGTTCAGCTAAAATGTCAAAAAACTAGACATTAATTTGATAAGAGAAGGAAATCAGTCCAGATGCAGCAAGTGGATTTGTAACCGGATTCAAAATCAATCAAAGGCAGCTGATTCCCAACCATGACACCAAAATACACACATGTGACCCGGTTGTCCCTTAACTGCAAATACAGGAACAAAAGCATTGTTTTTTGTTTCACTTTTACCTCCATTTTCATTGTAGCCTGAACTTGCAGACAGTGATCACTGCTGGCGACTGATGAGCAGCTGTGTTAGAAAAAAAAGGAAAAGAAAACCCTCTGCAGTTGCTGTCAGAGCAAAAAGTCAGGAAGGACAGATAAGGTCAAAGCAGAGAGGATCAAAGCTCCCATCAGCACACTGAGAGGCTGCCGACTTCAAACATACAAGAGCCACAAGCTGCACACTAATAACTGAAATCAAATCAGACGCAGCAAATGTCATCACTCTTCCATTCAACAGTGTTGGAGGGCGACACTGTAACCGAGCATCTAATGACGGGGTTTCTTTTTTTTCTTTAGGCAACAAAAGCTCTGTGGCAAACCGCTGAGGCGACTCTTTGGCTGTTTGTTGTTCTGTGATTGCATGAAATTCAGTCACAATAAACAGGAAGTGGTCCTGTTTTTTAGTACAAACACTGATATTTAAACACAGTGGAGCACAAACGATGATGGAGACACATCGTGTCTGTCGTGGTTGTTTTCGGCTCTTGAGCTAAATATTTTCTCAGTCTGAAATGTGACAGGTGAATAATGAAATCGTCCTGGTTATTGATGATGCAGTAAGGAAATCTGTTTACAGTAGAGGGCGCTCTTCATGTGATTCTTGTGAAATCAAAAAGGAAAAGGAGAAGATCTTCTGGACGTCAGGAGGAGAGATGCTGGCTGTTTTTACGCCCAAGTAACCAGACGCAGACGCAAATGAACCAGATTAACATTTCAAAAATAAACAAAGACATCATCTGCATAGAGATGCACGACTGTACGAATCCTCTGAATGTGACCTGGATGATGTGAGGAACAAGTCTGCTGGGTCGAATCAGGATTTCTGTGCATGTGAGAGAAACAAACATGGGTGTGAGGATAACAGGGAGACGACGGTGTAAACTGTGATATTTCTCATGTGCATCACAGCAACACCAGAGGTGGACAGAAAACCTGTGGACTTAAGCAAAGAGGATTTGAGCAAAGACGAGGAGATAAAAAGAAAATAGGGTCAGTATTCTGCCTGAAAAAATGAGGTTTTCTAAGTTTTTGTTCCGATTATTTTTTATTTAATTGCAAATAACCAAAATTCAAGTGCTTAGTGATAAATTTAATGAATAAGACCAGAATAAAATCATTAAGTGTGTGTTTAAAAACAGAAGCTCTGCTCTCTTTTGTTATATTACTGAATATGATTCGAGATGCTCCCAGTGACTGGAAACTTGAAATTAATGTCAGGAGAAGAGTGAAGGAGTAAAT
>JAQNCA010000003.1:21676976-21686980 GCA_029783725.1 Acanthurus tractus
TTACTGAATATGATTCGAGATGCTCCCAGTGACTGGAAACTTGAAATTAATGTCAGGAGAAGAGTGAAGGAGTAAATATGGCAAAA
This sequence comes from Acanthurus tractus, assembly GCA_029783725.1. NCBI lineage: Eukaryota > Metazoa > Chordata > Actinopteri > Acanthuriformes > Acanthuridae > Acanthurus > Acanthurus tractus. Next base: position 21,677,063 of record JAQNCA010000003.1, read on the forward strand.
GACAAAACAATGACGTATCACTTTCACTGTAATTACAGTGAGGATGGTTTAAAAACAGGTGAGACTCACTGATGCTGAGTCTCCTTTTTTTGAGTCGAATAAAAACAACAGGCTGATCCCCAACATCTGTTATTAACTCACCACTCTATCATTTAAATGTCATCAGATTTTGTATGCTAATCCAGCATTTTTTTTACCAATATTATCCTGCTAATTTTTGTCCAAATGCGATGACAGGTTGCACAGTCATCCCGCGTGTTTTAATTACATGCTATGTTCTGCTCTTTTGTTTGGATGCTGAAAGCACAAACACACACCAGAGATGCATCTTCATGGTGTTTCTCCTCAGTCCTGTGAGCTGTCAGTAACACAGCAGCCTCACTTGTAGGACAGAGTTTTTCCTGCTGGTCCAGGGGATCATTGCAGCAGTCCTGATGTTCCTCCCTCTTTTGTTACAAAAGGAAGAATGATGTGAGGATGCTCATACCCGCAGAGCTTCTGTCCCTCTTGTTTATATTGACGGTCAAAGCTGCACTTTTGTGTTTGAGCAGGAGTGAAAAGCATCACAGGATGAATTCTGTCTCCGCCGCTGGAGCTCTGGTTCAATCCTTCAGGCTTTAACTCAATCTGGAACAAACAGGACAGAGATGAAGGGAAGTAAATGGGAATCAGGTGCTGCTCGTCTCATCAGGCCGCCCCACATCTCGCCTCCTCCGCCTGACTCCTGCTCTGCAGCTCTCCGCCTCTCATACAGGTATTTCTGCTTTGTTCACATAGTCGAGAGCGACAACAGAGGAGAGCGAAGATGACAAGCAAGGTCACAAGCTGAGTTTTAATCTATTACATCTGGAAAGTGTGGGCCTGAGCAGCCGGGACGCCTGGAGGTACGTTTTTTTTTTTCTACTTCTCTGGTTGTTGAAGAAACACCGTTTTCACCAGAGTCATCTGGGGTTAGAGTTGACTCACCGGGAGACAGACGAAAAAACATCACTGCCTCTTACGCCGACTTCCAGCAACATGGCCGACTGTCAGCTCCCTGCTCTCCATCTGCCAGGCCGCCTCAGCTGCTGTGCGTTTCACAAACAAAGAGAAGCTGTCTGAGTTGCACTCCTTCATGCACAATGCAGCTCCAAGTTGTTGTCCTGATTAAAAAAAAACATTAAAAAAGCTTTGCGGTGTTTTAAGTTGATCAGATTTTAAGCATTAGGGACAGTTGCGATCCAGAAATAGCACCCATTTGACATTTCCCCCTTAAAGCAAACCCCAAGGACTCCATGTTATCTTCCACAACTTACCGAGCTGTCAGTTCATTGTCACTTTGTTTGCTGACACCGACCCTCTGTCTGTCAGCCACCGTCCGTGGAAATAAACTGAAACAGTGTGCTGAAGGATTCACTCAGCGGATGGAAATAATATCAGTGACAGAAATGACAAGGGTCGTGACACCGCTCTTTGTCAGAGGAAATTAAAGCTGAAATATGCAGCTTTTTTTTTTTTACCAGATAAAATAACAAATTAATAAATATTTATATTTGTATGTGTCTGTGTCTCGGTTTGACCCTGTCTGAGCTGCACTGTGGTGGCTTTGAAGGTGAGGTGAAAAGGTGAAAAAAGCAGTAGGAAACGAAAAGAAAGACAAATTTTAGAGCAATAATCCGTTCAAAGTGGCAGAAAAAAAGTATTAGAAAAAAACTCAATGTTGCATTTATTATCTTTGCAAAATTGGTCGTGTTCTGTCTGCGCTTTGCAGGTGTGAAGTCAACCAACTGATGAAAAGAAAGGTGAAGTCAATTATGCAATTTTTGTCTCAATGAAAAACAAACAAACAACCTTTTGCATTTAAATTTTCAGGAACATCCGACTGCATCTGACTGCTTTTAAACACAGTTAGATATCGAAGATTCGAAGACACAACAGCACTTTGAGCTAACTGCTAACAATAACAAGCTATAACACTCACAGTATCAAAGTTAGCATGCTAATTTTGGCAGATGCAGCCTAAATCATCCTCACCACTCAGTATATGGGCATGTTAATACAATTAGCATGCTAATTAGCACTAATGTGAAGTAAACGTGAATAAATCTTTCCTTCAAGTGTCACTATATGTAAAAACATACAATGATTTAATGAAAGGCACTGAAAAAAGGTTGAGGTATACAAATGTGAAGAGGGGATCTTTTTTTAAATAAATGATCTTTTTGAAAAAAATACAGTTTGTTAAAGTTCCCACAGAGCCAAAGTCCAGTTTTTCAAAAGATATTTAGCCTGAAAGATCCGCAGGCCATCATGAAATTTGTAAAGATCTAACTTCTGAAAGGACTGCTCGACGAATATCTCTGAAAAGTGTCAGAGTCCGACTCCCCCTCGCTCGTCAGCGGCCGGTGGTTCAGTTCTGGAGCTGCTGATGTTCAGCAAACGTCTGCAGCAGTTAGAGGTCCGTTTGATCAGGTTCACCTTCTTGTCAGGTTGCTGCTCATTGTTCCTGTTAAAAGTCAAATTATTGAAAAAAAAAAATGCAATATAAATATTTTAAGCTCTATGAGTCTGGTTGATCCGAAGAGGAGGCGCCACTTTGAATACTGTTTGTCTGAAAATGATGTTTATGTGTGTTCACACAAGTTATATGTGTGAAATAAATGGAGAATCTGCACGTTTGAAACCAGTTCAGGACACAAATTCCGACCAAACTACCCGTCAAATTGATTTCTGTGTAAATCTAAGATGTCTCACTGTCAATAAGTCAAACTTTTTTGTTATTTTTCTGTGTTAATTCATTGTTTTAGCTGTTCAGGCACTTGATTTGAAGTCTAGAACAAAACATGTTATTCAGCTTCAAAAACACGGTGCTGCATGACTGGCTGATTGATCTCATTTCTGTCTGCTGTGCTTATTTTCATTTTCAATGCATTTTTTTTCTTTTTACGTCTCATAAAAATAATATCTGAGAAACACTGAGCTTATGAGGCTCATCGTTGGCTTCTGTGAGGCTGCAGAGGAGCCCATCCAGGCTGCATTAGGCTACAGTACAACATCTAAGTAGCTTGGGATCACATGTTGGATCCTCCATCCCCCCACCAGCTCAGAGGGTTGGAGCATCTCCTGGATCCACTGCTCCATCTGGTTCTGCTCTCTTTTATTTATCGCTTTGTTCTTGGTCGCAGTTAAATCCAGCAGATACAGAGAAACGTTTGCATTCAGTTGTGTTTCTGGCCACCGTCGACGTGCTTTTACCTGTCGTGAGGCAAAAAAACACCACAAAAATACTCAACATCTGTAAGTCATCCGTGACCTTAGATTTATTTTTATCAACAGGACTTCAGATACTTTAAGGTTTCATGTTTTCTTGATGCAAACTGATATTTCATCTCCGTTTCTGCATTGTGTTAGCAGACAATGAGAAGAAGCTGCATGTCATATGAAACGTGTATTACACACAGCAAACTGCATTCAGCTATAATAGCAAAAAAATGTATGCTAATATGATCATACTCCAAGTTAAATGCACACACAACACGTTGGAAAACATACACACAAGCATCCGCAGAGGAACACAAAAACACACTTAATATGTGTGCAAACGAAACCTAAAAACATGCACACACACACGTGAAGAGATTCACACAACTGCTGTGCACCAAGAATGATGTAATTTATTGCTGACCCTGAGAGTTGACGGCAATTATAAAACCCTTGTGTGTCGATACGAGTGCTTTCACACAAACACACGCTGAAAACACACAAACTCTGCACACCCGCACGCTTTGACTTCAATTGACTTCTATTATAAAGCTCATGCTAGCATGCTAAACCTCTCCCTACGGTCCTGCAGTCAATCCTATTTCCATAACCAGCGTGGAGCCACATTGCTAATAAAGTTAGCATGCTGGCAGTCAGTACTCACCGTGTGTGTTAAAGCCCCATTCGGAGTCATGCTATGGATGTGCTACGCCCGTTCATATTGGTTTTCCCCATTAGAGGCTAATAGTTTTAGTTGAGTTTGTGCAGTCCATTCAGATCCTGCTGTGAACATTGATTTCAGTGGTTACCGTTCCCAGTATGTGTGTGTGTGTTTGGTATGTGTGTGTGTGATTGCTCAGTTCGCCTCCTGAGGTGCATCACAGAGCACAGACTGACCACCACAAGAGACACGTTTTAACCCCTGCGTTTATTGTCATATTACTAAACAAATTGATTTCACGGTTTCGCTTCTGGCACTTTTTTTATTTTTTAAAGAAAAATGAAGCACAGAGAAAAAAAAGGACGATGTGTGTGCAGCGAGAAATCATAAATCTTTAAAAATGTGGAGTTTTACTAAACTGCTGCACCTCGTATCTTCTGTCAAAAGAGATCAGACTGATAAAACTACATAATCAGGTCACATCAGTAATATTTAACACTGATTTTAGCACAAATAAAACAATTCACAGCTTTAGTTTGCCTCCTCATGTGAGGCCAAAGATTTATTGACCAAACTAGGCTTATATTGGATTATGGTGTGAAATTAATCTGAATTCTGGATACATAAGACTAAACACACTGTATATTAAATTTAGATTTTGTTAAAGAAAATCTGTCCACCTTTTTCTGGCCAAAGTTACCTTGTTTTTGTGATAGTTAGGACAAAAAAATAAAGAATAATGCATTTTGAACATTGAAATAAGGCTTTAAAATAAATGTCTGAAGAAGATTTTTTAATGTACACTAGAGATCAGGAAGTCGAGCTCAAGTTATGTCATCAAATAGTTTTATATTTCCATCTATACAAGGAAATCGGCACAGATGAAGCTGAATTTCATGCAAAAAGTGACACAGGCTTCATGGTTTGAATTACTGATACACAAAACTGAGGATGGAGAGGAAACATGAGGCCACATCTTGCTCTTCGCTCCTCTCAGACGGACTAATTGAGCTCCTCCACTCAGTTTCGACATAAACCTCTGAACGGATGCTTTTACCCCGACGGCCTCTGCATACCATGAGCGCAAACAGTTTCACCCCTCTTTTCTGTGACTCAGCAACAGCTGTGATCTCTCACACGCTCTCATTTCATTGGCCAGCTCAGTTTACTGTGTCACTGGTTTGATGAAGCTCCCCCTAGTGGTTGTTGTCTGCAGTGCGGCAGGGTTGAAGCTAAATAAAGAAGGTAGAAACCAAAAAAAAAGAACAAGTGCTGCTTCCAGAAACCTTTGAGGGTCTGAGTTGCTGCAATTATCCTCACTTTCATTGTCATCTTCTGTTTCCCAGCACTTTCCTTTCATAATCCACCATGTATAATTACAGCGATATTGTCAAAAATGCCATATGCCTGTATATAATTGAAGATGCTGAAAGTGTGAATTCAGACGGTACTCAGAATATGTTTGAGTGTCAGTTGAGCTAAATTAGACGGCACATAATGACAATGTTTATGATGGCAGGTGTTAATCTTTTCACAAAGTTTCAAATGACAGAATGAAGTGTATTTATGGACCATCCGTCTCCGATAAACTTTTACTTTGGATGAAAAATTAAAAAATGGGCTGATTTTAATCATTTGAATCATTACAGACTTAAAATGATGCAGTTTTTAAAAAAACTTCTACTCATTTATTAACGACATTTTAGAGAATAAAAGCTGTCATGATAAATACACTTATTTTCCTCCAAAAAAGTCTTGAAAAAGCCTCGAAAAAGCCTCGAAAAAGCCTCGAAAAAGCCTCGCTTCTTGGGTTGTTTTATGATCAGTTAGCTTCAGGGAAGCGATGAGACAAGCAGACGAGGAAAAGATCCATTATTTATGTTAATTATATATTTTAAAGAATTATTGTCATTATTATCATAACTTTACCTCAAAAACTATCAGGATGCTGAAAAGAAAAGAAAAATTTGTAAGAGTTTGGCTGAAATTGTAAAAATAAGTTATTTTTTCCAAAGTAAACAGTTTCTTCCAAATCTTTAATCCTTTAAAAAAACATAATTTGACAGTTCAATGTTTTTTGGATCTTATAAAAAAAAAAAAGAAATCACCTCACACACACACACACACACACACACACCTCTGACCGCGCCGAGCCCTTCGTATAAATAAAACACACACACCGAAAGTTTTTACAGTCTGTCCAACTAAAGATATTAGAAAATCAATGCAGACAGTGAATTTTGAGATTTAAATTGATTTCCTCATAAAACCCCGACTTTGGAGCAAGACTGGTTTGCAGGCCCAAAATGTGTGTTTGTGTGTATGTGTGTGTGCGTGTTTGTGCATGTGTGTGTGTGTGTTGAGTCTCAGTCACAGTTCGGGGAGGCTGCCTCGCCTCCTGTTGGATGGTACTCAAAGAAATATGAATTGTAACCCCTGGGTTTATTGTCATTTTAATGAGAATATTAAATTTAATGGTCTTTCTTCTGGCACGTCCTTTTTAGTGTGCTTGTAGAGCTCGACTCATTTAGAAAGATTTATTCTCCACCCTGCGTTTTCCTCTCCACTTCCATTCAAATGCTGCATCATCGGGCAATTATAGATTGCGAAAGTGCCTCGCCTGAAACAGATATCCAACTTTGTCGATGCGACACAAAATTTGGATAAATATGTTTAAAGACTAGATGTTGACATCGACATAAGTTAACGTGCATCAGGCTCTGAAGATATTCTGTGTTTGCTTCTTTTCCGACTTTAACCGACTGAAAATGTTGCACTCAGAAACAAAAGGAGAAACAGGTGGAGGTGGAGAAACTCCAGAGGACTGAGGTTTCTTGGTTGATGGTTTCTCGTGCATCTCAGGACAAACGGATATGAATATGCTTGTGAAGTTGGAGAATGTGATCCAGCAGGTGTGTGATGTGGAGCGTCAGCTGGAGTTGAGAGCTAATTTGATGAACAAGAAAAAGAGCATAATGCAGAAATTGCCTGAAAAACAGCTCGATACAACAGATGTGAATGTAAAGATGAGTAATGAGGCTGTTTTTCTCTGTTTGTGCGCCGTTTTCATCCTTTTGTAATGACATAATGGAGGACAACCGATGCTTGTTCAAGCCTCGCCAGACTCTGATGGCAGGTCTCACTTTATGGACCACACAGTGTTTCTGCTTTGTTGAGTTTGTTGATATTCACAACAGGCTTCAAGCATTGTTGTTTTGTCGAAGTCCAACTTTTCAGTCAAACTGGGAGATCTTTCACATGACGGAGGAGCGCGCGGCTACGTATGCAGGACGCGTTCATGCAGTCGAGACGTCAAAAAAAAAACCAACCTGATCCCACCGTGTTTGTTTGTTTGTTTGCTCTCTGTGAGGACGTTTTCTTTCTGCTCGCTTTCCTCCAGTGAGACATCAGATGTAACAGCCACATTGCAAAGAAAAAAAAAACTACTCAAAATTCAAGACCAGAGATAAAATCAAATAAATAAGAGCAACCATCACATTAAAAGTCTGAGACTCTCCCCACCGAGACTTTTTACTACCTGCTGGCCGTCTCCTGCCAGCTCACAGCCGGAACAGACATTCCTGTCAGTGTTTCTGATCTGGTGTCAGTGTCGGTATCTGTTTTGGCAGACATTAAAAAACCTGCACTGTGCCAACCTGGCGCCCTCCCACTTGGCTCCATAACATTAAGTTTTATTGCAGACCCTGAGAATCCTGACGGCAGACCCTGGTAAGTGTCTTTGATGAATGAACCTCCTGGCCTGCGAGCTGGTAACTACCAGCAGAAAGTCTCCCAACATTTCCTCCATCATCAGGGTTTTTCTAATCACAAAGCGTTCACCTTCATACCACCGCCGCCGCCGCCACCGCCACCGCCGCCTCCATCAGCGTTTAGCCGCTGTGTGGCATTATTTCCTGACTATAGTGCTTTTCCTCGCGTCTGGCCTTGCCAGCGATCGATCGGCATCTCCTTTGTCTGCAACATTAACAGACTCGGAGGTGTCTGTGCATGTGTGTGCGTGGCCGTGCGTGCCTGCATGTGTGTGTGTGAAACCAATATGAACTGACTTGCAGTGCATTCACCTGCCTGTGTATCCATTACCTGTTCACGGTGAGGAGACCGCCAAGGTGAAGGTTTCTCTTTGCAGAAGCGGCGCGCTGATGTCCGATAAGCATCTGGGGGGGGGGGGCGGAGCGGGATGAAGGGTAATGGATTTGGCTCCGAATCATGAAATCAGCATCAGGACTCGTGAAGATGAAATAATATGACAGCGTACATTTTTATTAAACCTCCAAAGCGGTGAAGTTGTTGAAATTGTTTGCTGCATGTTTTTAATTTGTTTTCACTTCCTGCATCAGTGATGGATGTTTATTAGAGGCTTCTGCAGACTGATGGATGCAGAAGAGTTTCAACATCAGTCTCAGTGTCTTGTATATTAACAGGAATAAAAAAAGAACAAATCCCATTAAAATAGCTTTGGGGACTGTTTAGAGCTGATACTGTGTGTGTGTGTGTGGGGGGGGGTGATATCACCGAGCCGTCCATTTGGCAGAAATGAGCGACTGCGGTCGTCGTCTCGGCTTTCCTTCTGATACTATATTTGCTTTTGGCTTTCAGTGTTGGTACAGGCCGTCCCTCTGACATCTACTTACCATGGCCGTGTTTGCCGAGCTGCAGTCCGTTACGCCTCCTGCTTCGTCCCTTCGCACCGAAACGTGACGTCCTGTGACACGGTGATTGACACGGCCCCAATTTTACCTGCATTAACATTCATCCTGGGTGATAACTATCGGCCACTGATCTCCTCTGTGATGGATTCAATGGACTGAACTCCAACTCACGACTGACTTCAATTAGGTCGCTTTTCACCACCTCAAACAGCAGATCAGGGCCAGATTTCTCCGTATTAACCACAAGGCAATGTTTATTAAATATGCAAATGACAGGAGGAACATCCATGGGAGCGTTTTTTAATGTTGATTCAGTTCTTTCTTCTTCTATTAAAAGCAGCCTGTGAAGTTTCTGATCCCAACATTGAAAAAGCAGCCGAGGCAGCAGGTGAAAAAGGCTCCTATTCGACCGAATATCCAACATGTTTTAACAATCACAGAGGATGAAGTTATTATCTTCTTCACAGCTATTTTATGCAGCGACCAAAAACAAAAATTCACAGATAATAATTCAACACAGCGACGGTTGGAAATTAAAGTTATATGGATCTGAATCAGAAAACTAATCCCACCCCCCCTCCTCCCCTCGTCGTCTCAGCAGTATGTGACTATCACACTTCACAGACAGCAAAAACAGTTTCAAGTGAGTGTTTTCTAATTAAAGTGGATATTATGTGTTTGGAAAAAAACAAATAAGTAGAAAATAAATGTGTTTTTTTAAGAAGTTTAACTTTGAGTGCAGCTACATCTCATTTAAACATCATCTGAGTTCTGTATGCATGTGAACGGCGGGCGTGCAGGGAGTCAGCATGTCTTTAATGACACTGTGTAAGTTGATGACATGCGCTCGCACCACTGCCACCAAAGTCACGTATAAATAATTATACAATAACTTTTAATTTCCCCGGAGAGGTCATTACAATTTCAAGATGTATATCCGTCACCCCTTTTTTTTCCCCTTTTGACTCTCGTACCAAAACATCTTCACTACACTTTTCTTTTCTTTTTATATCTCCTCTCTCATCACATCCATCCTCTTTCCTCCACCTCTCCACCGCAGCATCACTCCTCTTTCACTCCTGCAATATCTATTTCATTCTCTCACTCTCTCTCGTTCTCTTACTGATTTACTCTCTCCCTCCCTCTCTCTCTCTCTTTCCTCCAGCTGTGTGATGGCAGGTAGCAGTGATGTCATTTATCCTACTTACTGCGTTTCCATGGCGCCCCAGAATCCAGTGGCACTGTGGGTAAACTAAACTAAATATATAATGTAACATAAAGAAACATAATTTGCAATTACCTCCTAGTTATATTTTCTCTTCAGGCTTCTCAAATAAAACTTAATTT
>JAQNCA010000003.1:22030939-22042042 GCA_029783725.1 Acanthurus tractus
GAGCTTGAGCTCAACCAAATTCAGATCAGCTATAAAATCCCGCATTTACAGTAAGGTATGCTTAATATGATGTAATTGTATTTTAACACATCAGTTACAGAGGCCATTTCGACGTAGTATATTTTTTTCTTTTTTTTCCTGATTTTACTCGGGCCCACATATTTTACATGCGTAAGACACATTTAATCGAGGGATAATAGTAGTTTTACTGAAGAAAATGACCCGAATACTTTACATCATTTCTTACATCACTGATGAGTTACAAAAGCATTCTGCAGCATTGTTCTGTAACGTATAGGAAGAGAGTGCTTTTACACCTCCCATACATGAGATGGCAGTAATGTTCTGCAACGTTGATTGCTGCGACTTCCGGTCAGTGCTCCGACTGCTTCAAACTGGTGGGAAATGACACAATTTAGGTACACATTTTTATACAAGACAAAGTAATCTCACGAAAAAACCATTGTGCAAAACGATTACAGGTTAAATCGTACTGCTGACTGATATTTCCAATTGTATGACGATTAACGATCTTTGGATGTCGGTGTTACTACTATTTTTTATGATTTCTATTTTGAAGCAGGAAGTTTCGAGGTGCATTTGAAGCAGCATCACCAGCCACAGCGTCAGAAACAAAGATGGAGGAGTGTCCGTCTAAACAAGCAACTGAAAATCTCGATGATCCTCCCAACAGCCGGCTTTTCGTGGTCACAAGTCGGTCCATAACCGAAGATGAACTCCGAGAAAGTTTCTCCGTATTTGGAGACATCCAGGGGGTTTGGGTCGTCAAAGACAAACAGACAAAGGAGTCCAAAGGATTCTGCTACGTGAAGTTCGCCAAATCCTCGCAGGCCTGCTTAGCCATGGAGGAAATGCACGGAAAAGTGCTGGTGGAAGGGACTAAACCCATAAAGGTAACGTTTTTTTTTGCTTTTAAAGTCAATGCAATTAGCTCGAATATTTTGAAAATTAAATCATAGATACATTGCATCTGTCCAGGTTAGCTTGCTAGCATGCTAACGCTGCAGGATGACAAGGGACATTGGTTTTTAGCTACAATGGAGAGCGACACCTGTTTGTGCAGGTATCTCTTGTAAAATTTGCTGAGGTCTTTTGATAACCCTGCTTCTACCATAAAACTCTTCTTCGACAGTAAAAATTCTCCTTCTCCAATAAGAGAGAGCAATGTTATTTTAGTACACCAATAAAGAAACCATAAATCAATAAAACTGAAGATGTGTAAATCTCAGCAGCGAATCGTCTGGCCAGAAATAAAGTCACAGTCATTCAAGGTGATCCTGTTTGTCAGCTCTCCTGTCAAACTACTGCTTTCTAACAAAAGAAATTGCTCTTATGAAACTGCCAAGAAATTATGATTGTCTGTATTGTATAAGATATTTCTCCATTCACCAGCTTCCATGAAGTTCCATCTTTTATTTTTATCTTGCTTAACATTTCTGAAAGTTTTATTAGGCTGCAGTTGTGACCAATAATGTAACTATTTTTAATTATTTCTGGTTGGTTCTGTAGGTGTTTATCGCCCAGTCAAGATCTTCAACAAGACACAGAGATGTTGAGGATGAGGAGCTGACCAGGATCTTTGTCATGATCCCCAGAACATTTTCAGAGGAGGACCTCAAAAACACTTTTAAAGTAATTACAGACACTTGGATACGTTTAAATCTTTTTGCTCACCTTTCAATTCTTTGTCTGGCTTTGCCCTTGCTAATCAATAAAAATACTGTCAGACAACAAGGAAGTCTTGCCAAATATACAAAATAATATATTATATTGGCTCTAACTGATGGCTCCTGCCACAAATACTACCAAATAACCTGTTGAAAATAAAGAATACAAATCCCTTTAACCCTGTCTGTCTGTCTCTTTCAGGAGTACGGGGAAATTGAGTATTGTGTGATCATCAAGAATAAGTTCACGGGAGAAAGTAAAGGACTGGGCTATGTGAGATACTACAAACCCTCCCAAGCTGCCCTCGCCATAGAGAACTGTGACAAAAGTAAGATTGCCTGGAACCCTCTCACTGGTTCACTATTTTTGGTAGAAGAAGCGGCAGGAAAAGTTCAGAGAGACATTTTTAGTTACTGCACACACAGAACTGATGGTTTTCTACACAGTAAATGAAATATTCAGTGTGTTTCTGGCCATGGTCAGTTCTTACTGCTGTAAACATTTGTTTGTGTACTGCTGTGAACATTTTTCCGGCTCTGAAACTCAGGTTGTGATGATGGTTGTATTTCAGCTTACAGGGCCATCCTGGCAGAACCTCGCAACAAGGCTGCAGCGACAGAAGAGTACTCCGGGGGAGCAGCCAGAGGTGATTACATGGGCGGTGGTGACTCCATGAACCAATATGCCTTGCCTATTGGTACGCAGTTGTTCGACATCCTGATTTAGTGTTTCTCCCTGTTATATCTGGATTGAACTTTCAGTCTTTTCAAGGCCAGGACCAGCAGATAAGACAATCACTTTTTACGGCTTGATGTGTCGTGAGACTGAATTTTAGTTTCATAAGATGCCCCAGTGTTTCCCCTCAGTCGACCACAGCTGTGGATCATGTTTGTTTTTCACTTCTGTGTTTCCCTCCTCCGAAACAGTTTAGTGAAGAATTCCAGGAGCAAATGCCTGTAGTTTAGCTTTTATCTGAACAAAATTGTGGCTGGTATGTTACTCGGAGCAGACGAGGCCAAATTGCATCCTGAGTTACCACATGACCGATCGCTGAGTAGCAGGGTTGCATTTAAAAATGTTGTTTATTATTCTTGCTCCACATAAAGCAGACTGGAGCTGCCTTATATCTTTAAATATTAATGGAGAACAGTGAGGATATAACAGCACAATTGATCTGTTATAACTGAATATTCTCTAAGATGCAGAAACGAAAAACACACAAACATCTGTCAGCATTACAAATATAGGGGAAACACTGGAACCTTGTGGACTTTCTTTTACCTTCAGTGGTGCCATGAGGCAGTGTTTTATGATTGGTGTCTTGGTTTATTTCCAATAGTTTCACATTATCCCACTGACCTACAGGTGGCGGTAATGTGCCCAGAAACACAGCAGTGCACCAGGAAAGGCAGGAAAGAAGACTGCTAGCAAGTAAACATATAGATGCTGTATTTTATACACTTTTCAAAGAGAATGAAATCCTGTCGGTGAGCTCAAGATTAAATAACTAAAAATGAAGGATGTTCCGGCCAAAATACAAGTTCAAGCAGATGATGAGTTCAGTTAAACCAGGTAACCAGAAAGAGAGGCAGGAATGTTGTTGTTGTTACATTAGGAATAGCATGAAGATAACTTGAATGGAAGATATCTTAGTCCAATCAGCGGTTCACTCAAAGCTTCAGTCGGCATTTTTGTGAAGAATCTCAGTTTTCTGTATTAGTGATGTATCCAATCAAACGTGGCCCAAATGTGGAATTAACAGTAAATCCGCGGCATCGGAAAAATAATAATCATAGTCGGACCTTCAACAGTAAGCGTTTATCATGAGGGTGTCTTACATGAAGTTGTTTGGAAATCCCTTCCTGTGGTTTTCTCTGTCGTGTTCTTGACCCTGGTGTCCCTTTTCCCTCCACAGCTGAACCTGGTACCTACCCGGTTATAGACTACCGGTCCGGTGACTTCACACGGTGTCTGATGATGTCGACACGAGCCGCACTCACCCAGGAGCAGATCTTTGCTCTGTTTGACATCATTCCTGGCATGGAATACTGCGAGCTGCAGAGAGATGCTTATGGAATGAGCAAAGGTCGGTGAATAAACACAAAGTATGAAAACAGTTTCAAAAGTTTTGTTCCTGATTTTAATTAAGGGTCATTTAATAAAGGACTCAACTTATTTAAAACTCATGTTGACATTGTTTTGTTTTCTGCATCATGTGACTGCAGGTCATGCATTGATTCGCTACAGTAATCTTGGATCTGCAGTTTACGCCAAAGAAAAGCTAAATGGCTTTGAATTTCCGCCTGGAAACAGACTGGCAGTAAATTATGTTGACGACGGAGAGGACCGCAGCAGGTACACACATGTATACACATGATACACATAACAGCACACACTCACAGCGTCTCTGCAGACGGGTCAGAAATAATTGGAGCATCGAGCAGAAATGCCCCATTAAAAATAGATGTATCCATTAACTTAAAAAATTGGGACCAAAATGCCACTGATAATTAAAAGTTGTTGATCTTTATTTGCTGTTAAATATTCATGGAATGAATGTGAATGTTCCCCCCTGTGGGCCACAGTGACCGGGCAGTCGCTTTCCAGAGCGTCCTGATGAAGGAGAAAGAGAACAGGATGTCTTTTATATAGTAAACAACAGAGTCTAAACATAGTTTGAAGCAGAAAAAGTTGTTGGATCCACATAGTTGAGAAGAAAATGAAGATCTCAAGTGAGCCAATGTCTTTAAAAATCAGTAAACAATCCATACTGTTTAAAAAGCAGCCCTGGTAGTAAGCCAGTCTGTGTGGAGCCTCTGTGTGGCTCAGTTAGTTTATAGTAGCATGAATTTAGTTTTTCTGTAGTTGCCACTGTGCCAAAATTTGCCATAAGGTTGTTCATTATAACTTGGCAGCGACTAGAAATTTGACCTCCATCGCTGTCTGTGCACCATCCTAAGTGATGTGGTTGCACAGCAACAACCCGAGGGAGTGTGAACCATTAAAAACCAGTTAAAACAGCCTGTGTGTGTGTGTGTGTTTGTGTGCTTGTTTGTGTGTGTGTGTGTGTGCTTGTGTGCAGTCCTGTGGGTCGGATGGCCATGCAGTTTGTCGCGGCTCAGATGATGTCTGCAGTGTGGAACGGACCCTCCACCAGCCAAGTGATGAAACCTCCTGTGAGTGCGTTGAAACAGTGCTGATTAAAGTTGTATCATTGTGCTCTTTTTCTCTGAGTTCTTTTTCAACCTTTGCGAACTAGTTTTATGCATTTAGTCGTAAAAGTAATTAAAATAAAAAAGTTTAAGCTGAATCGCTTATCCTGGTTGTGTTTGTTGGTGTCCACCAGGGATTCTCTGCTGTCTCCCAAATGTCCCGGATCCAGACAGACGTCAACCTGCCTCCTCTGAAGAAGCTCGCTCCACCAGACAGCAAAGCAAAGGAGCGCCTGTTTGTTGTGTTCAGCCCCTCCACACTGCCCCCTGATGTGCTGGAGGACGTTTTCTGGTACTTGTCCTCTGGGTCTAAGAGCTAAACGCTCTTAAATGTTATAAAAATTATGCTCTATGGAATCACCATTAACTGATGTTCCTGCTCCACCATCCTCTGTTCCTCTGCAGTCGCTTTGGTTCCCTTATTGAAGTCCATCTGGTTCCTGGGAGGAAGGTTGGATACATGAAGTACGCAGACAAACAGGTGAGACTCAGACGGAAGGTTATCTCTTAAAATTCTGCTTTTCGGTGTTGTCAGAGCAGATCATTACCTTCACTTCCTCCTGTCCCTGTATGTTCATCTCCTCCTCTCAGTGTGCAGATGAGGCCATGGCGGTGCTGCACGGTCGGGTGGTGAACGGCGTGAAGATGAAGGTGATGCTGGCTGATCCTCCCAGAGAGGAGTCTCACAAACGGCCTCGTACCTACTAGGACCACGTGACTGAAATGACCGGTAAGTGCCAGGTTTCTGCTGCAGGTACGAATAACAGGACGAGCGTCTGCCCGAGAATGTGGTATTTTGATAACAAAGTATTATATATGTGTATGTACTGTAAATATGTTTTGTGTAAGAGCTGGCACATGGTTTGTACAAACAACATACACTCACACACAGCAGAAAAGATGTATTTCTCACATTCTTGTGTCAGAAAATATGAAGTCAGGAAGCCTGTTAGCATGTTAGCCTGTTAGCAGGGCTTTCCCTCATGAAAACAACCATAACATTCAAGTCTAACACCGTTACTCTGCTTCCACCAGAGGGTGTTAGACGTTTGTCTTTTTACTAAACGCTTATTCACAAACTTCTGTGTGTGAACTTCTTCCGTCTTGACACCTAAAACTTTTATTTTCTGTCTGTGAGGAAAAAGCAGTTTGTCTGACAGGATGTCAACACATTTCTGATGACCGTTGTTTCTCTTCCTGTGAATAACACCTGAGCTTCTTGTTCCCCAGGCGACTGTTGTCATGACACAATGACACCTGACCTGACAGACCGACCAACCAACCGACATCAAGACCTTCTCCCGACCTCTGACACGACCTTTTGACACCTGTCTGACCTTACCTCTGGTCAGTGACCTTGCTGTGACTCACTAATACAATAAATACACAGTAGCATCCACTACAGAGATGGAGTCTTAACCAGAAATCAGCCTGTGAACAACAGCAGTGTGAGAATGTGAAGTTTGTGCTCGCTGTCATTGTTTTCATGCTCTGATCATTTTTTAAGCCTCGACGCTGCCTTCGGCTCTTGTCAGTGGACTCACCAATGTGCAACAGTGATGGCACATTTTTTCAGCCGACAACTGAAGAAATATTTTAGTTCAAGTTTAAAAATTTTATGAGTTTCATTTTAGGTCAGGTGGTTGGCAGCGTTTTTCTTTTTTCAAAGACTAAAAAGCAGACTGCGGTCTGTCGATAAGCTACAAAAACAGGATTTATAAAGCTGGAGTTCAGACACTTGTGTCCTTCCTTTTTTTTTTTCTTCTATGCTCTGTCCTGTGTTCCTATGTTGCTGAACTCAGCTCAAAGGTGTTCATCAAGCCGACAGTGAATTTTTATCTTTGTCTCAGAAAAATAAAGATCAGTTGTACTGTCGTTCTACCTGTGTGGTCTTTTCTTTTGCAGCTGCCTTGATTAGAAACTGGAGAGTTAATGTTGTCAGTTATGTTTTGACATTCTTACAATAAAAGTGTTATTGAGACATTAACTATAAACCTTGGTGCTACAAGGAAAGAGTGGACTGTCGAACCTTGATACGATGCCTGAAAATATTATTTAATCATATTTATTCCTTATTATTCCTGTGCTTGTTTTGCAAATTCTTCTTGTTGGAATAAAACTACAGTTTAGGCAAGATTCATAAAATAAAATCAGTGGGGAAAATGAGGTTGTGTGTGCAGGAGGAAGTCAGGACACTTTAAAATAAACCATCTCTCTCAGAATAACAGTCAAATCTCAGTCAAGCTGCAGATTTTAGTGTGATTCTCATTCGTACAAGCAACACTGTTCATATTTTTGATAGCCTTCACGAACATCACGTTCAGGGTGGAACTGGGCGTCATCAAAGGAGAGACACACACCTGATGTACAGTTGTTTTTTATTTCTCCAGGAGGAATCTCATGAGAACATTATTTACAATATTGAGCTGACAATGGGACCATTTGGTTTCCCTACTTGACTGATTAGAGCACTAATCTGGTCTTAGAAATAAGGCCAACATTGTAGACACTCGGCCCGGACCCGTCCTTCACAATGTTACATGAAATTTCCATGAGAATTTTTTCAAATTATGTGGATTTGTCGAGGGAAAAATAAACTGCATCAGAAAGATACAAGTGCAAACTCAAGCTACAGCGTTCGGTTTGGTTTGAGAGCAGGCGACGCTCTGAACAGATTTGGTTTCTTACAACAGAATCACTCCTGTTCATTTCCCACATTGTGTAACTTCAGTTTGCAGCCGCTCTTTCAAACATCCATCAGTAAAGTAATCGGATTTATTTCAATCTTATCACACAAATATCGTGCTTTAATGTTTTGAGTCCTTACGATGTCTCGCTCTGCAAATCACTTTGTTCAGCATTTAACTGTGATCAGGTCGAGAAGCACTTAAAGCCAAATTTATCAAAAGTAATTTTGTGCAAAAAAAAGTGCACAACAAAAGCAGCCAAATTGCCTTTGATGGAAATTTTGACACATTCATGTTGGGAGTTGGCCTCGATAAACCTTAGATGGCCCTGACGTGGAGCTCTGGACACCCAGCGGACAAAGCCGAGGACGTGGTGGGATGTGAGAGGGCGAGACGGAAAACAGAGGGGGCACACAGGCAGTGATGTCATGATATAATCAGGCTTTATTACCGGAGTCTCTGAAATGTTAAAATCAAACATCTGGTCTCTTTGTTGTTTAGCTCCATGCATCCATCAGTCCATCCCTTTGTCACTTAGTCCGTCCTAACTTCCACCTCACGCTCCCCGCCCCCCCACTTCTCAGTCCTCCAGTGCCAGTGTGTTGAGTTCCTCATCAAGCTCCTCCAGATCTTCTCCTGTGAACAGGTTCTCATCCACCGGTACTTCCTCCTCTTCCTCTTCCTCCTCTTCCTCCTCCTCATCATCCTCATCCTCCCCTCCGCCGTCCTCCCCGCCTCCCTCTGCCCCCGAAAGCCCGTTGGCCTCAGCGCCGCCGCAAGCTCCGTTCAGCTGCTCCTCTGTGGATGAACGGAGGAGATTTTTAAAAAAATGTTTTTGTTTGTCATAAGTGTATCAAAGTACAAAAATATGGGCTTCACAATTATAATTTCAACCTCATGATCTGGCTGGTTACAGGAAGTTGTTGCTGACCAGCATTGACATGGAAACTGCGCAGAAACAACTGAGTTTTTCTTACCATTGTCTGTTTCCGTCGGCTCAGTCTTATTCCTGGAAGTGAAACGGTCCATTGATGCTACGGTAATGCCTGTGTTGTCGACTTCTTGAGGAACGAAACGGGATAAGTCTATGTCCTGGACCTCTGTTATACTGATCTGAAATTTAAAAAGAATGTGTTTAATTAAGTTAAGATGTTTGAAAAAGGTTTTTTTTGGTTGAATCAAACCTGTAATGCATTAATTTACAGGCTCAATCTACAAAGCGGCACACGAGCGTACAGACAGGTGCAGATAATTGAGAAGCAAATTATCTGCTGTGTGTAAAAGCAGCAGCTGCAAGTCAGCAGGAATTTTATAACAAACACATCGAAACCACTTTGTATCACTTGTAAGAAACCTGAATTGTGGCTGTTTATAGATGAGAAAAAAAAAGAACTGACAAACGCTGCAGTCAACCTCAGATGCGGAAACAGGGAATTACAGTTGGTTGGAGCCACTTAGAGCTTTGGTTTCTGTCTGAATTCACTTTGTGCAGACAACAATTTCAGTTCTACAACAGCAACATTGTTGTTGCCTTTTTACTGAGTTTAAACTATTTAAATACTTTGTGTATTTCAGGATCTGCAGATAAGTGCCCGACAACAGAGACTGCACAGCATAACCAAATTACTTGGGGATCACAGACAGACTGAGAGCAGGTTTCAGAACAATGTTATACTGCAGGCTTTTTTTTTGTTAAACTATATTAGACACCAAACAATGCTGAGAGCAGTTATTGTGCTGGGACATCTCACTTCAAGCGAGGGGACCGTAGAGCACACATCAATATGAGTCATACAAAGCCAAACTAAATAAGCATTGACTGGAGGACGATATGATCTGCACAGCAGGCAGACAGCAGAGTCTCACAAACTCTGAGTGCATGTCACGTTATGTTTGAAAGGTACTGAGAAATTCAGTTTACCTCTTCCTCAATCTCTTCTTCATCCTCCTCTCTGGAATATCCTGTGTCATCGGCTTCAGCATCGTCATCGTCGACCAACTCCGGACGGAACTCGAACACTTCACGGCCGCTCACCTACAGACACACGTGAGTTCAAAATACTCTGCATTACTGTGGAAAAGTCTCAGTAAACAGCACAAATGTGGGTAAAAGAAGAACTTGTGTGCACTAATGTTTTAAAAAGTGACGTGAAAACACACAGACAAGCTGGAACGAGACTCACCACTAATGATTTTCCAGCCTTAAAGTCAGCCTTCTTCTTCTCCATCTCTTCCTTCGCTTTGTCCACCTGTTGATCAGGTTAAATATTGTAATTACATAGAAATCATGAAATTATTCTCACAGAATTAAGCCTCCTTGTTCTCCTTTCAATATATATGTGTCAAAAAGATTTAGCACTTTGTAACATTCTGTTTATGTTTTACAAAGCTTTCCAACTCTTTATAAATAGAGGTTGAATATGTGCCAACCTTCTCCTGCCTTTTCCTCTTCTTCCATGCCAGGAAAGTCTCCAGGGTGATTCGAGTCACATCAACCCCCAGAGCAGCACGCTGGAGGGGGGAGACAGACGAGGGGTGAGAGCTTTCAGGGTGATACAATGGAGTTTATACAGAGCATCTGATATCACACCTCGTCTGACAGCCACAATCCCAGACTTTCTGCAGCAATATCTGAAGGCAACTACTCACACTTGAGTAACAGTTATTAACACTTGAAGACCTGATTTATTTAAGTGTAATTTTTGAGCAGATGAGCCAAGATCTTTGTGTTGAAGGCATTTTACAACTTATCTTACTTTAACTTCACTGAAATGAACTTTAATGTGTAAAAAGTGTGAAAGCTGGTCTTAAACCCGGATCAATGTCGATTTGTTGGCCTCCCTCAAACAGGGCGTCGATCCAACCATCACTGTCTTGTTAACACATCTGACTTAAACACTAACACTTCTACTGGCGGCGAGCTGTGGTGAGTAATCGTGCATCTATTATTTAACTTTCTCACAGCCGGTTGACAAATTGCAGAACAATTTGTTCACATCAGCTGAGCTTACGACCTACAACTCTTTACTTTAGAGCGGAGACTTGATTAAACGCCTTCGTACTTTCATTTAAATCACTCAGCACCCATTTTAACAATTTATACATTTCAGTCGCACTCAGTTCTACAGTGAACCTCTTTAATGGTAGAAACTGTGCTTGAAGAGAACAAAGCCCACGTTACAGAGTGAAGACTTAAAAAGCAGAAACTTGCATCCCTCTCTCCGTCTGTCCTTACCTCATTTTCTATCAGTTCCTCCAGCGAAATTTCCTCCTCTTTCTCCTCCTTCTTCTTGTCCTTTTTCAATACGAAGCCAGGGGGCAGGGCGTGCCGGTACATGCAGTTATCGCCCCCTCCTGGACACACCCAGAACCAGCCATATTTATTATTCTCTATGGCATCCAGGAAGTACTTGCACACCTGCAGAGAACACAGCAGAGTAAATATTATTACATGCAAGGGACAGAGAAGAAGACAGTGTCGAGTATCATTAGTGTGTTTGACTGGCTGAATTTTA
>JAQNCA010000003.1:22042142-22052989 GCA_029783725.1 Acanthurus tractus
GTCACTCTTAATCAATGGTGGAAGTCTCCAGCAAAAGAGGAAATGCATCAGAGATCAAAGTTGTATGTAACTATTGATCTAGTTCAATACATAAAGGTGGCCAAAACCTAATCCATAGAAATGTTTGTACATTTTATTTTCCTTTGGTTTGGATTTCCTCTTTTTCCGTCTCTCTGCATTCCTTCAATCATCTTTGTTTGTCTCCTCATTTCTCGTTAATCTCTGTTTCATGTCAGTAACACAACTGTATTTCTCTGTCAGGACCAGAAAAATGTTACTAATTTGGTCCTTTTCTGATCAGTAATGTCTCTTTTTGTGGTTTCTTTAAGCTTTTTGCAACAATTGTTCATTGTCAGTTATAAATTAGACATTTGATTCAACTGTTTTCATTAAATGCTCATTTTTTAATCATTAGAACAAACTCACGATTTGCGTTTTGGCTTTCTTCTTCTCAGCCTCTCCGTGTTTTTTGTTGACCACCTCCTCCAGCTTCTTCTCATCCCAGTTCTCCATGGTGTCTGCACAAAACACAGCAGGTCAAATGTTAATTAATGATACAAGCAACAAAGTTTTTCACGACTAATAAAACCAATAAAGAAGAAAGTTTCCAGAGATGGGCAACAGTAAACTTTTCAAGGTCATTAAGTGTAACATGAATACAATATTTTTTATGACACTACATCACCAAAATGTGTGAAGTTCACTTCTGTGAACTTTGTATATTTTAACTGTGGCTGTGCTGCCTGGTGCAGAAGCATTCATCTAAAAATGCACGTCATTAATACCAGCCATTAGTTATTCTCTGGCTTTTGCAGAGCAGCGTGAGACTCTTGCTTTTTGCTAAGTGGTCTATCTATAGAGTTTCAGGAGTTACAAAAACTATCTCAATTCTTTTTAAAATCGAATTATTGGTGCAGAAAAAATACTCTTAACAGCAGAATTGTTTCAAGTTGAAACACCATTTTCCTACCATTAATGCATTTCTAAAAGTACATACTATCCCCAAACTGTCACAGCTTTAACTTAATATCCTACTTACTGATACTTTTAAGCTTTTTGAGGACGTTTTTATGTTTAACACTCCAATTTTTCCTGAAATAAAAATCATAACACCAACTGATCACCAATGCTGTACACTGACCTTTCTCCAGGTCTTCATCTCTTTCGTCCACGTAGACGCTTCTCTTCTCACATTTCCTCTCCATTGACAAATCATGGCTGAACTTGCATTTGTCACCCTTCGTACACTGGCCCTGTTTAAAGAATGCACACAGCACTGACTTTGGGTCAACACCTGTGGAAAAGAGAGAAGATCGAACATTAAAAGATTAATTAAACAAAGCAAAAGAAAAGATTTACACACAAAAACACAAATAATATCAACCAAAAGTAATAAATCACCTTTGCTGACTTTCTGGGCAGCGACCACTGGTTTAAACAGCTCATTGAGTTCGTCTAGTTCTTTCTTCTTATCAGTCTTCTTGCTGGTTTTATCTGCTTCAGCCTGAGCAGCCTAAACACAAAAACACACACGGATGGTAAGTTTAAAAATGATCTGATCCATCTTAAATTGACTCAAAAAGAACTGAAGAACCTGACTCATTTTTGCACATATCTGAGCACACAGAGCAGCATATCCACTACAGTCAGACTGACAGGAAGTGCAATTTAGTCAACAATCAGGTGTCTTTTTCTAGCAAACCAGCTGTTAAAAAAGTGGCATTTTCCCAGCCGACATTCAGATTTTTGGTCGAAAGAAGTAGAGGCAGAGAGACAGAAAGTTTTGATGTGTGAACAGTTCAAACAGCCAGAGTAATACAGGGATGAAGGAAAAAACAGATGCTGAGTACGAGATTTTCCTTCTGACCTGTCTGGCACTTTGTTGTCCATATTTGACTTGCTGAGTGACGTTCTTGATGTACTTCTGCTGCTTGGCCCCTTTCTTGTTCTTCAAGCCGAATGTCTTGTCCTAGAAAAAACATAAAAAAGGAGTCAAATATTTTCGGTCACAAAATTAACTTCCAATAATTCGAATAATATACCAGAAGCTTAAAAAGGCCCCCACACGCTTTAAGTTTGGTGCCTCTACATTGTACATTTAAGCATCTTCACCAAACTGTGATTTAGCACTTCTGTGGTCAAGGACAAGCTGACGGTATCCAACTCTACTCTGTGACTGCAAAAATAAAAACCATGCAGGCTTCATACAGGTTGCTACCAAGATATCCATAGACTCACTTTACTAAGTGCTTCTTGTAAGTTAATAGCAACACTAGCATTATCACAGGGTGTAAGGGTCATAAAATTGCAGATAGCACAGCTGTTTTCTTTGATTATCTGGACACCAATATGTGGACGGATGTGACAGTGGTTAATAAATGATTACAGAGAAAAAAGAATGTGATTTAAGCCAGGGTAAAGTAAGATTAATTATGTGACGTTGCTGCAATCCGTCAACATTGGCTGGGTCAACAACAGTCTGTCTCAGCAGCTGACCGGGCTTGTAAGGTGGAAGGAGCTGCAATGACTTACATTTGTCAACCTTTTTTCAAGAAATTGAGACAAACTGTTTATCTGTTTTTAGTTCTGTAAAAGCATGACAGACTTTTATCTAAACTTACCAGCACACAATGTGATAACATTTATATAGCTTAAATTATAAGAGAAAGGTTATTGAAAATGAAAGACATCACTGGTGTTGTGTGACACGGTTTGTAGTTTTTAAGGGACTATATTCAATCTCAAATTAACATCCAGTGCAACCGTGAAGCTCAGAGTTACTAGTCATCAGTATAAGTCTATGGCTCATCCTTATTTCACACGTTGCAGCAAAATGTATCTCTGCTTGTGTATGTACGACAGCAATAGGCAGCATACTCCAACAGGCCAGAGATATGAGACGGTTTAATAGTTACTTGAGTTAACACCGACTTTAACAACACACTGTCACCTCTAAAACAATAACTTTGTCCATGTTTGAGCTCGGCTTTGAAGTAGCCCACAATCTGATCCCTCATCCATCCTGTAAGGCCGACCAGCAGCAGGCCCATCGCCCCGAGTTATAACAACCGTTATATACACAAATCATTAAAACTTATCTATAAGGACATTATGCTTTGGTAATGTATCTTAGATGTCAGCATTGGAGAATAGGTCAATCTCATTAGGATTATTTGTGTCTATTTTTGCGGCGACACGGCCCTGCTAGCTTCTCCAAGATACATCCACTCGTCAAAATGACCAGCGTCTTGACAGCTGGACAACTCGCCGAAGCTTAAATTTGATAGTTTTGCATTTTTAATAAGAGTTCACAAAGTAAACTATTCTTAATAACGTTAACAGACATCTAGGTAACACTGACAACTGCACTAAAGCTAGTTTAACTTTAGCTTTCCCTTTTCGGCACTTGTGTTAGCTTCGGTTAGCACGACAGGACAGCCTATCTACGGCGCGTGCGGTGCTAGCTTCTCAGCTAGCGTTAAACACCGACATGCTAACTCGTGTTTTTTACCTCAATTATCTTTTCCTTTTTCTTCTCTTGAGTTTTTTTATTTCCCGTGGGCTGAACGGGTTTCTTCGGAGGCATGTTTGCTCAGATATAGCTTTTTTTAAAACGCGTACAGCCGAATAAATGTTTATTTTGATGTGGTGTTTCGGAGGGAAGTCAGCTCCACATTTACCCGGTTGTTGCTAGCGCAGCACAGTTACGGCGTTTAGGCCACATGTGAGTTGTTGATGTGCTCTGACGTCATCACGCACTGCAGAAAGCACGGTGGGTAATGTAGTTTACGGAAAGGAAAAGTTATCCTGCTAACTATAACCAGCTAAAACAAAAATAAAGCCAAGCGTGCTTCTCAGAAAAGACAAGAGGCAACGCCAGAATACTCAAGAATGTTAGTTTTTAATATTTACTCTGCATTTTTTTTAAATATTTAAGCCTAAACACAATTTATACCCCATAGATACCAGGAGTGCACAGCAAAACGAAAGTTTTAGTGCTTAATTATAGACTAAATAGTTGAAAGTGCATATTGTTGACAGAAAAATACTAGCTTTGAGTTGAACACACATGTGGTGGGATTTTGTATATTGTTGCTGTACCAGATGAGATTTTCAACATTAATAAAGCATTAATATTTATTATACTGTTAAAATAGGCCTAAGCTAAAGTGTCAAAGTATTTCGTGACAGTTGCGTGGCTGAGTGGAGTAATGCGGTTTCATATTTGGGGGACTTTAATATAATTGCAGTTTTACCATCTTGCCGCCAGGTGGCAGTGTTGTAGTGCTTCCCAGTTAAGGGGTGAAAAGTAGCAGTTGAAAAATGCTCTGAGCAGTTTTGCGGTCAGCTACGACCAAAAATCCTAACATACATCCTTAGAGAGCATATAATTAAATCAGAATGTGAACAACAGGAGGAAGAAATGTGGTTTTCACAAACAAACGCTGAAGGAAACTCTGGAACAAAACGAACACTGGCAAATATTGAAAAAGTCTTACTTAAAAATGACTAAAAGGTATGTTTGTTTTAGAAAAGCACTAAAAAAAAACAGTAATTAGCAATATTAAGGCCAATTAACACTGTAATTTATTTTAACAAGTAACAGTTATTTGGTCAGATTCATGCCACATTGTAGCACCTGTAGCAGCCAAATAAACAAGGCAGGCAAGTGAAAATTATGGCTCGTGTAATGAAAGCCTAGAGAAAGTAAATAGCAAAAATTGGAAATAATTAGTTTAAAGAGTTAGGAGGAATTTGTAATAAACATTATATATAAATTTAACTGTGGTACAGTAACAGCTGTCCCTTTGTGCCGCTGGTTCATACTGAGAAATCATGAGAAAAAAAAATGTACTGTGTTTCTAAGATGGGTTGTTTACAAGCCATTGTCCTGAAAGGTTAAAGAGCCACCATCTGGCTAGTAGGCATAAGACTGTTTTATTAGCCTTTTACCTCTATGTAATAGATTGGTTATATAGACTGCTGGTCAATTAAGACACCCCTGGTATGACTTTTACTGCCTGCGTATTGGATGGAATTTCAGACCTATCTGGAAACCTTGGCCGTGCAGCCTGTATGGTCTATGAGCTCCAAGTGCTTTGGGGGGAAAATTAGGGGAAAGCAGAATAAAGGAGAAGAGTAACAACCTCTGCAAGGGCAAGGGCTGCAGTCCTTTGTGTTTTAACTCCTGCTAAGAAGAAATCCCCGGTTTTTTTTTTTTTTTTGTAACCAGAAGCGTGAGATGGTGTCATGGCTGCAGGGCAGAAAGCCAACCAGCAGCGGTTTTTACCGCCTCAGCTGCAGATTCAACTTGATTTAATTAGATTTTACTTAAGTTACTAATGTGATTTCACTTGGCACATTTGACACGTGTGGCCTTCATCCACATCCTGTCTCAGTTCATTCGCCAGTTTATGATGTGTGTGTGTGTGTGCGCGTGTGTGTGTGTGTATAGCAAACTACAGCACAGTCACGAGCCAAAATGGGTCACACACGCCTGCTCCTTTTGGGCTCTCATTTGCTCTCCTGTGTTTTAATGAGCCTTAGTTTTAAGGGACAACATTTACTCAGTTAGGGTGCCCACATAATGACAGTACTAGTCGTGTGCTTTAATGAGTCCCAGAGTGAGACAATGAATTTGCTCTAGTAACAGCATCCTTGGCTGCAAACATCTCATCAAGTCATGTGTTTGCATCCTCTGCGCTGTCTGAGTGGCCGCTCTCGTGCTCTGATGCAACTTTACTTCATTTCATGTGATACGGAGAGATTTATTTATAACACATTTGTCATGCATGGCGCCCTGCCACCATGCAGCTGAGTTAGCTGGCAAATGCATGAATGTGTGTATCATAACCTATATTGACACAGCTCCCGACTGTATTGCTGAGGGCTCAGTTTTAACATAACAGAGGTGTGTAATATCGCCTCGAGCAAAACTTTCTCATGTGTTCCTCTCTCTTTCTGTTGCTCCCACACCCTCGTCTTCTCTCTGTGTGAGGATCTTTGTTTGTGCGAGGGCAGCCTAATAAATCACAATATCTGCTGCATGACCATTTTTCCCTGTAACAGCCTTCTTCATATTCATACAGGCATCGATCTTTTCTGCAGAGGCCATGCATGTCATGTGTGCACAGAAACAAAAGCACACACATGAGTGCACTTGAATCCACTAACGCCTGCAGATGGAAAGAAAACATCTCCTGCCTAATTAGCAAAGCACAACAGTCGATCTTCTTCCCCGTGACATCTGAGAAAACTTGACACCGCATAACCTACGCCAGTCCAGTTATACCAAGGTAATCCAAAGCCTCCTGGTATTCGGTCTGGCTCGGCCTCCTCCCGCTTCCAAGGACAAAACTGCAGCACCTTGTCTGCACCGCTGACTGCTGAGCGGGTCATCGGCTGTCAGCTGCTCCGCATCAAGCAGCTGCACGGCCCTGGGGGCGAAGTAAAGGGCAGAAAAGATTGCCTCCAACCGGGCCCACTTAGGCAAGTACCTGCTCGAGACAAAAAAAAAAGAAATAAATAGATAAATAAACTAAAACTTCTCTGTGAAGCTGAAAGGAGTGTGGACTACCGTCTCATAAAAACCCCAGACCTCCCATCACCTCACCGGCTCTTTCCCCTGCACGCTGCTGAGATCTCATCAGGCTGATGCTCTGTGAAATACAACAGTTATTTGGTGCTGAAACGCTTGTAATTTCCCCTCTTTTTTTTTTTTTATTTTTCTGTGAATCCCGCTTTCCTCTTAACCTGCACTGTCTGCATTTGATTTAGACAATGATTTCCTACATTTCCCATAACCCCAGGAGAACAGGTGTGAACTTGATGTATTTAGCTTTGTGTTTTATGTTCGGCTAATGAGCAATAGCAGGAGCAGCGGTGATAGTGATGGCAAGAGAACAGGTTTTCTCATCCCGAGCAAAGGGAGAATCGTATCCTTTTACTGATAACACAACTCGTCTGCTGGATGTATTGTACTCTGCTCCCTTGAGGGTACCGGCGGTGAAGAGATTGTTGTGTGTTCCTCCTCTCTTGGAGGATTTCTTTCTGCCTGCGCGACGGTTAAAAGTCTGTGCAAAAAATAAAGTGTCTAGAAAGGAGCTCTTTGCTCAATAATCCTGAGGGACTGACACCAAAAGAGGATGTTTAGCCTACTGTTAATGTTTTATAGGAATTTAGTGCTGCATTTGTGGCCTTATTTCTTTTTTTTTTTTCCTAGCTGCACTGAATGCATCTTATAATATCCACAGTTATCCAAGGAAAACACAGCGCCAAACAACAAGAATTTAAAATACCTTCCAGTTGCTATTTTTAAATGATGTTAAATTGTTCTCAGGAGGATTTTTTTCCCTTTAACTGGCTGTCCCATTATTCACTCACTGTGGAAGAAAATAATAAAAAAAAAATATCTAGACTTCCTCTCACAACTGAATAAACCTGTTTGTAAAGCTTATTACTGTCAGTCATAAGTGCTAGCACCAGTTCGTTTTAGTGGATGCACTGGCAGCACTTACGACTGTTATCATTTATATATTTATTTGTTTTTATTATTATTATCGCAATATATTCAACTATTGACTCCCTGCCGGGTTTTATCAGCTCACGCTCGTCTGTGTGGCGTAAAACTGTTAGTTTTTTGTGTTTTTTGTGTTTGTGTGTGTGATTTTACTTTTGTTCCTTTATTTTATTGCATTCCCACTACGCTTTTTTATTGTGTATTTCTTTTTCATTATTTTACCGTTAACTCCATCTGCAAACCATATTCATCTCATGGGACAATAAAGATTGAATTGAACTGCACTGAGTCACTCGGGGAGGGATGGAGTTCATACGCTGGCAGATAACGATGGGAAAATTAATCAATATGGTAATAATATAACAAAACAATCTCACTACAAGGTCCATTTTGTAACTGTTCTGGGCTTTTGAACGCATCACATTATCTTCATCTGAAGATGGAATTAACATTGACGAGTCTCTGAATGGAAATGTGAACATCTTCAATTCCATGACAACATCGTCAAACTCCATCTGCTTAAGAAGATCATGTGATGATCGATGACTGAAAGATTAGTTTTTTCTCAATTTCTAAACCGTGAGCCTCGACGTAAGAGCCTGAAACTCTTCATATGAGGAAATGGGAAAAGAAAAAATGATTTTCTATTATTGGAAAAGAGTCCAATCTAATGTGGGAAGCGTGCGGCTCTGTGGTCGACATCCAGAAAGTCCTGTGCTGGAGTTCTTTGCGGAGTTTGCATGTTCTCCATGTTCCTGCGTCGGTTTCCTCTGGGTTCCTCCACCTTAAAAAAAACAACACATGTTCACACAGGTTAATTCTCCCGTCAGACCCCTGAATGCAGCACCGGCCTCAGGCTGTGGTCGGTCCTCAGGGACGGGTTAAGTGCAGCAAGTCATACTCAGGGTCACATTAAGCACCACTATGTTGCATGAAGCATGATTGTATGTGACATGTACAGAAACATATCGCTGCGTCTGCTGAAGCTGTTCTGGCTGAATTTTCTGATGTAAAGAAGAGAAAGCAGGTGGAGGAGAAGCTCTCGTGAGCTTTAAGTTTATCTTTTTATGCACATTTTCATTCGATCCAGTCATCACAGTCTATCTGAAATAAACATATATTAGTCTGAATTTGTTGTGACATTACTGGGAGGTGATATTTTGTTCCGGGTCGTCACAAGTTGGCACACGTGGAACTTGTGGATTTGTGTGATAATTTGGATTAAGGTGTAAAACGTGTTCATGTATCCCAGCTAATAGTCAGTTAATACAGCTAATAATCACTCTAAAGCCCAAATGAACATGTGAACATACATGTAAGAGTCATATTTCATACATCACATCAACTTCTCATCAAAAAATGTGTCTTCTGGATCAGATTATGTGTAAAAAAGTAAGTCAAGTGTACAATTTCCCCCCCGTTGAACTCAGTTCTGCAAAACTTTTGAAACCTAAAGACACAATTAAGAATCAAGCACCAAAAAAACCTATGGAGCACCTCCCTCTGCAGACGGATTTGACAACTGAAGCGTTATAGCAGATATATAATATTTTTCACAGCAGATGATTGCTGGCAGTAAAGCTGCAGGCTCAGTATTGTCTGAGTTAAGACTCATATCACGTTTGCTCTGCAAATTGTTACGATTTAAGAACTTAATAAACTGTGTTTCTGAAATATTAACAGATGAATTTCAGACAGTAAAGAAAAATTTACTGCGGCTTGAAATGAAACCTGTAAATCAGTTTCAGATCCATGACTGAGGCTTTTGTTATTGCTAATAAAACTACAGATGAACATTTCACCTGCTGTCATTCACAGCTTGTCGGAGCCTTGCGGGCAAGCCTGCATTTTAATAATCCTTTATTTTTATTAAAGCAACATGGAGGATAATTTGCACATATAAACTTTTACTTCAAACTTTGAATAAATAAAGAGACTCGTCCTTCTTCTCGAGTCCAGGCACGTCCTGCGTAAGCAGCGTGCAGCTCGGCTCAAACTATTTTGATTGGAGTTAAAATGAACTCCGCAACGATCCGAGTGTTTTTCGGTTAATACTCGCAATCAGCTAAATGGCTCAATTTAGAACAACTGAAATAAACCAAATAATTAATTTGGAAACTTTGAAAAAGCTCTGAAAGATTGATTACGAGGATGGAAAAGAAGTAAATGATTCATCTGAGCAGAAGTGGAAGGAGGTTAATGTTGAATGGAAGCAAGTGATTCATTCAGAGGAGTCAGTTTCCATACGACTCGAGCCGGTTTCATCCTGAAGTTAAAAATAGACTTTCTGTGCTTAAAGAAGATCACACACACATTTACACACACACACACACACACACACACACACACACATGCACAGATGCTTGCATGCATGTTGGTACACAGACCGTAACCATGCATGCACACACACACACTCACACATGCTGATCTATACACAAATGGGGATGCAGGGTCCTCAAAACACCACAATTACATTTTTATCTGAACTTGAACACAACACACACACACACACACACACACACACACACAGACAGTGTCACACTCCCTGTCACTAGCTCTCTTTTTTGTTCTCGCACTTGCTGACACACAAATACACACACACATGTTCTCTGACACAGTCACACTCCTTCTCACACATGCACACACAGAAACACACACTCTCTCTTTCTCACACACACACACACACACACACACACACACTCTCTCTCTCTCTCAGCGCTCTGGCTCATGAATTAAAGAGCAGAGCTGGTCCAGGGGGAAGAAATTATTCAGGCAGATCTGCTCTCTGACAGAGGAGTGGGAGGGAGGGAGGGAGGGAGGGAGGAGAAGAGAGGAGAGAGGAGAGGAGAGAGAAGAAGAGAGAAGAGAGGAGAGGGATGAGGGGTGAGGAGAGGAAGGGGAGGCGAAGAAGTGAAGAAAAAGAGAGGATAAAAGAGACGAGAACACAGAGGGGAAGAGAAGAAAAAGGCCGTTAATAAGGAATGCACTGATTTGACATAGAGAGGCGATCAAACCCCCATTGGCACGCTGTGTGTGTGTGTGTGTGTGTGTGTGTGTGTGTGTGTGTGTGTGTGAGAGAGAGAGAGAGAGAGTGTGTCAGTTCAGTTTCTCCCTCAGCTCTTCCTCTGTGTGTGTGTGTGTGTGTGTTTGTGTACTTTTTCATTGATTGTGTGTGTATAATGGATGTGAGAATGCATGTATCAATTTCTTCCAGCGAGTAAATGTTCAGTTTGTACCTGTGTGAGTATCCAGATATCTGTGTGTGTGTGTGTGTGTGTGTGTGTGTGTGTGTGTGTGTGTGTGTGTGTGTGTGTGTGTGTGTGTGTGT
>JAQNCA010000003.1:22069356-22088137 GCA_029783725.1 Acanthurus tractus
AAGCTCCCACAGTGGCACATACACACACACACACACTCTAACACACACACACACAAAGGCTCACACACACACACACACACATACGCACACACACACACACACACACACAGATATACTTTCTCTCCTCTGTCTTTGCCAACTTGTCCAGTTGGCCTTATCTGCTGGTGAGCCTAAATGCCATCTCTTCTCCCTCGTGCACACACACATTTTTATACACACTCTACACACACACTACACACACACACACACACACACACACACACACCAGCACACATGTCATGAATTTCATAAACACACTGAGCCTTGTATCAGAAAGCCTGTATCACGGTGAAACTCTTTAGTATGCATTATGAGGTGTAAATGTGTGTGTGTTTCTTTGTGTGTGTGTGTTTCTGTGTGTGTGTGTGTGAGAAAGAGAAGTGGGGGGGGGGATCAGGACATTTTTTTTGCCGTTCTTCACCTCTCTCTCTCCCCTGTGAATCACACACTCCTGCCTTGAAGTGATATTTAAAAATCTCTTCTTACAGGATCATTTTGGGGTCAAAAGAATATTTTGTCACCATTTGGTGATTATTTTTCACACACTCACCAAATTTCCCCGTCATTTCTGTTTGCTCATGAGCCTTAAATCACAGCGAGAGGCAGAGAAACACCAACATGGATTTTTTTTCTGTAGGTTTATTTTATCTTAAGTCGTCTGACTCGTTCGTCTCTTGTGCTTTAATTCCAGCAGTCTGTCTCCTGACCTTCACATTGTGTGACTTATTAATGCCACAGAGTCAGAAAATGTTCTTCTTTCTGTATGTTATTAGCTTCACCTGCTTCACCACAACCTTATATATGATGAACGGCAACGTCTTTAAAACAGGGAGGTTTAATTAGTTTTTTAATTAAATGAATGTGTGAGGAGCGTAATGTTTTAAAATCAGTTTTAACACCTGCAGCAGCTTCAGTGTGGTTTCACCTGAAGTCACCTGAAGTCACCGTTTAAGTCTAATAACAGTGTTTGTTTGATTTAAAGCAGCAGGTTGAGCGACGATTGAGTTTGTTGTTTTAGAAGAATCACATTTTTTAAAGTTGTTTTGACCAACATGTTAGAAAACTGCCGTCTATTTGCACTCTGAACACTAAAAAAGACATCAGCATTCATTTCAAATTGTTTTTTTTGTGCATTTGATGAGTTTGATTTAGATATTGACTCTGTTTTCGCTCTGTTTTCGTCTCCACCACCTTAAAACAACTGTTCCAGGAGGCCGAGCATCTGCAGTCGCTGCCTCAAAGCTGTGGAATAGAAACTTTTAAGAGAAATCTTAAAACAAACTTGTTCTCAATGGCCTTTGGTTGTTTGTAATGGTTTTAATTAACAGGTTTTATTCTGTTAATATTTATGTTTTGCAATATTTTTAAGTGCTATTGTTTTACTCTGTGTCTTTGGTTAACAGCGGTTGTTTCTAAATGTGCGATATAAATAAATTAGATTTGATTTGATAAAATATCTTTTTCTTCAGTGAAACATTCAGCTCATTGCAACCTTTTCAAATACACTTAAAGGCACAGCAACGTGAAAAGCAGCGACTCTTCGTCTGTCAGAATAAGTAAAAAACAAGAAGTGTCCTTGAACTTCTTCGCTGATGTTCCTCTTTTCTCGCCGTGCACCAAAAGTTTTAAACAGAAAGACTGAAACAGGGATTATTTTTCCACTCTCAGCCTTTTCTGTGAAGCTAATGTCCTCTGCGAACGTCATTAAATCAGGTTATCAGATGTTCCGACTTCTTGTGTGCAAGTTTGGAATCGAGGTCACCGAATCATCAGTTTTCCGTCCTCGTGGGATTGTGAATATTCAGACCAAAATTAATGCCAATCTGTTTTTTGAGGTCATCTTCGCCGCGGACCAAAGCGCGACAGACGGACCGAACAACTGACGGTGACATCTGTAGGCCCGTCTGCTCGCAAGGCGGCAAACACGTGATGAACCGGCACAAAACAGGAAACACGGAAAGAAGAGATGGGGAATAAAGAAAGAAAGAGAAGTTTAGGGAAGAGTTAGCTTTTCTCTGTTTGTGTAGAAATTGAACGGACGTCGCTCTGTGTTAGCGTTCGCCGTGTTGACTTGCGAGTTATTTGACAACCTGAATTCTCCTCGGTTTGATCGGCAGTGACAGGCGGAGTTTGACGAGGGGGTTTACAGGCCAATTAGCCGCACACACACAAAGTACGGTGAAAATGTCAGAGTGGCCGATCGATTATGTTAATAGACTTTCTGTTTTGCAGGTTTGAAAGCACTGACAAAAAAAAAAAAAAAAAACTGAAGTTGAAACCTCAACCCAAACATGAGTGGCAGCGAAAGGAATCAATCACATGCAATAACAACATGGTGATCGATACGTATCGGCATGTAGAGCTCATTATTTCTGTCTCACTGAGCTCGATGTGCTGTGATCAGTTTGATGTGTTTGGCTCTTTTTCTTTTCTACTTTGGTCAAACAAAACATATTCTCAAAGAATTTGTTGTCTCGAGATAAGAAAATGCTCGTTTTGGTTTGTGATGCTTATTTTTAAAGAGGTCGAAGTCTAGAAATGATGTTCCTCTCGCATGAACTTCACAATAAAATGCCTGAAAGTGTTTGTTCTGCATTTCATGGAATTCTGTGTTCAGATTTCTGTGAGTTTGAACGTCGTTGGAAACATTTGGGATCGTTTTCCTCAAGGTTACGTTTCATTTTGTCTCCTGTCTCTCACTTCCTGGGAAGCAAACGTGACTAAATTTGTCTGAATTAAACTTTCATACATTATTCCATCTTTACTCAAGTTCTTTTTTGAACAGTTTCTATAATTATAAAAATATTTTTTAGACATTCGTGGCTTTAAATTGCATTTGGTTCTGCTCTGTCAGAGAGTATGAAAGTCAGAAGAAGCCAGAAAAATGTTTTCCACGTCTCCAAAATGACATTTTTTTCTACCTTCTCAATATTGACACTGTCAGAGTGTTTGAATCCTACCAATTAAAGTCCTAACATATCAGTTTGGGAGCCAGCACCTCAAAAAACTAAATAACTGACCAAATTAGCAAGTTAAAGCATCAAAGCACAACCTCTGCTTTGACCTAAAGAGACTTTAATTGTCAGAATAAAAAGCTAATCTGCTTCTTTAACACTGTTCTGATCAGATTTGACAGATTTGATTGACGCTTGTCTCCTCCTGCTGACAGAAGGGACCGACCAGATATCTGTTTTAAGATTAAAAATCCCAAATAATTAAAATCTGACCTGCAGGTTAAAAACATATGACATCACTCTTTTTCCAACTAGGTGAAAAAAGCACAAACACAGAAAATCTCTGCTGAGACGTGAAACAGTTTGGTCCAAACTCTGGCAGATTAGAGCGTCTCCATGCAGGACACAGCAGCTTAACACGACCGTCGTGTGTGTGTGGACGTTCGTTATCGGGGTCTTTAACATCATGTGCTGCCAGTGAAATGTGCATCTGTGGCGTGTTAAACAGGAAGTGGCGTGCTGCTGGATCTGGTGTTGTGATTCTGCGAGCATAGTTTTACAGACAGCAGGAGCCTCTTTCTTCTCTAATGGTAGCAATAACTCACACACATACACACACACACACTCACACACTCACACACACACACACACACACAGGGCTTAATGGCTTTTATAATGAATGGCCCAAGATAGTGGGCTAAATGGTGGTTGCCATGGTGATAGGGTCAATCGATCAGAAAGTATTGATCGGCCATCGATAAGTTCCAGACGGCAAACTACTGGAATAGAGAATGAGGTGTGTGTGTGTGTGTGTGTGCGTGTGTGTGTGTCAGTATGAGGTGCAGGGATTAGCTGTGTGTTCATGCTCGTGTGTGTCCTTGTGTGTTTATGTGTGTGTATGTGATTTATGCAAGCTGAGGCCATTATTGTGTGTGTGCATGTGTGTGTGTGCATGTGTGTGCGCGCATGTGCATGTGTGTGTGTGTGTGTGTGTGTGTGTGACAGACATTCCTCCACAGTAGTTATGATGCTGCTGTAACAGATCCATGCGTCATGGCGTCGCCTCCTGCTCTCTGAATCCCGGTGACGTAAACTTCTTCACCCGTTCGTCGCCTCGCTCGGCACCTGACGGGGAGACGAAACCAAACTGAAAACTCACAGTTTCACCTCTTTTATCACTTTTAAAAGGTGAAACTCTGATTTTTTTAACCCGGAGTAAGAAAAAACTCTGCCTTCTGCATAGCAACTCTTGTCTTAAAGACATTTTAAGCATCAAAAGTTTGTCTTTTTGCCTGCAAATTATAACACTTTAAAGTCCTTAAAGAGTCATTTCTGTTCAAATGCGTCTATAAATGGAAAAATATCTAATAGAAACTGTCTCAGAGGCCCTGAAATCAAACTGAAAACAGGCAGACTTGGTCACGTCCGTCTGGCTGCATGTTACATAAAGCTTTTACTTTAGTTCCACGTGTAGGTGTGTGGGCGAAATGTACAGCGGACCTATTTCCAGCCTCATCTCCGTAGCAAATGTAATGAAACAGTCAACCTCTGCATCTCAGAGGCTGTTAAATGTCAATCTGCAATGTTCTGCCAGTTCCAGGAGTTAGTCTGCAGCGCTGTAATTAACTTTTTGGCGTTCTCACCTCGGCGACAGAAAACATCAGAGAGCGTTAAACCAACATGTCCACTGTTTTCTGAAACGTTACAAACCTTTAAAAAGGCCGTCAGATTTAAGAGTTAATTGCCGGCGTCGGACTCTGATCTGATGGTTTCCACCGGATCTTTGAGCTGTGGTTCGTAATGGTTTCCATTAAAGGCCGCACTGGTTACTAATGGTTGTGATACCTCGTGGTCGATTCCTGCGGCCAAAAAACCAACAAACCACGATGCTGCAGTTTGTCAGGAACCATCACAATTATGGACGAACCATTAAAAATGGATTTTTTTTTTTTTTAAGAGGGTTATTTCCCACCAACATGACTCATCTGCTCCCACTTAAACACTCCACCACAGCTCCCATTTAGATGGTTTTATTTTCAGAAGGACTGCAGACCGTGACCTTTACAGCTTTTTGTCACTTTTTGAATTTGAAATATCCGTCTGAAATATTTTAAACCAGCTCTGATAAATAAAACATACAAAACAGAAGGACGTTGATGTCACAGGAAACCGATCCTGTTCTGAAGATTAGAAAAAGACAAGAGGTTGATTTTTTTGCAATTTTACAGCAGAAACTTGAAGATGTACTTCAAAAACTTTTTTTGTTCCTGATCAACTTTTAACCTCATAAAAGAGCGGACAAGGAACATTAGCACAAAAGTGCAAAAAGTCTCTAAAATGAGTTTTAATGTTCAACCACGTAAGAAAATGTAATTGTATGTAATTTTCTTGGATTATTTGCTGATAAAGTTTTTAAAAATTCAGTTAAAAACCTTAATTTTGATCCACTTAATTGTATCTGGTGGTGCTTTCAGTAATTTCCTTCAAACTTTTCTTTAGGTTTGACATTGAGACTTTTGTCGTTGACGCAGTGTTTTCGTTGCTGGTTAACAAAGATGTATTAATATTCTTGTATTTCCAACATTAAAAGGTGCTTTCAGAGTCAGGCTGACCCGGCAAAAAGTACAAAATCATACAAGAGAATCAATTAAAAAGATTGCTCACAATTCAGAGGGTGAACTGTCCAATGAACGAGTTCATTGCCATCTAATTCATCGTGATGTTGCACAATTTTATCCCAACAACTTTGCTGATTCTCATCATCAAAAAAAATGCAGAAGACAACATTTCTGCATGGAAGAAAGATGTAAAACGACAGCATGAAGGTCTGTTCATAATATATATTCTCCGATAATAATAAAAATAACAGTACAATTTCACTGTAAACAGGTATTTTGTCACAAAACTGTTCAAACTGCAAAAGCTGCTAATTATTCACACAAAGCATTTAGACGTCTGACAGCCAGATTGTTGATCATTTTAGCTTTTAATTAGGCATTATACCCGCTAACACTAAAAGGATAACCGGTTCAGCCTGACATTCGTTTTGCACCTGCTCGGGGTAAAAATCAGGTGTAATTCACACAGTGTCGACACGGCATCACCTGAGAGGATCTCAAGGTGCTGAGTTTATTTTTTTCTGTCTACAAAAGAAGCAGCAGCCTTCCTTCATAAAATATAAATGCAAAAGAAAACAGAGGTCAAATACGATCCTGAGAAGTTTTTCTTCCCAAAACAGCAGCTGAAGTGAAGAAATGAAGCGGAGCCATCTGTGACGAGCCCTTTTTAACCTACGAGGAGATTAACTGCATCCTCGTACGTCTGCCGGTTGCCAAATTCGGTGCAAAACAAGCTCAACGTGTATCTCTGTGTGTCTGTTTAGTGTTTTCTCTTTGCTCACTGTCAGACATTTTAATGCACACCGCTCCTTCACCTGTCAGAGGTGGGCGGAGCTTGATCGCTGCGATCAACACATCAAGAATTTACCGACCAGGAAGGAGGAGCAGATGTGCTTCCAACTTTCTATGAAACAAAGAACATTAAGCAAAATATTAATCACAGTGGCAGCAGCATTCGTCCATTTGTCACATCCGGAGAGAAAAGCTCTGCTCAAAGGCTGGATTTTTTGGTTTTTTTAGATGTAAAAATGTCACTTTTTGATGAAAGTTTTGGAAGCTTCGGCTCTTTAAAAGGTTTCATCACAGTGTGAATGTGTTCACGCGTTAGCCTCACCCGGCCGCGATCACATAACAGGTCAGAGGTAAACAGACTTCTGCCGTTCAGCCCGTAGAGGTCAGCACATCAAAGCTTTTTTCCTTCAAACAGGAAGCAGCGTGGAGTTCATCTTTAATCGAAGGGTTTCGCCGGGTGTGTTTGGTCTTGCCCTTGACTCTCTGTGTCTCTCGTCCTCTGCAGGCCTGTCAAACTGATCAGTCGTGTAACTGGAATTAAGTCGGTCATGGCTTAGTCCGGAGTCCCACCGTTCTGTCCCTGCTTCACTACAAAGACGCCTGAGCATTGATCCGTGATCGGGTCCCGCTCATCAGCTGTTGTGTTGGTGGCAGCAGCAGCAGCAGCAGAGCAGCAGCTCGTTTAATTAATGCGGATTTGACTGGTCACGCCGCCACCGCCATCACCACCGCCGCCGCCGCCGCCACTGCTGCTGCTGCTGCTGCTGCTGCTGCAGACTCGTGGCTACCTGCTGCCCCTGCTGCCACCAGGAAAAAAAAAAAAAAAACCCTTCAGCCGTGGCACAACACCACATCAAAGAGATTTGAGAATTTCTTATGTAATTAACTCGGACCGCGGGGCCATCATGCAACTCATCGCACAGCTGGCAGGGGAGTTTTGTCATGTTCCCCCCGCGGTCTAAAAATTACCTTCGTCCCCGTCGTTTCTGACAGCCGCCTCGGTTTTAGGCCCCTGTACAATAATTGTCATCTGCCATGTTTTAATAAAGACACAGACGAGCTGATGTTCAATATGGTTGACTTGTTGCCCATCAAACTGTCTGCTGTCGTTCTGCGCCGGCCTGTGAAATCACCCGCAAAGGCACCAGTGATTTTAGAATAACATCAGTGAAATGTGAGAGAAAATTTCTTAGAAACACTGAAAAGGAGAGAATTAGAGAATAAAGGAGTGTGGAAAAAAATACAAAATTAGATTGTTTAAATTAACGTACAACTGTTCTGGTTAAAATTCTCATAAATCTGCAGAATAAATCTTCTTCGTTTTGTTTATTTGTCAATAAAAGTTCTGATTGGCTGCTTGGATGAGCCATTTCTGTGCTCTTTCTCTCTTTATGTCCACTGTTCATTAATATTTATTAAAGTCTGCTGATGCAAACATTAAGTAATTTGTGTATTAGATATATGTATACGTACATGGATGATCCCAGGCCGGTATCTGTGTGTGTGTGTGTACGAGTGTGTGTGTGTGTGTGTGTGTGTGAGCGAGCCCTCACCATATTGCATATTTGATTTTGCTATCTGCTGGCACCAGCTGTGAAACTATTGGGGATTTAAATATTTAACATCTTGAGATATCATTTTCACAAGCTTCACTCCACCGTTTCTGTCTGCATACGTGGGCTGCGGGTAAACCTCCGCTGTACGTTCCGATCTGTGCGTTTTTAACATATGTGTTTGCAGCGATCTGTTTGTGTTTCCATGCATAGACTGTATGCATACGTAATGTTTACTACACCATCTTTTATGTGGGTCATGTGCATGTGGTCAACACTGTAACACTTAAGTATTTGGCCAAGTGAGAAAAATGTTTTTTCAAAGTGCAATGTGCCTGAATGTGAATTTGTTCTTGATGCAGTTTCCTGCGTTTTACACGTCAAATATCTCACATAGGTCAATATCATGTGACTGTTTCAAAGGTGCATTTCTTTAAGAGAGGCCATATAAACATTTTGATCCTTGCACTTCCTTTTTTCATGCTGCATGCATGTATTTTTCTTTACTTGCGTCTTTGTGGCAGCAGTTTATTTAAGGTCCTCTCCTGTTTCTACATGAAAATGCCACCCTGTGCACCAAAACAAGTCCATTAGGAAACAGTTTTTTCAAGTTTGCGGTGAAAGAAGTTGACTCATCTGCACAAAAGGCCTGATCTCCAACATCCAGCATCCAAAAAAACTTCAACCAGGCTTCAGCAAATTTCATCTGTGTGTCTTTGGGAAATAGCTTGTGTTAGTGGCTGGGCAACATAGTAATTACAGGGAGTACTGCTGACAGCTAAACATGCTTCCACATAGTAGCACCAGTCAGCTCTGCTATTTTTATGTGCTGTGACATTTATTTCTCCAGTATTTTCATTTCTCAGGATTGTACATTATGTCTCCCAGCTAGCACACTCACCTAAGTCACTAATTGGACAGTAAGTTGACACGATTTAACCAAGAAATGTATTTGTACGATCAACCCTGCCTTCAA
Organism: Acanthurus tractus; assembly: GCA_029783725.1. NCBI lineage: Eukaryota > Metazoa > Chordata > Actinopteri > Acanthuriformes > Acanthuridae > Acanthurus > Acanthurus tractus. The sequence goes on from JAQNCA010000003.1 coordinate 22,078,289, forward strand.
GCTTTTGTTGTGGAGCACTTAGAACAACTCAGGGAAATGGGTGTTGACTCACTGTTAATAACTGTTGCTTCCCGTTTTCACTGTCAGGACTCTTTGCTGTTGGTCGACGGAGAAAATTTGTGTATTTATGTTCATCAAAGTTCAGATAAAATGTAAAAAAAGGACTCCAACACTTGGTTTTGACCTGCGGGGGGAACTTAAACAAACTATAGGAGGATGCAAGATGAAGCTCAGAAAGGGCAGAAGGAAAAAATGTAGTTTGCTTTTTCAGCACCACGGACAGCGCCGCGGCTTCATCAGTGACCCGCTGGTATTTAAGCAGAACAACTGCTGACACTGTTCAGCACCACGGACAGCAACACTGGCTTTTACTCAAACACAAACCCAAATTCTTTACATTAATGTGACTTCATGATCTCACAGCATCCTCCTCTCTTTCATCCCAGCCGCCTTTTTTTACTCATCAATAACAATATCCTTCTCTTTTAACAGTCAGATGAGGTTTTTACAGCCCGTCCTCCTTCCTGCATCTCTGGTAATAGTTTTTAAATAACTTCAGGCAAAACCGAAACTGTTTCGCGCATTTTTACTGATATATCAATAAAAACGCTGCACATTGTCTTGATTTAAAACTGATTGATTAAAAAAATGGGGTGAGGGGGAATCAGAAATACAGCAGAGTGAATTCGAGCTTTTAAAACTCTCAGCGGTCGAATCGATTCAAAGTGAGGGGGGCTGTTTAAGAGGGGGGGTGTCAGGGGGGTGAAATCAACGCCAACACAAACAGACCACAGCTTCTCCGTTTGCTGCATCAAACAAGAGCCCCGTCCTCCTGCTCTGCAGAATCCACAGTTTCATTCTCAGTCACTTTTTATTTTTTCTGCAATCAAACACAACAATATATTATTCAGATATTCAATTAAAGTACAAAAACGCACGTTCAGTCATGCAGATTGGACCCACGTTGGACTCGTTTTGAACCATCGGCCCGGGGCAGCTGCACACTCTGCCCCTCCTGCTTGCTCACACAGATTTTCTTTGCTCACCCCAGGAAGGAATCTATTGATCACAGCAATTCCAATGAGATTAATTGATTTTCGCCGGTTTAAATGTTGCCCTGATTGCGCCTTGATGCTCTCGTGGTTGAATGGGAGCAAATCCCTGCAGCCAAATTCAAAAACCCTGGTGGAAAAAAAACCTTCCCGTTAGAGTGGAGGCTGAAGTTTATTTTCTCTTCTACAGTATATTAGCAATAACCGCTCTTAATAAGTCAATAAAAATGTGACATTAGGTCTTTTGTGTGGGCGGAGGTCTCATGGATGACAATAAAACCACATATATTGTCTTCTGACTCTCAGAGAAAAAGGAAATAAACCGCGAGTAAATCACCCGACAACCAGTGAAAAACACAGTAAACCCAGCTGTGAAAGAACGAAATAAAGGCGGGCAGGGAGGTGAATATTACTGAGAATATATCCGTGTGCCATCTGCACATGCATACATCTATAAGCATATACATATTTATTGCCATTTTAGATCTTTGCAGTTATTGCAGCGCTACAGCCGATTCTGTCTGTCTTAATTTCTCACTGCCAATATTTCTCTTTCCCTGTTATATCTCTCTCTCTCTCCTCAACCATGAGATTACCTGAAGGGACAGTGAGCTATCAGTGTAACACACACACACACACACACACAAGGAAAAACACAACTAAGTGTATACACACACTCACAGACACACACAAAAATGAGAATACAACATGCATGCACTTGAAAAAGCACATTGACACTACTGTAGATGGTGCCCCACACACACACACACACACACACACACACACACACACACACACACACATGCACACACACACCCACACGTGCACACACACCTACGCACACGCTTGGACACTCGTGCACTTGCACAGCCATGCAGAGGCAGGCAGTTGCAGCCTGTCAGCAGGGACAGTCAGTTGAATAGCACTCATTTAGATGGAATGGCCATTTTACAGTGTGCATGTGTGTGTGTGTGTGTGTGTCTCTGCGTGTGTGTGTTTGTACATAAATGTTTGCACCATAAAGAGGCTTGGGAATAAGACACTATTACCTGAGAGAGTCTATGAGAAACTCTGTAAATATTGACAGACAGGGAGCGTGAGTGAGATGAGGCGGACATATGAACCCTGAGGGGGCCAAGGACTGATAATTTAATGGTTTCACTGGGAGAGAAGATTGGATCGAGAGGAGACTGGCGGGGGAGGAGAGGGAAGAGGTGGGATTTGAACCCCTCACTGTTGCCATGGCAGCATTTGTCTGCAAGCGAGGCGAACGTCCGCAGCTCCAGACAATTTTGTATTTAAAAACTCTGCAGAGAGTTGCATCGCGTCGTCCTCGGCGTCGCCGCAACTTGATGGCGACGAAGGAAAGGCCTTTAACCGAGCACGTAATTAACTTTTCCTGATTTTAAAATTAACCTTTGTTACGATTTAAGTGCTCTTCGGGGGGCGCTACAGCGGGACTTTAGGGTGGCGATGTTTGAGAGGGAAAATTAAACACCAAAACAATAAAAAGATCTGTGAGAATTATGAGCCTGGATCCCACAAGGGACTTTAACCAAAGCAACACAAACAATGAGGTCACAGGTGTTGAACAGAGGCAGTGAACGCAACATGTAAGAACATAACAAGTATTTAATGGTCTGTTTACTTGTTCAAAACTTTGTAAATGTGTCAGTTTCCATGTGTGTCTTGGTAAAAGAGGGAAGTGATGGTGAGTGTCAGCGGCTTCAGCTTCGCCTGTCGAGCTTTTCAGTCCAGCACTGAACATGATAGTCGACAATAATGACTGTGGCAGATGCACCAGTCGAGTTTCATCACCATTTTTGACACCGCGGGTCTTCGATTTCCCACAGAGGTTCACAAACACAGCCTTCTCCTTTCTGGCTGGATGAGCATTGATTTAAATGACTGAAACGATACGTTCTGATATAAACTTTTAAAATCCCTCAACTCTGATGAAGTAACATCTGGATGAGGATGTTTAAAACTGTCGGACCAGATCTGAAACGGACCTCATGAAACCATCCAGACCTGATGTGTGTAAACAAGAGATCCACCTTAAATTGAGCCACAAATAAAGACCTTGAAGAGGAAACAGACAATCATTTAACCAACGTTAATCTGTCCAAGTGGCACTTCTGATGGTGCTGCTGTCGAGAACAGCTGGATTTTGTGCCGTTTTCTTCAACCAGCGAAACAGATTTTCAAAAGTTTCTTGAAAAAAAGAATCAACACAATTTGAAAAAAAAGAAGAAGAAGCATGTTCACGGAGGAGGTCAAGTGAAACTGTCACACTTTGCTGCTTTGCACAAACAGGTAACCACAGCAGGAGCTGAAAAACACGAGTCTCGTCACCAAGTCTGCGACGGCAACATGAAGGCAGATTGAATCAGATTCAGAGTTTATTTTCATGTTCAAAAGTGAAACTCTGGTGCTGGAAATGATCTCATTATTCTGTTACTGATATTAACTAATGTGATTAACATTTACTCCATTATGATTCGTTAAGAAGATGCAAAGACTTGTTAAAGACATATAATGAATGCACAAACTTATTTAATCACATAAATTATAATTTCATACAAATACAACAAAACAGCACAAAGTTAAATAACAAAACAAGATGAAATAAATACAATTATTTTAAGATTAAAATACAAACAGAAGCTGTGCTAATTCTGTTTATTCTGCACCCTTGTGGGCACATGGAAAAAATAGAATAATATGTGTTATATAAACTGTATGAAGTTATAAAATGGGGAGGTGCTGATGAATATTGATTTTATTGAAAAACCTGACGTCTCTGTTTACATTCGCTTGTGACTGATTCCTCTAAACGCTTCGTTTTAAAGTATCTGACAGTAAATAAGTTGTTAGCATCACACTCATCTCTCCAGTTGTTACTTATCACTGATTTATGTAAAAAAAAAACATTATTCAGCAGGTCAAACATCAGACAGGTATCTGCTCAATTATACATACTGCAACGTTTGGTTATATAATTTAAAAACTATTGATAATAATATTTTATTATGAGGTGAAAACTGCTGCGGAATCGATCACATCAAAGTTGAATTTACTAGATTTTGGCCATTTCGGATTCACTGAAGCTCTTTAGCTTTAAGATTTGTCTGTTTTCCAAACATCGCTGTGCACTCACAGCATGTTTTACTGTTTCATTAAAAAACCTATAGCTCTCTCACTCTCCTGCAGGTTTATAAGGGATAATTAGCTTAGTGAACAGTGAGTGAAATACATTTGTGTTTTTTTTTCTTCTTCTCCAGTTTAAAGTTCATCAGCTGTAGTTTTAACGATTCACTTCTCAGTGGTTCCTCCCCACCTACCAGTCAGCGGGCCGGGTGTCATTTCACATCAGCAGCTTCTTCTGCTAATGAGCTGCTGCTGTGATTGTCAGCCATGGCGGAGGCTGAGGAGCTCCGGTAAAGTTGGAGCTCTGTGGTCGATTTCAGGCGAGTCGACACTAACGCTGCAGCAATATCCGAACTGCTTAGACAAGAGGGTTTTTTAATGTCAGACACTGTGAGGACATGCACCAGTGTGATGAATCAGCTCTTCTGTAAAGTGCTAAAATCAACAAAAATAACCGGATTCGCTAGTTTTTTAGGTTTATAGGCTGTAACTAATGGTTATTGTCAGGATCCATCAATCTGTTGATGATGTTTATAAAAAAAAAAAACTGGCCTGTTTTTGAGTCTAAATCTGTCAGGAAATAGTGAAAAATGTCAATCATGAGTTCTGAGAGCTCAAATGATCTGACCAACAGTCCAAAACCCAGAGATATCCAATTTAAAAACAAGCAACGAAGAGCAGATGTGCTTTATTCCACAGCAAACCGTGTAAACTGGGGATGCAGCAGTGATATTTCTGCATTAGTTTACCTTTCTGTGATTTTCTTTATCAGTGGTTTTGTTTACAAAATGTGAAAAAACAATAAAAAAGCCCCGATGGCCCGGAGCTGAATGTTAAATCTTCAAACTGCCAACAAACAGTCGAAAAACTCAAAGATATTCAGTCTGCAATTATATAAACCAGCCAAAAGTAGAAAATCCTTACATCTGAGAAGCTGGAGCCAGAAAAAAAAAAGTTTGACAATTTAATTAATTACTGATGATTCATTTTCTCACAATCAACTCATTTACAGACTAAGCCTCCCAGCAACTCCTGCAGGAAAACCGCATGTCACTTTTTACCCTTTAAATAAGCCTTTTAATTTCATTATGATTCACTGAAAGAACGCCAAATAACACCGGTCCCCCCCCGAAGGAGGATGTGCATAATGCTTCTATGTGATATGTTTCCTCAGCAGCCTTACAAATAAAATATTCTGGGGTTGCAACAACAGTCTGGGAAAATGAGCAACATCGGTTTTTGTTTTCATTCTGCAACATTTGAATTTAAAGTTACACTCCTTTACGATGCTGTTCAAAAGAGCGCCCCCCTCTGGTGTTGCAGACAGAAGGCGCAGATGACTGCATGAAGGCTGATAGTGTCCCTTTTCTCTGACTGAGCTCGTTGCAGCTTTAAACTTTCTGCATAATCACTTAAAAAAGATGAAATTTCATGACTTTGCATGTAACAAAAACTGTTTTATCGCCGCTTGTAGGATGTTAAATGATCATTACAGTCACTTTTACCTGTTAACATCCACCTGATCCACTGAAGCTGATGACTCTCTGCAACTTATTAAGATTCAAGTGTTAACATTTACTGCCTTTTTTTACACGTGCTTGACATTTATAGATTTGTTCGATCATCCACAAACAAATTCACTAATGCATAAATGCATTTCTGGCCTAATAGTTTTCTATTTAAAGCTTTTCCTTTTAGCTGTTTCAAATAGGCCCAAGAAAGCAGATGACAGAGGGTTAAGTACCTCTCGAGTACTCGCACTACAAATTTAAAGTACTTGCAGGAAGTAAAGGATGTGAATTCTTCTTCCATCACCACATCTTTTGTTTTTATTGTGATGAAAACGTGTCGAAGCTGAGATGTTTTTAGCCTGTTTGATGCAGACTGTGTCCTTCCTCTCAAAGCTGAAATGAAAACCTACACTCTTCTCTTTATTTTTATCCCACAAACCCACTTAGCATTCTGGTTTTAGTTGCATGGTTTTATCTTGATCTGCACAGACATTTCTTGGTGGACAGATACACATTCACACACACATTCACACACACACACACACAAAGACGGGAATGAAAGGCATCTCAGCATCTCGCTGGAAGTGTGATGGCATCAACATTGTTGATTTGTCATTTGGTTGGTACACTGCGAGCGGCTGCCAAACAGTCACTGATACGGTTGCCATGGAAAGAGCACTGGTTTGGTTCATGCGAGGCAGAAATCTGACGTGCTGCCATTCTGAGGCTGCCTCATTTTTTTTGTGTGTGTGTTGGAGATTCACTGGTTTAATGCGAGCACATGCAAAGAAAAGATAAATCCTGCAGTCTGTCGGCTTATTTGTCGCTATCAGGCATTACTAACTTATCATGGTCAGAGTTTTTTACAGTTTATTCAGCATATAGGAGAGGGTTGAGTATGTGATGTAGCTGGAATTTTAATAAGCAGGGAACTAGACTTGCTGTAAATTATTGTATCTGCGTGTGAAATATTCATATTTTAATGTAAATTCATGTTGATATCTCTATAGGAGAAAGAAATGGACATAAAAGTGTCCTTTTCTTCTCCTCCTCCTTTTCATTTTGCAGAATACTTTGTCAAACTTCCAGAGTTTGAACTTGTTGCTTTTGGCTTTAGGTTTGCAACAGAACATAAGAGCTTTTCTGGTCTTTGTTTTTCTTGTCAAGACAAGAACGACGTGTGTGCTTGTCTAAAAAAAAAAAACCCACCACTTGTGGCTGCGTTGTACTCTGTAGTACTTTGACGGCGACTGTCAGCGGAGGAATTTACACTCGTGTTTGGTCCTTTGACAGATTTCTCCCCGAACAATCTTTGAGTATTTGTGCAAAAACAGTGAGTAACTTCTTTTGGGAGCTTCGTGTTTGAAGAGGAACCTCAGGCTGCAGATGGGAATCAGATTGCTTTTATTTAGTCTGATGGGAACAAAATCAAGTTTTAATCAGATTTAAAGGAGCATTCGCAACATGACAGATGATGCCGGTGACACGTCTAGACTTCATTAGGAGGCTGTAATTGCAGCTGTTTCATACCAGGGCCGCAGCTATTGATTGTTTTAGTAATCGAGAACTCTGCCAATTATTTCATTGATTAATTGAGCAGTCAGATGTGAAATAGTTTTGTTTTAATAAAGAGCAATACATCTACAAAAGGGAAAATAGCACTGACCCCTCAATATTACTGTTAATAACCTCTTTATCGCTGAAATTTTAAATTATAATATCTTTTGTCAAAACACGCAGCAGCTAACATGCACACATATGTATAACTACGACTTGGTTAATTGCATTGAGGTTTTTATATGCTGAAATAAGCACCTAATGATGTTCTGGCAGTTCTCCTCTTGCTTTTAATAAAAGGTCATTTCTCTGTTCTATAAATTTATTGCATCTGTGCTGGAAGTACCTCGACATAATGTGACGCAAAGGTCACCGGGTAAAAATGGCCATAAAAATTGGAGACAAGCTCATCATCAGGTTTTTAGCCGTCAGCTGGTTGATCAATAACTTTCATCAATGCTTGAATATCTCAACAACAGTCGGACGGTTTGCTGACTAATTTTAATGATGAATTTTAGTTTGTGCTTGTGGTTCGGAGTGTGTTTGGACGGATCACCATGAGACTGGGTGCACACGTTTCTGACCCTTTCAGCATGAATTAAAATCACTTTGGTGATCTTTAGAAAAACAAAACAAAACAAAACACACAAAAAAAATCCAAAATCACACAGATGTTGTTTTGTTAATATTGTCACATGACCTCTGTGATGGAAGAAACACAGCAAAGTATTCACATTTACAAATATACACTAATACACAGGATTACAAGTCATATATGCGTTTATTATACATCCCCAGAGGTTTCCATGCAAACACTGGTTTAGTAATTTTTCTGTCCTATATTTAAATATATGCTACAGAAACATCACACTGCTGTACAGCTGTTGTCATCAGCTGTTAACTAAAAACTGTTGAGGTTTTATCAAAACACAAACAGATGAGTTTCAAACATGACAGAGTTTGCAACAGTCTGTGCTGAACTGCAGTGATTACAACAACGTCTGGAAATAGCTTTTATTAAAGAAAGCATCAACTCTAAAGACACAAGTGGCAAAAGAAAATCATTAGATGCCTCAAAAAAAAAAGGAATAAAAGGATTTTATGGCTCATTAGCTATTGATTTCTGTCAGCACAGACTCCGGCCCTCATCGCTGGAGTGCATCATCAGAGTGTGAACATGAGTGAGGAAGAGGAGGCGCTGCAGCCGAGAGCAGCCAGCAGAGACGATCTGCACAGGGGAGAAGTCACGTAGCACGACGGAAAAAACACACACACACACAAAAAAATATGTCCGTGCAACAATTAGCAACACGGAAACTTCTCCATATTGTCGTCATGACAACACGAGGACAACTTCGGTCAGGGTTCGAGCGTTTACGAGACAGCAGAAGGCGATGATAGAGAAGATAGGAGGAGTCAGGGAAGCAGAGAGGAGACAGATGGAGCTGAGAGACACGAGGAAGCCGATTTGTGTGGCGGAAACTTGTCAGCTCGAGTTTAAGTTACAGGAGTTAGTGGAGAGGAAACTGCACTGTAATAACTAACATGTCAGAAGAGCTATAAGATCCGAGAGGTGATTAACTACGAGCAGAATTCCACATATAAATATATGGTTTGGGAAAATTATGCACACTAAAACAGATGCATGAACATTAAATGCATGTGTGAGAACGAGTGTCCAGTTTTGAATCCTGCTGATGAGAGCATAAAGTTGCACAAACTCCTCCCTGAAGTAAGTTGTTAGAGTTACTGAGCATTATACATAATTCCTGAGGCAGTAAAACGGCACAGTGAGCAAATACTGCGGTATAAAAAAAAAAAAATAAAAAAAAAAGGTTGTGCACACAGTTTAAAGCAAAGTGAGATTGTGCAATTACTGCCTGAACAGCACCGAGCAGCAGGGGAGCACTGCCACAGGGGGTGGACACAATAACACGAACACTCATTCAGTCCAATTTATAATAGCTTCTGCTTTGTCTGCCTGAGCTCTCTGTAAACTCAATTTTTAAGGCTGCCACGTAAATAAAGTTATTGTTATAAAATAAATACACAGCTGAGCAGGAAGTGGTAATACTACAAGCCTGCGACTTGAGGTTCAGGTTGAGACTCACAGGAGATGATGATGGTGACTGAAGCTTTACGGCAAATAACGAGGGAGTGTTTGCAGCTGCAGCAACAAGTTTGTTATGTTCCAACAGGTTCTGTTACAGTATAAGTGCTGGTTTCAAAACCTTTGGAGATTTAAGGAGGCGTGTTGCTTGTTTCAGGTAAACTGGTGCGTAAAATGATGGAACAAACAGCTCTTTGCATTAAATGATGCGTCCAAACGGCAGCTTTTCAGACTCCAAATATAAAAGAATGTTATGGAGGACCATTCCTACCAATGTAAAAAAAAAAAAGAAAAGGAAAAATGCAAGTCATTATGATTAGAAAATGTCTTGAGAAAAATTACTCAATATCTCAAAATAATGAGGTAGTTTATCAAAACAAAGAGAAGTTTTCTCAAAGTATAATAAAAGTATAATAAGTATTGCAAAAAATTGTTATGTACTTACATTATTGTGCACAAATGTACATAA
>JAQNCA010000003.1:22192164-22202515 GCA_029783725.1 Acanthurus tractus
ACGCGGAATAATAACGTAAGTGCGCCCGCATGCAAGTCTATGGTGTGTTTGAATGGTTGAGAGAGAGAAAGTGAAAGAATGTTTGTTGAGCAGCGTGATTGATTTTGCTTCAGGTGTGTAGCTGCACATTCTTATGCAGCAATATCTTCAAATTTGAACCTCAACTTAAGGCTCATTTCTCTGCACTTTGTTCTGAGGAAATGGTCACATTTAAAGCAGGGTTCCTCAGCTTCGCTGGTTATTTTAAGATCACAGATTATGCTGTAATAAGCATAATACTTGTATGTTATTAACAGAAGCTACTAATTATATTACGACCCTATCATAGTCTTCATAGTGTCCAAACAAAAGTAAAATGAAATGGCTGAACTTGTGTAAAGATGAGAAAACAAAGCCTTTCTCATTTGTGAAGCTCTTAGTATTTAAATAAAAATAATTAGTATGGTTGAATAGATTTTAATAATTAAAATTTGGACAAACTTTATCCGAATGTAAAGTAACTTATTACATTAAGCGTGCATGTGTGTGTGTGCGTGAGTGTGTGCACTCAGGTGCAGGTGTGCTGAGTGAGCTTAACTGTGTCATTGCTCATCAAGTGTGTGTTTAAGCCGTACCTGTTAGCATAGCTCCTAGCTTCTGGCCTTTTGTTTATGTGAAAACTGTCATTTAGCAAACAGCTCTATGTGTGTGTGAATGTGTTTGAGTGTTTATGTGTCTAGCTAACTGCTTTATTCAGTATAACTGTGCCAAAATTGTCTCTTATGTTGTTTTCTGCTTTGTTTCTGTGTTTGTTTGTGTTTTGCATGCTAAACTTGGCTTATTCCGGACTTGTGCTTTTTGGTAAGTTTTTGTATCTAAGTTTTTGTAAGTTTTGTATTTTAGTTCACATAAGTTTTGTATAATGTAATTTTTTTGTACCTGTTTTTGAAGCTGTTTTGGAGTGTGTTTTGCTTTGCTCTGCTTTCTCTCTTTTCTTCTCTCTGCTGGCAGCTTTTTTTTTTACTTTCTTTCCTTCATCCACTGAATGACTGTGTGGCTGGTTGAACTACCTGGTTTGCCGTCTGGTTGACTGCTAGTTGTTTAAGATGAAGAACTCACTGTCTGCACCAAGGAGTGTTATTGAGCTGATGATTTGTTTTCTGGTAACTGAGAATCATTAGATTCCTTTTAGTGAGGATTGAAGAGTATTTAAACAGGTCTGAGATACTTTTTTCTGGTATTGTAATTTAGCAGTGAAAGGAGCAGCAGTTAAAGGCAATTGGTCCTTCAAAAATAGGAGAAAGGACAAAAAACTTTCCAAATCTATAAAAATTAATCGTCCATTGAGGTGAGTTTTAACTCCTTGGTGCAGCATCAGTGTTAAACACTCTTTACACCTGTCTTTTCCTTTACTCTTTCTACTTTACCTTCAATAGTTGCACCATTTAAAGTTACAGTTCTGGCCTGAGCAGCTGGGTTAGAAGTTATCGCACAGTTTGCTTTTGTCTTTCCCTTTCTGTAAATAAAAGCAGCTTCTTATTAGCTAAAGTTAGAGCTTTCACATATTCCAGCATGTTAAAAAATAGCTACGACAGTCTTTTTAAACGGGACTTATTTTTAAGTCTGAGTTTGAAAAAGCATTGCATCGCATTGCATCACAACGTCGCTTTCTCAGACTTCAACAGGTAAAGAAATAGGTTTTGTCCATTGAAGCTTCTTTAATTTATTGAATTTCCCGTCTGAGTTCTGCCCTGAAACCCGGACTTCTAGAAAATGTATTCAGTGGTTTTTGGGTGGCCTGTCTGGCTTTGCTTTGCCTGTAAGTTTTTACTTTGGTCAAACATTTTAATCCATTGGACTTTTTGCAGCTTGGAGGTGAAACTTCTAACAAAACATTTGCAATTTCGGTGCACCTCAGACTGTTGTTCAGATTCAGGCTCAAAACATACACGATTGGTTTATGAGAATTTGAGAAAAACACAATTTTGTTACAGCAGACGTCGTGATAAATATTTCTGTATCACCTCTAGCTATAATGTCTGGTGTCTGAAATGTTCTGCCAAAGTAAAAAAAATCTTTACATTTTCTTTTTAGGAATTTTTTTAGAATTAAGCATTTTAAAGCAGGGTTTTTCTAATCTGTCCTTATATCTTGTTATCGCTGCTTCTCTCTGTTTACATTAAAGGATGAAAAGCTAGTGTATCACTTGCCCCAGCATGGCCAAGTTATCATCAAAAGTATCTCATTTAAAAAGATTTTCTGGTAGTTCTATCAGAAGATAACAGAAAACTGAACTGTTCCCTGCAGACAAACTTAATTGGATTTTTTTTTTTAGTTAGATGGGTTAGAATATGAGACATGCAGATTTTACTTACTCTGGTTTTTATATTGTGTTATATGGAAAAAAAAAGGTTTAAACCTATCTAGAGTGTAAGACAACAAATGGTTATGAGTTATCAGTCAATTTAATACACATCTCATAAATATGGATGGATGAATTATTAGTTGATTGATGTAACATCTGCTTTAAGAATATCTGCGGAAAATGGATTCATGATCTGTGGGCTTGTATTAAAAGTTACTTGTCAACTTGCAGAGATTAGTTTAAGAAAATATAAAGAACCAACAAATAGTCAAAAGGTGATATCCATTTAGTCAAACCTGAGTCATTTCACTGCATATTAATATACATTTTTTTGTAACCCTGCATATTCGTATTTACAGCAACAGCTGGCTCAGCTGCAGAAGGAAAAGTCAGAGATTCTGAAGAACCTGGCTCTCTACTATTTTACCTTCGTAGATGTCATGGAATTTAAGGTAGGAAATCACACACACACACAAGCAGTATCCTGTGAAGGATTATATGGAGTTAATTCTGGTGCTTTATCAACAGGACCATGTGTGTGAGCTGCTGAACACTATCGACGCCTGCCAGGTCTTCTTTGACATTGTAAGTTCAGTGAAGTGCAGCGGCGAAAAATACACCCAGTAGCCTCTTAAGCACATCTATAAAAATCCAATATAACAGCTAAACCATAAGTTTCACCTTCACAGAGATAAAAAATGTTATAATTGATAGTGTCATACAGGTGTTATTTCACTGTATGTTAGCACTGGTGTTGAACTGGAGACATTTTTGGGATGAATTTAATCTTTTTGTTTCCTGTCAGACGGTGAACTTTGACCTGACCAGGAACTACCTGGACCTGGTGGTGACTTACACTACACTGATGACGATACTGTCTCGCATAGAGGAGAGGAAAGCCATCATTGGACTGTACAACTATGCCCACGAGATGACACACGGAGCCAGGTAACCAGCACACTCGTACTCGATGAAAAGCTACAGCGGGACTTTGCTTTCATACCTGCAAACACACTCACAAAGAATAAAAACTGTGGTTTAATATTGTCTGTCGATCCCTGCAAACAGGGACGCAATCAATATATATTTGGAACCATCAATATGTCAAAGTTTAGCCTGTTGTCACTGATGTAACGGTGGTGGTGTGTGTGTCGTAGTGACCGGGAGTACCCCAGGTTGGGCCAGATGATTGTGGATTATGAGAACCCTCTGAAGAAGATGATGGAGGAGTTTGTTCCGCATGGAAAGGTATGAAAACTGTGTTGATTCAGTGCTGTGCAAACTTTCTGCGTTTGTTCATTTTTAAAATTGCTTTTTCTCCTGCAAACACTGACTCTGGCATTAAAATGACCTTCCAAAAGTTTACAGTATGATTCTAAATGTGTTCAGATGATTAAATCTTGTTTCTAGCGATGCACAGTTCAGTCAGAGTGGAACAGTTTCCTGCTCTGCAGCAGGGAGCCGATATAAGAGAGAAAATAAAGTAATGTGTTCAAAAAAACTTGTTTATGCAGTTGCTTTCAGTTTGCACAGACCTGATGCAATACAGTGATACACGGTGATCAACCAGAGTGTCAGAAAGCTCCTCGTACACTGACATTTACAGAAATTTGTCTTATATGTCATTCCCGCAAACTGTAAGACTGAAAAAATTACCTCATATTTATTCCTCCCCGACTCTTTTTCTTCTTCCCCTGCTGTCTCTCCTCTTGTTTCTCTCTCTTCATCACATCTTTCTTCCTGTCTCTCCTTTCTCCAGTCCCTGTCAGATGCTTTGATCAGTCTTCAGATGGTCTATCCCAGGAGGAATCTGTCTGCTGACCAGTGGAGGAACGCCCAGCTGCTCTCTCTCATCTCTGCTCCCTCCACCATGCTCAATCCTGCACAGTCAGACACTGTTAGTATGACAGTGACAGCCCTGAAACTGCTAAAATCTCATCCTGATGTGTAGACATACGTCTGATCTGAGGGGGAAATGTTTAAATTAAATGTTTCGCCTCTCTCTGTCTGTAGATGCCATGTGAATACCTGTCACTGGACACAATGGAGAAGTGGATTGTTTGTAAGTACAGTTGAAACAGGGATTGGGAGCTTCTGTGTTCATGCCAGGGCCAATTAATTTAGTCACATATTTCCTCTCTGTTCCCTCTTCAGTTGGTTTCATCCTGTGTCATGCGGTGCTTAACAGCGACGCGGCAGCGTTGTCTTTGTGGAAACTGGCTCTGCAGAGCTCCACCTGCCTCTGCCTGTTCAGGGACGAAGTCTTCCACATACACAAGGCTGCGGAGGATCTGTTTGTGAACATCAGAGGGTAAGAAGCATCTATAGGGGCGGATGCACATGAGAAAAGAACGGGTTTTAATTGTTTGAGCCGTTTGTCTCACATGCAAATCCCAAATATCCAAAGGTCCCCGCTCCTGAAATGTGAACTCATACATGTTTTTTAAAATTTACTTTCAGTTTTATGGTTGAATAGTTTGAAGTTTTGGGGCTGTTGGTTGGACAAAACAAAGAATTTAAAGATGTCACTTGGTGCTGCTGAACATTGTGATAGAGATTTTTCAGTATTTCATATTCTCAGATTGCAGAAAACTGTATTCCAGATAAACACACAGTAAAAATACAGTCACTCTTTTAACACGACCTTTTCCTCCTGTGTGCCTTTTCCAGGTACAACAAACGCATCAATGACATCAGGGAGTGCAAGGAGCAGGCCTTGTCTCATGCGTACGTTCCTTTTTTTTCTCTTTACTAATCCCCGCCACATATTCCTTTTGTTCCTCGCATAGAAATATTCCCCATTTTATTATTTAACTGCCCACATTTCAGTTAAAGTCTTTCTCTTCTGCTTCCCACCTTTAAACATCCTTTCAGCTCTGCCTCTAGCCTTTAGTCTCTGTCTCAGGGAGTCTCACACAGAAACATAGCCTCTCTCTTATCTTTATCCCTCATTCGCTTTTTGCCCTGTTGCAACCTCCCTCATTTTGTCTCCCCCGCTGTCTCATCTCTGCTTTTATCCTCATTACTTATTCCGTCTTCCCCTTTCATCTTCATTCTCATTCCTTTGCCGTCGCTGTCATCTGCCTACTTTTGTCCTCTTGCAGGATTGTCCTCAAAGTGTCAAAATACCATTTAATCGTGATGCTTGTGTGTTTTGATTCTCTGCTCTGACTTCCTGTCTGTCTGTCTGTCTGGCTGTCTGTCTCTCTGTCTCTCTGCAGCGGCTCGATGCACAGGGAAAGACGCAAGTTTCTCCGTTCCGCTCTGAAGGAGTTGGCTACTGTCTTAGCTGACCAGCCTGGACTTCTAGGTCCCAAGGTAGGGCAGATCACCACCTGAAACAGCAGAGTTACACCTCCAATATCCCTGAATTCAGCTTAAGAGAGATAAGAAACCTGGAAAGAGGCAGGGTAGAAAAACCTGTCTACTCGTTTCCTGACCTGGAGTTTTCCAGCTTGGCCTTAATGAAGGAGGTTATGATGATGTATTATACAAATTAGCCGTCGAACACTAGAATACTTCCTTAAAAAAGCCCATATTTCCTCAGTTTGCCACTGTTTTAATTAACTCGCCCTGATCACTGAGACCCAGAATGATGTGCAGCATTTCTTACTTTGCCATGAGGGCAGCTTAAAACACATTACTAGCACAATAAATACAAAATACAAAAACAGCTATCATACTCCTCAGTGGAATATAAACTTAAATCTCACAAATTCCACCATAAAACCTCACAAATTTCTACCCAGAAGTCCTAATATTATTCCTCAGCTGTTGCAGTGAGATCCTGTGTGGACCACTGAAGAATAATACACCTTAAAAACACTGTGATTCCACCTAAAATAATGCTTATAAAGTTTCTAAGCTAAGAGGATTTTACCGCCTCATATTACTGGAAGTTTCCCTGGACAGATGGAGACCCTCATAAATGTACAGAATATATTTGCAAAGCCTGACTGACTCTGTAAACATATTGCATGCTCGGTTCAGAGATTGTAAGAATGCACCAACTGCTCGTGGTAATTCATCTTGGGGAGTTTTTTGACATTTCTGTTTCCCTTCTTCAAGTCTTTTTCTCTCTCTCTCACAAATATTTCTTCTTCGTACTGTCCCAACAGGCGTTATTCGTGTTCATGGCGTTGTCATTTGCCCGTGACGAGATCATCTGGCTGCTTCGACACGCAGACAACATCCAGAAGAAAAGCACAGACGACTTCATCGACAAGTGCGCCAACCTACACAACAGTTGCATGTTCACACACTGTTACACAGCCGTTGCACCCAGACCTTATTGTCTAGTTGGCTGCTTGTGTTGCTCCAATTCCACGTCTGTTGATGTATATGTGTGTGTGTGTGTGTGTTTTGCAGACACATAGCAGAGTTGATCTTCTACATGGAGGAGCTCAGAGCTCACGTCAGGAAGTACGGCCCTGTGATGCAGCGGTATTATGTCCAGTACCTCTCTGGGTTTGATGCTGTGGTGCTGAATGAACTGGTGCAGGTGTGTGTAGGATGCAGGATGTCAGTGATTCTGAAATGTATATTGTCTTAAATTTAAAATTTAACATCTAGGCATTGATGAAACATTAATGTTCTTCACCGTACATGTCTTTTTGATCATATTGCTGTCTTGCTCTAATCCAACAGAACCTGTCTGTGTGTCCAGAGGATGAGTCTATAATCATGTCTTCATTTGTCAACACGATGACCTCTCTCAGTGTCAAACAAGGTAAACCATCACTTCAAACCCTTTTATAACTTAAAAGAGGAGTAAGACTGATAACAGGAGCATTAGCAGCGTTTCAGTCAGACTACACTGTAGCATCATTAACAGTTTTAAGGATGTATTTCTTAAACTTTAAAGAATAAAAGTTAAATTGATAATAAAAGACTTTTTTTTCTTGACTTCAGAAACCAAAGTTCTTGTTTTTGTGATTTTTAATAGTCTGTTGTGTCTTTGTGTGTTTCAGTGGAGGATGGAGAGGTGTTTGACTTCAGAGGCATGAGACTGGACTGGTTCAGACTGCAGGTGTGCTCACAGTGTTTGAAACATCACTAAAGATAGAAGATAAAGATAGAATATAAATGTTTTTCCAGAGGCATGTTGGTTTTAAGACCACCGAACACACACTTTTCCACTGGTTACTTTATATAACTGCTACTTTGTAAAATGGAGTGTCAAAGAAAAGAAGCAGTCGTTCACGCCTTGTTTGACTGTTGTCCTCTCTGCAGGCCTACACAAGCGTCTCTAAGGCCAGTCTGGGCATCGCCGATCACAAGGAGCTCGGTAAAATGATGAACACCATCATCTTCCACACAAAGATGGTGGACTCGCTCGTGGAGATGCTGGTGGAGACGTCAGACCTGTCTATTTTCTGGTGAGAAAACACACACATATGTATATTAGTATAATCACAAATTGTGCAAACGACGCTCACATGTAGGATGAACTGGTATTTTGATAGTTCATCATATTTGATGTGAAGTAAATAATTCAAAGTATCTGTATCATTTGTTTCGTGTTCCTCTTCCTGTAGCTTCTACAGCCGTGCATTTGAAAAGATGTTCCAGCAGTGTTTGGAGCTTCCCTCCCAGAGCCGACACTCCATCTGCTTCCCTCTGCTCTGCACACACTTCATGTCCTGCACACACGAGCTCTGTCCTGAGGAGGTAAATACACACACATGTACAGACACACACACACACACATCCATACAGGTTAAAAACATGTTAAACTGTTGTATTTAAGTTCATTCAAATGATGCCACGTTGGTGAAAATCCTCATCTTTCTGCTTTTCCTCCTCTGCAGCGTCACCACATAGGGGACCGAAGCCTGTCGTTGTGTAACATGTTTCTGGATGAGATGGCCAAGCAGGCCAGAAACCTGATCACTGACATCTGCACTGAACAATGTACACTGAGCGACCAGGTGGGAACACACACACACACACACACACACACCACACACACACACACACACACTCAGACAGCCGGTTCAAAGGAACATTTTGAGAAATTAACTTGTTCCCTGTTTTACTGGAAGTTGAACTAGATGATTTGCTAACCTTTAAGATTATCACCATGTTAATTATTCACGCCATGCATATTCAAATGTCCCATATGATCTAAATTTACATCCAAACCCTCTTGTTTGTCTTCTACGTGTCGTCCGTTAACACACAAAGAGTGTGTAGTCATGTATCCATGACTGTCTGTGCTTACATGAGTTAAAGAAGCAACTATATGTCCGTCTGTCCAGTTGTTGCACTAAAAATAGAGTTTAAAAACAGCAGCTGGACACTTTATTATTGGGGGGGGGGTCTATGGTCTGTGCTGGACTATTTCTTTGCTCCCAGCAGTTGCTAGGCAACCGGTCAGCGGTCCCAACCGAGGAATATTCTGCGAGCGGTATTGATCAGATATGAGAGTGGCATCGATCTTCTCATCTAACTCTCTGCCAGAAAGCGAATAAGTGCATTTCCTAAAATGTCAAACCATTCCTTTGAGAACGACCACTTCAGGAGCGGAGTGCTCTGAATTTTTAAAATCACCAGTCTGCGAGAAGTCGAGGTTGACTAACAACAGTTATCTCCTGTCCTCATGTATTGAGAGCTAAATACATCTGAAAGCACTGCGGCTAATAACATGTCACAGAAGAAAAAAGGTGCAATAGCTTAACATTTCAAACATTTTGTACGGCAAAGTAGAGCAAATCTAAAGTGTTTGCTGCCTCATTACAAAAGCAAAGACTCCTGAAAGTTATTAGATACTAAAAAAAACTTTTTATTGTCACATGATTTGGCAGAGCAGCGAGCCAGAAACACATGGCTGTTTACGCCCATTGCATAACATTACAACTGTCAGATAAATATTTTAAGTCATTTGTTGATGCATGTCATTAAAAGCTTCTTAAATTTATTTCTATCAGCCCCCAGTTTCACTTTTTACTTTATAAACTCTACTGTTACACGAACACCAGACAGGCCATGAATAATCGGTCGCTCTCCATCTGTCTCTCCTCCCTTCAATCCCTTGTTTGTATCTGTCTGTCTCTCTCTCTTTCTCTGTCGCTCTCCGCCTTCTGTCTCTTCTTCTACTCTCTCCGTCTCGTAGCTGCTTCCTAAGCACTGTGCGAAAACCATCAGCCAGGCTGTGAACAAGAAGAGCAAGAAGGCGGCGGGGAAGAAGGGAGAGCCGGAGAGAGAGAAGCCAGGAGTGGAGAGCATGAGGAAGAACAGACTACTGGTCACCAAGTGAGTTTAACAAGCAGACCAGAAGAATCAGCAGGAAAAAAGACAAAATCCTTTTTCTTGGCAGCAGCAGCTCATTATCCCTCTGCTCTTTGTGCCTCTTCATGACTGTTATCAAGTCATTTGCTTCTGCTTCAGTCAGAATTACCTGTATTATAGGTATTTTTCTCACGTCTATTAAACACCCATCTTTGTTCATGCAGTTTTAACGATTCCTATAGAGAGTTAAAATTATTGATGTGCTTTTATTTTGGAAATACTGACACACACACGGCTGTGATGCTGCACATAATGCTGCCTTCACTATTTCCCATGTCTGTCCCTTAGTGAAGGTTTTAACAATGTCACTTACACGTCTCTTCCTCCTACATTTGTTTGGTATCTTGTCATGTTTACTTTTTTCCTCCACTGTGTTGTGATTCTGTAAAGATTTGGTTTCCCCACACAGATCATTAAAAAGTTTCACTGTTTTCTTATCTCGTCCATCTTGACCTCGATGTTTTCTTTGTTTTTTTTTTGTTTCCCCCCAGTCTGGACAAACTTCACACAGCGTTATCGGAACTTTGCTTCTCCATCAACTACGTTCCCAACCTGGCGGTGTGGGAGCACACGTTCACACCGAGGGAGTACCTCACCTCACACCTGGAGATCCGGTTTACCAAGTGAGGAAAAACATAGGCAGAAAAACCACAAAGATTTGACATTAAAGCTTATTTTTGTCTCATTTTTGTCTACTTTTTATGCTAATTAATTATT
>JAQNCA010000003.1:22361439-22373891 GCA_029783725.1 Acanthurus tractus
AGATAATGAGCCTCGATATGTAATTAAAACATACAAAAGACTAAAAAATGATAATGTGAAAGTGAAGAAAGCAATAAGTTGAAGTCAGTTTCCTTCTTGCACATATTGCAGTGTTTTATGCAGCTTATATCTTTGCAGAAGGAGAGAAGATGTATTTGAAATGTCTCATTATTTTAAATTGAGCTGCAAATTTTTATTTTTCACACATATGAATGATCATCACTTTGCATCATCAGTTGCAGGAGCTACACAGCAAACCAGCCGGCATTTCCACCAGTTTAGAGTGAAAATACTGTGATAAAGTTTCTGTCATCTGAGATGCAACTGTGGCAGCTGATCTATCCAACACGTCAGACCTGCCAGATTCACATTAATATCTGTATTTTTAATGAAAAATTCAGTAAATAATGTTGTAAATTCAGTATTTTGGAATGTAAAATACGTAAAATACATGAAAGTGGGTTTGTGATGTTGGAAAACCAAAACTACACCAACAAGACGACGGAAGATATCTGATATAAGATCAGTCACAAGGTCCAATCAATAACTAGAGCACTTTAAGGGAGCATGACGGCCTGTAAACAGACTCGAGGTCACTCTACATCTTAACCCAAAGCTCCTCAGAGCTTCACTGAGACAAAATAAGAGTTTCAGGACGACCTGCGACGCGGCGGCTGGAAACCACCTCCCGTTGGAGCGATGAATTATGAAACGAGAGCAGCAGGATGAGCTCAGCGGCTTCTTTTCCACACGAGGATGTCGTCTCATTGTCGTCGTCGACTGCGAGACAGATGGTGTCAAACCGTCTTTAAAAATTCATGGCGATGAACCTCACAATAACTCCATTCCGAAGATCAGCGTGGAGTCTCGGAGCTCCTGGTTGGTTTGGAGGGTGCTGACTGGCTGTCAGGAGCTGGAGGTGAGCACGGCTGCTGCTAACTAGGCTGATAAAGGGGAGGCTGATTGGTAATTTGCCCTCATTTTGTGCAGAGAGGAGGGCCTGTAGGACTACATGATTGGATGTTGTGAACCAGGAGGGTGTTGCCTCTTAGATTTTAAATTTAAAGGTTAATGAAGGGAAGCGGGAGATTAAACAAATGGACAGAAGCCAAGGGGTTTGGCATCGGGGGCATAATGAATAAAGAAATAGAGGCGTAATAAAAAAGTGGTTCTCCTGATTAAACTTTTGCTAAGCTCCATTTATTTTGTTAGGTTGCAGACACTCAGGATATACGAGCATAAAAACAGCAGCGCCGGCAGCCGGACTCATCCAAATAAACGCTGGTTATCATAAGATGGATGGAGCTTAAAGAAGGAGAAATCTAACTTTTTCTTTTTAGACTCACAAAAACAGAAAGAGCCTGTTTCAGCACAACCTTCGTAAACTGTGTTCATCTGAATCTCACTTACAAACCTGATTAATTCAGTTAATAAATACAGAGAAAGAATCACATTGTTTTAAATTGTGATGACCTTAAAAAAGTTGGCCTGCTTTAATAAAATTATGCTCAAATGAAGATAATTTTCAACGAGTCCTGAGGAGTTAAAACTGTTTTTCCATCAGTTTTATACTATTTTTTTTAGCACCTCTTATTATTATCATTGTTATAAGACTGTTACTAGTTGATAATGTGATCTAATTTGTGTTTGGACGGATAATTTAACCTCCAGAGTCTTTCAAAAGAACAAAAGTTCTACAGAATAATGGTTTATAATTGTAATAAATTGGTCCTGTAATAATCTCTGTATGTAATTCAGTGACCAAATCAGATTAAACTGTCCGTCAGTTCACCAGTTTAGAAACAAAGTCAGCAGCCTGGACTTCAGGAAGGAGCTGGAAGTGAAATCATCGCTCCTTCCTGCTGAGTCGAGTCAGTTGAAACGGTTCGGGCGTCTGATCGTGATGCCTTCAGGGTGATTCCCTCCGGAGGTTTTCCAGGCACTTCAAACCAGGAAAAAGACCCTGGAATACACCAACAAAATGCTAAAGGGATTAAATATGTTTCTGATTTTAAACTGTGAACTTTGACAAGCATCCAGTGAGAAATGTGACTGTCTTAAAGGCTTTATATGCTTTTGATTTCTTACCTGCTGTAATTATTCCTTTGTGTGCACGATTGAGCTTCTGTTTATGTGTTTGATCGTGACAAAAAGACATTTTATATTACAGTAATTTGTAAAGACTCATTTGTACCTTGGATGCATGTGACCCTGGTGGCAGCAGAGCGAACTGTTTCACTCTGATTGATTTGTGTCCGTCACACTGAGCTGCTTTCAGAGAAAAACACCAGAGCTGCTTTTGACAAGAACCTCAAGCTCCTTTAATTTCATGAGAAACTGAGATGCAACGATACCACTTTTGAAGCTTAAAGTTTTAACATCATGCAACAGGTTGTAAATGCGTTTTTTCACAAAGTCGTGCAGCTTCAGTCGCACCGTTTCTGTGATACAGGTACTCACAGGAATCTCACACCTCGGCTCCAGTGCAAAGAAGATGCCGAAATCCCAGATTATCGCCCACAGACAGTGGCTGGTCATCCAGGGCGACGTACTCAGAAAGAGCATCTGTGATTTTGACCACACGTGGGTCGTTTCTGGACATTTTCTCCCATTTAACCAACGTCTGCTGCAGAGTTGGCCGCCTCTTGTCGCTGTTGCGAGTGAACTCTTTATATTCTGCGTCTTGCTGGGATTTCAGATGTTAAATTAAGTTGCTTGTGTTGTAAGAGGTAGATTTTGAGTTTTGCTGGACATAATTTGCATTTGCATAAACCATGCGCTGCCGTAAAGTGGTACCGGTGTCGTGGTATCGTCGTATTGCCTGGTATTGGACCGATACCTGATACCGGTTTCGGTGCATCCCTGATGAGAAAGTTGGTTTCTGACATGAAGTTTATCATGAAGCGATCCAGCGTCAGTGTGTGGACTCGATCCTCACAGCTGCATTTTATTTTGTCGTGCAAATTTAGAATTTCAAAGACACTTTTAATGCGACTTTTACTGCTTAAAAAGTTCCTCAGATGACATTTTACAGAATGGATTTGGGTCAAACACATAAGAAACTCACATGGCGACATTCAATCGCTGATTAAGGAGAAAAATAGGCTGTAATCGGTGTGAAAGGTTGGAACCGAACACGCTGACAGACTCGACAGTTGCCTCACACCGCACGCTAAAATGTCATAATTGCAGCGCCACACACATGCCGTCACTTAAACATCATGTAAGTGTGTTCATCCGTCTGCCCTGCAGCCGCTCATTACATGCTGCTGTGTTCCCCAAGCCGAGTGGAGATCAGTCGCTCTGCAGATGCACATGGATTTGCTCCCGGCTGATCCCGACACCAGAATATTTAGTCTGCAAATTGAAGGGAAACGGAGCAAAATGGTTTTCCATGTGGAATGACGGGATAATCTGGGAGCTGCATGCAGGTTTGTGGGCGCTGGAGTCTGTTTCTGCGTTTCTTTTGTGTCCTGATACGTCCTGATGTTGTGTGATCGGTGTCCCGCTGCAACTTCAGACATGTTTTAGTTCGGTCATTCCTGGAAACAGCAAAGGATGGAAGCTGTGAGGTAAAATGTTTTGTTAAAGGAGACAAACTGCATCTCTGGAGGACAGCATGAGGTGAACGTAAACACAAAAACACCCATCCAAAGCTGCAGTATCTCTAACAGTCCCTGCTTTTATTTCACACATGAGACTCCTGCTTTTAGATAGAACCTGAATTACTGGCTTGCTGACAGTTTTTCATCTCCCTCTCTTTCCGTCTGTCTGCTTATCTCACACTTGTTCAGTCTCAATCCGCCTCTGAAAGCAGAGAAATCGTCGCTTTTCATTTACATGTTTCTTATCTGCACGAGTAGCCGATCAAGCTGCGACGGTTTGTGTGCAGGCAGGGAGGCATATGGTGGGGAAACGAAAAAACAAAAAACAGAAAAGCACGAATGCACGCAAGCGTAAAAAACACACAGAAATGTTGGTCGAATCGGGCTCACTGACACTGAACTGGCCTGCAGTTCAGATGAGGTCTGATGTGGCCGCCTGGCACGACAGTCCACCGCTTTTTGGGGGGATCAAGCTGTAGCTCTTATCTCTCTGGCCTGATGGTCTAACCTCTATTCCCTGCCATCGGTCTTTCAAACACACACACACACACACACACACACCGGACTGATGGTGTTCTCTTACTTTTTGCCATCTGACTGACTGCAGCTGAAGCAGCTAAACTGCAGTGAAGGCCATAAATCTGTGATTTGGGAAGAGAGGAGGAGTGAGAGTGCAGGCGGTCAGATGTTGGAATAGAGTTAGAGACTGCAAAACCGCATGCCTGCACACACACACACACACACACACACACACACACACAGCTCACATTTTCTACCGAACTTCATCAAAAGTCACAGTTTCCTCCTCCTGCTGCTGGAAAACAGCGATTATCGCAGTTTACAGTTTAAAAAACAGGAAAAAATAGGTAAAAAAATTAAAAACAAACAGTTAAAGTTGCTTATATATACAATATTTCTTTTGTTTGCTCTCTGTCTCTGTCACACACACCTCTCTGAACTTTTCCACACCAAACACTGTGCACGTTAAAGCCAATCACACGCCGTATTAAACCTGGTGATCGGTTGACTTTTCTTCATCTCAGAACAAAAAAAGTTAATAAAAACAGAAAAAAATGAACCTGATATAAACTTCCTGCACACACACACACGTCACACACTCTCACATAAACATTTTATAAGTCCTTTGAATAAGATTTTGGAGATAATAAAGAGAGAGAAAGAAATGCTGGCGGTAATAAAGAAAGGCAGACACGCTTTCTAAATCTCTGACTAATAAAAACAGAAGCCGGTGAGCTCTTTTTTTTTTTTAATCAAACGCTGCCTCGTTTCTCTTCCTGAGCTGCTGCTGATAATTTTTAAAGCAGCAGGATGTGAAGTCATGCAGCGAGGAATGTTCAATTACCGGCACATGTAAGACTGTTTAAAGGTGTTCGCAGTGGAAACAGTCGCCTGCATTGAATAAACTTTGCTCCTCCTCCTCCTCTGTTGTTGTTGTGTGATTACTGATGCAGCACATTGTGCTCAAACACCTGCATGTCGTCAGTCATCACAGTTTTCTCTCTTCACAGTCAATTAAAAAGGAAAATATCAGTCTGGCATCTGACCTTGACTCGTATGTTTCCGCTCTGACAGGCTCCAGTTTTTTTATTTGTGATATTTTTGCAAAAAAAAAACGTGCAGTCGCCGAATATTTGTTCACGTTTCAGATAAGAAAACAAATCCAGACGACGCTCGCAGACTTTTATCTGTTAAAAGCTCACACACCGATTACAGCCGGTCAAACAAACACATTCACTTTTTTTTTTTTGTCGCAGTGTGTGTGTGTCTGCGCAGCGAAACACAACAACAACAACCTGCACACAATCAGCGGTGTTTGTTCTGCTGTGGACAGAATGGATTTCATGGTCATCGCTATCAAAAAACTAAAACATCGCTGTTGCGGCTGAAAAATTGCTACAGAAAAAAAAAGCTCCTTTTGAGGGTTTAGTGGCAGGATGGCAAACTGAATCTTCAAATAAATGAGAGAGGATGAAAGAAAACGGAGAAAAAAAGCAGGAACGCGAGCATGCCCCGGGCAGATTTCTGTGTGTGCGTGTGTGTGTTGAATAAGACTTAGCCTTGCCATTCAGGCCTGTGTGGAAAAAAAAAGAGAAAAGATGGTGGAGTTTGTCAGCGAATGTTGCCGAGGATCAGCCGTTGTGAGAGATTTTGAACTCGTCCGGGGCGTTTCATTTTTTTTAATCGGACCTTTGTGGACGGAGGAGTGTTGAGCACACTCGTGGCAAAGTGCAGCAGAAAGGACGCGTCGAGTGAAGAGGACGCTCGTCTTCACGGCCGAGTGTCAGCGCCGGAGGAAGATCCGGCCGATCATCACCGTGTCAAGTCAGGAAAAAACCTCTGACTCGTTAGTATTTCTTTAAACCGATCACTGGTTTCTTGCTCGGCCTGAATGCAGCGATGGCGTCCCTGTAAATAAACCAGTAACATGCAGACAGCAGGAGGAGGAAGAGGAAGGTCGGCTGAAGGCAGGTTCACATCCACGATCTGCATCAGCTGGTTCAGAGAAACCTGCCTCATTCACAGGAAACAGGATGGTTCGCTTTGAGTGTTTATGTTCCACTCATTTCACATCGCAATGTGAGCTTCTTTTTTAGCTTAATGTCAAAAAAAGTTTGTTTACTTTCACAGTTATGTCGGCCTGTTTTCAAACAGAACAATATTTTTTGTGACTATAAAAGCTAAAACTTCATCTTTACGGTTTAAAATGGACACAAACACATGTTAAATCTGACTATAAAACAAGGACATTTCTTGCTCTGTTCTGTCGGTTTCCTCCCATTGATATTTTTGAATAAAATAAGGATAAACTAATAATTTTAGGTCAAAATCCTCAGAAGCCTCTGATCATCTTTCCCTTCATTTATGAAACTTTCATTCCAAACATTTATGAAACATCTGGAAAGAGACGGCTTCTCGTAAACATCAAAGTAATTAAATTACATTAAAGTTAGAAATATGTTTATCACTGAAGTTAAAAACCTGTAAAAACAAAGTTATAAGGGTTTTTTACTTTGTGCTTGTGAAAACTTTGACATGTATATGTTGATTTTTGAAGTGACACCATATTTTAAACATCATTCATCACTGATTTCTGTATTTCAGGCAACAAGGTGAAAATGGGAACCACCAGCGACTCTTATAATTGAAATTAAGTATTTGTGAGATCTGATCTCAGACCAGTTTGGACCAGACTATCTGTAGTTAGTCTAGTATATCAGTGTTGACCAGACTGGTGTAAATCCGGCACGTTTTCTTCCAAACAATCCACCGAAACAGCTCTTATTTTGAAAAATCTTTACCAGAATTGCAACCATGTTTTTTTTTTAAACTTTTTATCACCAGAAACATTTGTCTGTAACTTCATACAGAGATTCAAAAGCTTCCAATTCATAGGATACAACATAGAGACATTTATTTCTTGTTTCAATCCCCCGATCCGTGTGGTTTTCCCTCCCATCAGCCCCAGAAAGCAGCGTTGTTCATTAATAACCAAAAAAAAAAAAAAAAATCGCAAAAACAAGGAAACTAAAAAAATGTCACATTAGCTCCTGTGGTAGTCGTTAGCCCTCAGTCCTTCCTTTGTCCTTCTGTCCGTCATCCAACCAACGGAAAATAATGCACAGGTGAGTGTGTATGTGTGTGTGTGTGTGTGAAAACAAAAATAAAAGGAGGTTGGTTTGAAACGGCGGCCGGCTGGGAGTCAGCGGACGGGCTGTCTGTAACAATCTGCCCTCCCAGTCCGACCAACGGCGGAGGAAGCTGTTTCCTGTTTCTTC
Organism: Acanthurus tractus; assembly: GCA_029783725.1. Taxonomy (NCBI): domain Eukaryota; kingdom Metazoa; phylum Chordata; class Actinopteri; order Acanthuriformes; family Acanthuridae; genus Acanthurus; species Acanthurus tractus. The sequence continues at coordinate 22,368,842 of JAQNCA010000003.1, forward strand.
TTCTTCTTCTACTTCCTCCATTGATGCATTTCAGCAAACACACACACACACACATGAACAGGCACACACACAAACATTCACACACACACTCTTACACACACACACACACACAGACAGCCAGAGAGTTTTTTTTTTTTTTCGTTTTGTGTCGTAAATCCTCAAAACGTCATTCGTAGCCGCCGCCGCGGGCTGCACGGTGATTCTTGGCTGGGCAGGCAGGTTTGTTTGTTTCTGGTTTTTTTTTTCTACTTTAAAAGGCAATCGAAGGGAAATCTGTGCCGAGGCTCCTTCCTCGTCCTCGTCGGCCATTTTGGATCCTGTGCGGGCCCACAGAACCGAGCGTGGGGCGCGCGGATGTGCGCCGCATCCTCGCTGAAGTTCGTTCGTTAGAAATGAGAGAGAAAACAAAAAAAAAAAACGTGACAGATTTAATACAAAACAGGGAGGAGGGGAGAAAAAAAAAAGAAAAATAGTTACATCATTCCTGTGTTCTTCGACTTTGCACTTGGTCACTTTTTGAATTCCATATATTTATATCCATATATATTTATATATATATATTTATATATTCTTTTTACAATTAAAAACACCATGGATTTGACAGACTATTTGGTTTCTTTTTGCCTAAGTGTTTCTCTTGTTTTGTAAATAAATGCATGTAAATATTTTTTTTCTCTTTTTCCGTACTGTCAGTCGTTGTAAAGGCGGCCCACTCCAGAAGTGTTTGTTTGTTTGTTTGTTTGTTTGTTTGTTTCCACACAGTATGCATATCATCATCATCAGCACATTTTCAGAATTTCCATGTTATTACATTTTTTTTTTCTTTTTTTTTTTTTCTTTTGTTAAATTCAGCATTTCCATTTTTTTTTTTTGTCCAACAGATGCAGAACGCCGGAGTCTGTCAAACCAAAAGTGAACATCCTAAAGCGAGTCCTTTCATTGGCCGGTTTGACCCAGGTCTCTGTGTGATTGGCTGGGGCTGACTAACTGGGTCTGCGTGGGTCCGTTACAGCTCAGCGAACCAGCACTTCCTCCGTTAAGGTTCAGGAAGCAAACAGTTTCTCTGGCCTCCACCAGCGAAGCCGTGGAAGCCGAGCCGCCGCCGCCGCCGCCGCCAGTGTTGCCGCCGGTGTTGCCGCCGGTGTTGGCTCCGCCCTCTTCCTGCTTCCTGTGAGCCAACGCCCTGAGCTGCTCCTGCGCCTCCTCCAGCAGCAGCGCCACCTCATCCTGCCGCTGGCCGATGGTGGACGAACGTGAAGTAGAAGAAGTAGAAGAAGAAGAAGAAGACAACGTGGCGTGCGCGAGCTTCTCTCTCCTCTCCTCCCTGCAGGTGGCCGACATCGCCGTGGTCGCCGGGCTGACGCTCGTTTGCATACAAGACACCTCGTTGTCATGGTGACACTGGACGGAAGGGATGATGGGGATGGAGCAGGAGCGAAACGGGGGAGGCGGGCTGTGGCGGCGTCCGGGTCGGCGCAGGCTACGGGTGGAGGGGTTGGGGTCGCCGTACTCGGGCGGGTCGCTCAGGCCTGAGTGCACCTCCATGCGTCCGCTCCACGGCAACGGCGATGTCGCCTCCATGGAAACGGGAGACTGCATGTGTAGGAAGGCATCTCGTCTGGGGTCGTCGCACTGCCGCTCGCCCTGCGTCTGGCAACTAAAGAAAAAAAAGATGGAGAACAGGAAACAAGAAGAAGACAGAGACAAAAAAAGAGAGAGAAAAGGAATAAAGGTTACTCATCCAGAGGAATAATTTCTAACTTCCTCTTCAAAAGTCGCCGTTTCTTTGAGTGTTTTTTCAACCTGATCATCTTTTCAAACTCCCACACTGAGAACACGGAGGGACGGCTCGCCGCCCCTCGCCACCTCGCAGGATAACGAAGGATACTGAGAGGGTGGAGGACGGGTCCCACATCTCCCTTTCATCTCTTTACATCTGAGTCAACACACACACACACAGACACACACACACAATCCCAAAACCTGAACTCCCTTTTCTTGAGCGAAGAGGTGAAGCAGAGTTCACTTTTCCTTTCACGAACGTGATGACGTGAAGTATTTTGAAAATGAGGAGCGTTTGTTTCAGGGAGCGAGACGTTCGGCTTCAGCCAAGGACAATCGCGGTAATCAGGCCTCACGTACAGTAATTTCTATTGATTCCTTTTTTCTGCGGTTCCAGTTTTGGGTCAAGACCGTCTGCTTTGTTTGAAAAAATCCCTTTTGAGTCACTCCTGCTCAGAAATTGTATAACTGCGCTGATTCAACTTATCAAAGGTGGATCTTTTCTATACTTTTTTTCAAAAAATCTTTTAATCTCTGCCCTCAGTCGTTGCCTCGCCTGCGCCTGCGTCTCTCGCTCCTCGCCGTGTTTTTTCCCCAAACTGTTTTTTTTAAAAACACATTATGTTTTCTCAGTCTGACCTCCCGTGTTACCCAGCATGCCTCGCCGGCGCCCTCAGCGAGTCCTCGTGTTTGTTTTGGTTGCTTTTCACATCAACTTATCAACGAATTCCCGTCCGTGCCTCCTGCCTGTTTGCCTCCGTTAGCTCCGGCCTGTTTGTTTGCAATTCCTCTGCTCCGTCTCATACATTAAACTTTTTATCTGTTCGCCGTTAATGACTGCGTTTATATGACACAAAGGGAAGTGTTTGTACGGAGAAGTCAGACTCTGACTGCAGGTCAAACCCACAGTTTGTCCTCACAGTTGGAATAATTCTGAATTTTAGTCTTCAGCTGCAGAAACGAACATATTTATGCTGAAAGAAGTTACTTGTCTTTGTGTTCGTGTCGGTTTCAGTTCTTTTTGGACTCTGGATGTAATTATTCTGAATGCAAAGATGCACCACAGTGAGTGATCATGTGCTCCTGCACCCTGCTGCACGGCTCCCACAGCGATACTGTTCCTGTTATGCACATGCAATATTATAAAAACCTCATTAGAAACCTTGCAACATGCACAAAAAAACATAAACAGTGAATTTTTCTATCCATAAAGATATCTGCAGCTGACAAGTTGGAGAAAAACTGTGGTTTTAGTAAAAACATCATGTTAAATCGTTGGAATTATGCAATTAACACACTCGGTTAATGTTAGAGACTGAATATGAAGCTGCAGGCCTTTGACAGATGATGAACTCTCGTCTCCTGCATGAACTCTGACTTTTCATACGATCATCTCTCACTCATTACTGCTTCAGCTGCTTCAGCTGCTTCAGCTGCCGGGCTGAAGGATGCACGGCTGGTTTTTCAAACAGAAACATCACACAGTGAACCGAGTCGCTCGTATCCCCCTTAAGCCTGTTTTACATACCAGGTTTCTTGCATACACACTGTTTAGAAATGTGATGCAAACAGTGGACAGTAATCTGGATACTTCAGCCTTCATCACTAAACCCCTGTAAGAACTATTCTGGTCTCCCGCCTTTGTCTCCTCCTGTGCTCGGCTGCTGTCCAGGGTGCTGATTCCGACGCTGAGACTTTCCTCACATTTGCAGCAGACGTGGCTGCTGATTGCCTCAGACACTATATATATATATATCTTATACATATAAAGCTACCAAGTGACCCAGCTTCACTGAGCCGAGACATAATCTCTCTCCCTCTCTGCCTCTTTCTCGGACTGACCGCGCTCCCCTGTGTTATCTCAGTCTAAATCCAGTGGCATTCTGGAGGGGAGTGTCACTTGTGTAATAATTCATAATCCTCTTCGGAGACGAGTCTTTTCCATCGTGTCAGAATTCAACTTTGACTCCCCTTGCACAACCTCATCACACACACACACACACACACACACACACACACACTTCCACGCTCTCCATAGCGGTGGGAGGAGGAGGAGGAGAAGGTGCCTTTTTTTTTTCAGACTCAAAGGAAATCACATTGTCCTTTTATCACTGCAGTATTTTTTTTTTTCAGAGACATTAAAACCTCACAGAAAAAAAAAAAAAGAAAAACCTCGGCGGAGATTTAGCGGGTCCGCAGAGACGATCCCGCCAGCGGTAAGAGGATGATGCGAGGGTGCTAATTCCCGAGATAACATTCACAGACAAATCTCTCTTTTGATGTGTTGAAACACAATCAGATTGCAAAAAAAAAAGAAAAAAATAAAGAAAAATCCATGAAGCAGGAGTTCAAATATAGACCCTGGAGCCACGGCGGAGCAGCTGGAGGGGTTTACAGAGGGAGGCCGTGTGCAGGCGAGGTGAGATAAGTGACTGGGGCTTTTATCTTTTACGGGAGCTCATTATATGTACAAGTGTTAACAGTCATTTTCATTAATGCGTCGGCTCGCAGATAAATACATCGTATTTGTTTGCCGTGGAAAAGTCGAAGCGAAATCTGTGTGTGATGCGATGCGGTGACCTTGTGACGCTGTTTGCAGAGAACAAACATCCCAGTATAAGCATCTCTACATATATGTAGGTGTTTACGCCCACACACACACTCTCACACACACACACACACACACACGAAGAGAGCTTTGTCAGTTTAACCAAAGGCTATCTGAAGGCTGTGTGTGCATCTCCACACAAACTTTATCAGGGTGGTGGGGGGGCAAACACACTTCAACCGGTGGACGAAAACAGAGAAACGCATGCGATCTCTCCGTCAGCCATTTTGCAGACGGCTTTATCTTCAAAATAGTCGTAACATCGCAGGACATTCTGTCTCCCTGTCAGCCATTTTGTCGAGATAACAGCGAGGCTCCTCTAACAGGCATGGGATGGAGCGGGCAACCTTTTCTTCAGAGCCTTTTTCTGACTGTCATACCATATCTGCACACTCCTCTATCACCTCCTTCTCTCCTCCCCTGCTGCTGTTTTCTTCTTCTTCACTGTATTTCTGAACGCTTTCTATCCGTGTCAGAATGGATTTAAACCGGCTGTCTCTTTATTTCCGTCTCTGTCTCTGCATCTCTCTCCCTCAGCTTTCTTTCTTTTTTTTTTTTTTTTTTTTTTTTAATTGAGGGGGGGTAAAAATGAACCAGGGCACCCCAGAGTACCATAGGGGTTGGGAAGGGGGGGGTGTGGGGGGGGTCCGGGCATCTGCG
>JAQNCA010000003.1:22386105-22399568 GCA_029783725.1 Acanthurus tractus
TGTTAAACTAGGAGATTAGAAGTTATTGTGCCTGCTGAGATGTTTGCCAAGCAGGACATCAGTATTCAAACCAGCGTCAAGGTCGACAGTTTCAGCCGAGTCATTCTGGCAGCTGTGGAGACTTTTCACATCTGTTTGGTTTTGACTTGAACCAGGTGTTTTTAATGAGTTTATGGGTGAATTTTTAGTGTTTTTCTGGTGACTGGTGATGATTTTTAGAGATCCAGTCCAAGTTTCTTGTCATAAAACCAGGTATGATGAGTCACAACACGATCTCTTTCTATCCCAAAGTGTTTTTTGTGCCCTAACTTGACCACAATTTGTGTTCAGCACTTGAACAAAAATCATTTAAATGGCAAAGCCTTTCAAAACCGGCTATAAAAATGACTTTTTTCCTGGTTTGAATGATTTATTTTTTAAAGGATTAGTTTATGACAAAAGGCTCATGTTCACTTCCTGTCAAAAGTCAGGTGAGCAGATAAAAAAACTATGAGACTGTCACCTGTTAGCTTAGCTTAGCATCATTTCCAAACAATAAACTTGTTATTAGCTAGCTGTTATTGTGACCCTGTCAGCTGCAACATGAAAAACGAGCTCAAACTCTGATTGTTTTTTTCCTTCTCGATACAAACTGGATCACACTTACATAACACACATTTGTTCGCTCCTCCGACACGCTGATTTATCCATCTCGTGTGTAATAATGCATTAATGATGGGGTTAGCGTCTGTGGTGTGTACAGTGCGCCCGCTTCGCTTCATTTCAAATTCAAATGACGCCTTTTGAGAAGACGTACGATTTATCCAATGAAGCTTCCTGTCAAAACTCTGTAGAAACATGTACAAAGAGATTAAAGCTAATTTCTCCCCAACGGTGCACAAATACATACATACATTCATACATTCATTCATAGATGCATGCATAACCCCCCCACCTCAAGGCGACGGGAGATGTGGGTTTGACTGACATTCAAATTAAGGTAATGTTTTCCGTGCCAGCTCCTCCACGACGCACATCAGGGAGAGACGTGATGACAAAGAGTTCTTAGAAGATGATGAATGATGTTGCTCGACGGCGTCGAGCTCCCAAACCGCTGAACGATTGCTCGCTCAAAGACCTGGGAGTCTGATGCAAGTGGCCAAATAAAAGCCCGGAAAACACACCAATTCTGATACCAAGCCGGAAAAACTGCAGGGGAGTTATGAATTTTTATGACAGACGCTAATACTCCGAGGTGTTTTATGTGGACTGCATATGTCTGATTTGTAATAATCTCCTCGGGGGGCAACGCTCCCAGATATCAAACTTTGAGTGTTTGTTGACTTAAGCAACAATCTGAGCAGGAAAAATAGTTAAAATTTATGCACATTAGTGGCACATGTTGAAAGAGATTACTAATAAAGGCTGGTTTCTTAAAACTGGTAAATGCAAATGAACGAAGCTTTGAAGGGAAAGATATTTAATCATTTTCTTCAGTTTTGCTGACTTTTAACCGCAACAGATTTGCATTTTTGTCCCAGTTATCATATCATCGCCACAGATTTAACTTTTAATACAACCAGTCGAAATGTGAGCAGCCTGGTTTTAAACACATGAAACAGTTTCGCAGGTTTACGTTCTTGCACAAACATCACAGGATGGACAAACAGGAGAAGCAGCTGTCACCTCATGCATCTGCAGATTGGTGTTGGGGACCCTCATCTTGGCATCCAGGGCGTTGTGAGAATTAGCGGTGTAGTTTTTCAAAATGCGACTCTCCTTCAGATGCGCCTGCAGCTTCTCTCTGCGTCTCCTGAAAGAGAAATAAAAAAAAGAGGAAAATGCACAAGTGGAATTTGTTTCAGGAAAGTTTGGACAGCTGTCGGCTCTGAATACTGTGCAAGTTTGCAGGTTTTCATCCCGACAACACTGACTTTTAGATGCTAAACTGCACATAAGTGAGATAAGCATCTGCCTGCTGAGAACACCGAAGCTTTCGACCTTCATCAGCTGCTTTTATCGAGAGGCCGCATCCATCTTTCTTTAGCATCCCATTAAGCTCCTTAAACGACTAGTACAACTTGTTTTGCATCGAGTATTTTCTGCAAACAACATTTCCTCAAAGTCCCGCCTGCAACACACTGATTTTGTGTGGTTGATAAGTTCATGGAGTCCAAAGACGAGTTACACAGCTCTGATTACAAGCACATGCACTTCAACCTGTGCAGTAATTATGCAGAAATTTGGATGTTGATAACTTTTGTGGAATTTCTTTTCACAAAAATTCGAATTGCAGGTCAGTTTCAGCCTCCTGAACAACACATTTGACTCACATAGTTCTTAACTATAGAACATCCCTGACTAGTTTTCTGCTTCTAGTTTTTCAAGTTTCCATTTTCCACCATTCATTACTGTTTTTTCAAACTCTAAAAGCAAACATAAAGGATAAATGACAGAATAAAGCATTTAGGTTTGTGCTTTATGTCCTATTATGAATCTTCATCACACATTAACCCATAAAAACCGCATATACAGGCTTTTATTTACTTGTCTAAATATCCAAAATACCCTTTGGAGTTCTTATAAGAGACACCGAGGAGCATCTACAATATATTTTCCACTTTTTTTTTCAGACTCATCCAGCGATATATATTTAAAAAATGAGTCAGTCGCTCAGGAGAGCTGTGTTTTACCAGCCTCATGCCCTTGAGGACAGAGGAGAAGAAGAAAGAGCGCTATTGACCAAAGAAGATTATCTGCACTTCTCATTCTTTCTTCTGCGAGAACTAATAAAAAAGACTGTATTCGCGGCCACATGACATACCTTGACTCCACATACTGTACATTATCGTTCCTGTAAAGCTGTTTTTGAGTCTGGACTTTTTTTTCTCTGCTGTGTTTTTTTTTTTTTATCAACAGGTTGAATTGAAATGCTTTGTAAAAACTGTATTGCACAGACACTGAAGGATTGAACTCATTGACTGAAAAACTAATTAGTTTGACCCTAATCGTGCACAGAGGCAGAGCTGAGTCACTGCAAGAGGTCTGCAGATAATCACGTCAGAGAAAGTAGAATAATTAGACCTTGTGGAGCAAAAGGTTGTTGTCTGATTTCTCCAATTCATCTGCAAGAAAAAAAACTAAAGAAAAAAAGCTCCTCTGGTTTGTTTCTCTGACCGACGTACATTACATGCTTTTAATTATCACAACGCCGGTTCCTCAAGTTTGTGCAATTACACTGACAAATGAAAAATTTAGTAAAGTCTTTAGACACGACTTCACTCTGCAGTGCCAGAGGTACGCTCATTAACGAGACGCGGCAGATGAAGCCGTTACAGTTTCCTGTCTCCACTAGCTGCTGGATGACAGCGATGTAATGAAGTGTTTGCAAACACACTCGTGGCGAGCTCCCTCTCCACCTCTGCGGCAATTTAATATATTTTCTTGGAGGAGGGCCGTGACATTTTGTACACGCTGCTTTTTTGGAGAAGCTGTTCAGTTAATATGAAAGGTCTAATATCTCCTCTGAAGCCGGGACAGAATCTGCTTGTTTATGTGATGATTTTGAATGCAAAAGGTCAGATCTGCTCTTTATGATGGAAGCGTTTTTTTCCGCCGCACTAAAAAGACCCGTTCGAATGATGTCAGTCGCCTCGAACAGCAACCAACCTGCTCTGAAGCTCAAACTGCATCGATTAGCGAACCAAAACACCAAAACACTGTTTAGTGTTTGACAGGAAGTTCAATCTGATGGGTCACACTCGGGAAACTCACATTAAAAAAGTCACCGATGTGGATTTGAACACATTTACAGAGTGACACAGAAGAGTGTCGAACCCTCCAGCTGCCCTTTTAATGTCGGGATGGAAGTTAAGAACCGACGGTCTCCGATTCAGCTGCATCTTCGTCTTTATCTTCATTCTGGTCACTCAGATCTGCAGGAACACTTCCTCCTCATCTGTATGCGTCTTCTCCATTGAACCAGCCAGTTTCCTGACTCAATTACGGATTCGTGGAAAGCACCTGCCTATCACGCCTCGATCCGATTATCTTGTTGTCAGACTGCTCACTCACTCACATCATTATATTACATGGGGAAGCCAGTGGTGTTACAGTGCCATCTATCACAGTCGACTCCACGGTCCATAAACTCTGGATGACAGACCGGATGTTTAACCCAACCTATCGAGAATATATAATAAGTCTATATTGCCCATATGTATATGTAAATATATATAGTCAAGCTACGTAAAGTCGCCACAGCCAGCGATGGATGTCGGCCGTTCATTCGCCAATTAATCTGCACACAGTGAGCGTGCACTGCAGAAATATGCAGATGGGGAGAGAGCGACAGGATGGAGGGAGACAGTGCAGAAGCCACACGAGCTGACCTTTGGGTTATAATGGGCTGTGAATATGTGCGCGCACATAATGAGATTTACAAATTGTTGCAAATACCCAGTCTGGGATTTCGTTCAAGATGTTTGATGCCTCAACATGTTCCATCAGCCTTCACTAAATTAACAAAATGTCTCCCCGGGCATTTTCGTCTGCCCACACCCAACTGGGCTTATAACCAAATAACGTTTTGCTTACTTCAGGACTTTTGCCACAAATATAATCGCGGAAGTTAGTTTGAAAGTTTGAAAATCACCGGAGTTACTCTGAGTTTATAAAGGCCAGGGAACAGATGGTCGGGATGAAATTACATGTCACCGCAGCTAATTTACCTGTCAGTTTATTCATGAGGAAATTCCATATGTCACACTCGTGTGTGGCTGAAAAAAGAGAATCCATCTAAGAGATGGATGAAAATGCCCAATTACAGTCCTTGAACTCTGCGTGTCTGCGTGTGTGTGTGTGTAGGTGAGTGTGTGTGTGTGTGTGTAGGTGAGTGTGTGTGTGTGTGTAGGTGAGTGTGTGTGTGTGTGTAGGTGAGTGTGTGCTTTACGTTTAACGTGTCAGAGTCGATTTGCATATTGATTTGTGTTTCCTTTCACCTCGGCCTGAACCAGCATCAGCTCTGAACCAAACCAGTTCTCCCATTAACAACCTGAGTCTTTTCTATGGAGGAGAATCACATCCTGACTTCAACCTGGAAAATTATACGACACATTTAACGTTGTTCTGTGTCTTTATAGAATATTATCATATATTGAGCATTATTTTGTCCCAATGTTTAGTAAAATATGTTAATATGGTCTATTTCTGCTCATAAGGAGGTTAAAAAATTCAGAGAAACTCTGGTTTTCAATATTTTTGTTCTTCCTTTTGTAGCTTTGGACATCATTTCTGTATTTTTGGATAATATTACACTTTTATAATGTTTGTTGAAGGTTTGTTTGCAACAGATTTGATCGCCTGATCAGTTTTGTTGCAGCATCTTCATCCTGTTCCTTTAAGTATTTCCGTTGGTGAGATGTTGTCGTCGTTATCAACAGAAATGATGGTCGGCGATTATAAAAAGTACAAAGCTGATCTCTCGTCTGTCTCCTAAAGGTCAGAACAAGCTGAAGCCGTCACATTATATTAATTTACATTTTGATGGCGTTTTGTTTCAGTGTGTGTCCGTCTGTGTGCGTGTTTTCTGCGTGTTCGTCCTCTCACTTGTTGCGGCAGTAGAGCGCCATGCACAGGGTACCCAGGAGGCTGATCGCCATGGCGATGGACGTGATTGACAGCAGCTGTCTCTTGTACACCTCTTTGCTCTCTGCGGGGAAACAAAAAAACAGAGGAAGGAGTCACATTATCGTCTGAAAAACAGCCTCTTTGGGATTAAAGACACAGATCACTTACGTATCCATCAGCAGACGGAGGAAAGAAAGGAGAGGATGGAGAGGAGGTGGAGGAGGTGGAGTCTGAGTGTGTTTGTATCTGCAGAGATCCCACGGTAAATCTTCACTGAGCCAGACTTAATATTAATACCGAACAGTAATCTCACCATAACGCATAATTAAACACGGGCTTGAGGTTTGTGCTCACTTTTAATTTCTAACGTCTTTGTTTGCGGCACCTTAACAGCCGTCTCCAATCATCAAACAACCGGTTGCGGTGCGAAGGCTCTCCGGAGCTCCGGAGCTCCAACACTCTTTCCTCTTTAATTGTAATTACTTTTAGCGATGAATAAACTAAATAGGACTCAAAATAAAACAACAGCTCAAAACCCATTTACAATACACCGACACCCTGTTTACAATTCTCCTGCAGCACCTGCTATTCTTAGTTACAGCTCAGCCTTTCAGCTGGTTTTATCAGCTCCACCACATCGAGCGACGGCCCAATAGACGCCGCCGCCGTCTTTTGAAAATGGATGCCACATGTAATGGAGCTTGAATACATGGAGACAAGAAGAGTTATGGTTCGGACGGACCCCATTAGTGGAGAAAAATGGAGGCTGTCTTGTTTGTTACGAACAAGTAAATCATAGTTGCCTTCAGATGCATTAATAGGCGATCAATCAGGATTTATTTAGCGAGGCTCGGTCCTTGGAAAAGCACGGAGATGACACAGGGTGTTGGGGTTTTACATTGAGGTGATTGAGACAGATTTTTACTGCAGATGGGTTTGAATGGCCACTTTAGTACAAAACAGATAAAGTTCTTTACAGCTGCTACCTTTAGGAGCGTGAGCTCGGGGAAAAATCACTGCTGGGAGCTGCAGAACACAATCCTCCCCACTTTCCTCCTCGGCTGCAGAGCAACACGACTGCAGCCACTGCGTCTTGCTCAAGGGCATCCTGACAGCAGCCAATGAGGGAGGGGGTTACTAATTCATGACCACATCGAGATCCTCAAGCCTGTCTGGGAATTCAGAGCTGGCTCGTCTTAGCACAAGCTTACCGCTGTAGCCTTTAAGCTACTGATGCCCACACAGTTTTGTATAACCTTTCATACCTGTAGTTTGTCATAGATAATCCCTAAATAACTGAAGCCACAGAGTCTATGAGAACATTGTTGGTGTGTCGTTTCCTCTCCTCTTTGTCTCGGTTTGCCTCCCTCCCTCCATGTGTAAGTTATGTTTGGGGTCAGTGTTGTTTTGATGCCGTTAATCAGCCTGAGTCATCACATCGGCTCCTTGGCTATAATTATATCATTAGAGGGAGCTGGGGGCTCGGAGAAACACCGAGGTCGGTTTCAGGGAAGCCGGAGAGACGGAAAGACAGGAAGAGAGATGGGGAATTATAAAAAAGAGACGCGGAGGAAAGAGATGGAGTGCAGAGATGAAGCAGGATGCTGTAGATAATGCAATGATCCCTCCTTTTCTCCCCTGATGCTGAATTGTTTTACATTCGTTCAGAGTATCGGCTGATACAAAGTGCTGATCTGATGCTGCTGCGTCTCTTTTTTGATCCTTTTCTGATTTAAAAAATACAAAATCAAAGCCTTACACTGAAAAAACATATATGCACATGCATTTTAATGTATTTTGTGCTGATTTTATGCAGGAATCAGTACATTTCAGTCTCTTTACTGTATATAGCATTTAGCACATTACAGTTTTAATTTAACAGTTTCATCCTTCACCGAGGAGCTGATAACTCCTGAAGGAGTTTTGAAGCAGTTTAAAATTGCATTTTCATTTTCCATGAAAGCTCAGTGGATTTACACTTAAAAAAAAGGACAAAAACTAGGCTGCTGTCAGATTATGTTTTTATTTAACAGTGATATTTAGCTGTTTTGCATGCAGATACCAATAAGTGCGGTTGCGGAGAGAAAAAAGACAGTAGATTTTGCTTTCTAATATCACAAAGCTCAGAGGGAATTATGTGTGCCTGTTGCTTTCAGGGGCAAAGTGATTGAAAAAAGGCTTGAAGGGGGAAGAATAGATTTAGAATTATTTTTCATTCACATGCTTTCCAATATTTTTATTTGTGCCTAAAAAGGAAAAAAATAAAGTCAAAGTGTTTTTATGGTCGCTGGAGTGTAAAAGAAGCTGCTTCGACACCGAAGAAAAGGTGATGGAAGCATGGAAAGCAATGAAAGATAATGTGGTAGATTTGAATGAAAGGCAAAAAAACAAGGAAGGAAAATTGAAATTCAAACATGAGATGACTTCATCTTGCCCCGTCTGCAGTATTAATCTGAGTTAAATTGCCTGTAAGCGCACAAACGAATGTGTTCAGGCCACAAACACACACAAACAGAAGATAGATAAAAGTTGGGTTTATCACGCCGTCAGTCCGACACGTCACACATGCCTGCAGTGTGCACGCTGTGAGGCCGATCATTAATATGTGGACGAGGTCAGGAAGGACAGTCCAATTCCCTCCCACGTCCTTGTTTTGGACACACCTACTGTATGCACAAACACACTCTCCTGATGTGAATAAATCATACAGCTCGAGAGAGGAAAAGCATGCTCATGTTCCATCTGCGGGGCCGCGAGGTCACGTCTCCTATTTATTTCTATTTCAAACCTCAGTTTTCTGCCCCGCTGCGCGCTTATTCACAACGACATTAAATAAAAAAAAAGATGATTAATATTTCAAACTAAAGGCGATAGCAGTGGGTGCTGTGACCTTTCTGTACATATGTGTTTACAGCAGCCATGTTTCCATACAGGTGAGGTCAGCCAGAAGGAGAGAAATCAATAATTGATGGAGTAGGTGCTGAAATACCTCATAAATAACAAAGATTATAGCCTTTAACTGTTATATCACTTCATATAACAACCAGAAAAGAAAAATATTAGCTGCTAAAGTGCACACACACACACACACGGGCTGGAATATCTTTGACCCATATGTCATAAATATATAGAAATCTTTATTTCTGGTCAGAAAGTTACTATCATCAGTATGTTAAAGGTCAGTGAAGAAGCATTTATGAGTTTTTCTTAGCAAACACTTTCTAGTCGGAGACTGACAGCGACTGTCAAGGGATGGCAGCGGATCTCTTTGAGACAGATATCTCACAATCTCACAGCATAAATACTATAATTTCTGCATGATTCCGCCTTTCCCAGCGGCTGATTTCGTAGGAGGAAGGTTGTATAGTAATTTTTTTTCCCATAATAACAGGAATCGCCTTGCCTGGGAACCAGATGAATCTGCCAAGCTTACGGTTTAGTGTCTCCATCCCCCCTCCCTCCCCGGCAGACGGGTCTTTTCCCCTCACGTGTAGACAGATTTGCAGCCCTTCTAGCTCCTGTCGAGCAAATCACAACCGCTTATCTCATATTGGTTCGGTTTGATGTGATGTCAGAGGAGCGTTTGAGCGGCTGAGTTCAGAAAAAGTTGTGCAGAAGTTTCTTCTCTCTGATTGGTTCAACAGACGCAGCTAACAGCCTCACGAAACTCCGTTCAGACCGCAAAACTCAGCAGTGCCGATCAAATGTGAATTTCTGTTACTTTATTGACTATTTCATGCCTCAAATGTTCCCAGAAACACATTCTGCTGTTCTGTTTAGCTGGAACTCGAAAACATTCGTGACAAGGCCGCCATTTTTGCGGCGTCCTGCGTGAAATCGGTCAAGCGCCGCCCCGACCTGCACGTGTCACACAGTTTCGGAGGTCTGTGCAAATGAGTCCATGTCAGCACACAAAGACAAAAAAAGCACACACGAACACTTTCGAGCAGTTGCAGTGCAGCAGCTGTTGACAGCGCAGACACAGATACTCATACGCCGAAGTGACTGAAGTGAACTGCGACACGATGAGGTGGCGTTCTGAGACTCGCTGACTCCGAGTCCTGGTCAGACAGCTTCAGTCTGCACGCTGGGGGTTCGTGACATATAACAGAGGACATGAAGACGCCCTGAGCGGTGATCCAGCACAGCAGTTTCCATCACCGTCAGATTTTTCTCTGGTAGAGTTGTGATCTCGACCCCTTAAGTCTCCGCTAACATGCTAACACGGGTGGTGCTTTTCAAAAAACAACCCAAATACAATCAGATGTGCACAAACAAACTGTTGATTGTTGAGTTTTGGTATCATGTCGAGGCAAAGACGGCATATGTGATATTTTACTCTTATCGAAATCTCCGGCGGCGCTGAGTTTGTGACTCACTGAAGGATTTTTATCCAACGTTTCGCACATATGGACGAGTCAGACTGCTGGCAGACACCGACGCTGTCAAGGTCTGTCGCAGATATTAGGTTAAGGTTTATTATATCATGTTGCATTTGTACAATTATGAATTAACTGTGGCTCGCATTATGAGCGCAATAAAATGTAATGTTTAGTGGCAGCGCATTGGAATTGGTTCAAGGTTGACATGGTGGCCGAAACCAGATGACTGATGGTGAAGGACTCAGAAGGTCAGTTGTGACTGACTGCGGCACAAACAATCACAACTGCACGTTTGGAGAGTTTAGTTTGATCCTTTTCAGCATGTTGGTATTTTGCATCAGTAAGATCTCACGTTCTGTTTCCAGACAGATAAGATAAGATATTCCTTTATTAGTCCCACAATGGGGAAATTTGCATTGCTGCAGCAGCAGGTGGACAGTAAAAGACAAAATGTAAAAAGGAGCAATAAGAATAAAGAAATAATAAGAACAAAATAAGCACAAAAAACTGTCTATTATTTACAAGAGTGATGGTATTAAGTGGTAATATTCAATTGCACAGATGAAATTGGAATAATACACATGGATACTGCATGTAATTGATATTATTAGTACACATGAAATACTAATAATATCATAGAGTATTTGACATTGGACAAAACTCATTGCTGCTTGAAAATAAGACAGAAAAACACAAAGTCAGTAAGTTTGTGGAGCCAAAGAGACTGAAACCAAAAAGTTGCAGTTATTTTATCATTTTCTTACTTTTTCTATTTGGACTAAAAAGCATGTGGTTATTTATTTAAATTCACATTATGCAGACATGCTTTGCTATTTCTAAGTATTCAATATTTCATCATGATTAGCTGCACTGACCATTGATTTCATTGGGCTTCATCTTACTTCCTCTGATGCATCATCTCTCATGTGCAAACATAGTTATAATGTAAATGAAGCAGAGAGGTAAAGTTTGCATGTCTCATATGTCAGACTTAAGGTGAAGAAGATGACTGTGTTGGGCTGAAATGGGCAGTAAGAGTCCATTTAATTGCACATTGTTGGTAAAATATGCTTCACCTTACCACCTTAAAACAAGAGGTGAATGTTTCCTGAATATTAAAGGCCGAGTTGTTCCACATCAGGATTTGAAAAATGCCCGTACAGGCCTCGGTGTCTGGTCTGAAAATCACATCTCCCTGCCTGTGCCAGGAGCTGCAGAGACTGACATGGATGGATGAATGAGAGGAATGACATAACAAGTGTGAGGAGAGATCAGAAGATGCACAGGCAGACGGGGATTCTCCGGCGAATGCCTCACAGCACGGAGCATTAGACTTTTCATGTGCCACACAGACTGCTGATGGAGGATAAAACCTTTATTTATGCAGGTCTGCTGTGCTAGAGTAAGCATGCTCTCTTGGCTCGTCACAGTCCTTCCCTCCATTACTCCAATGGCTTTATTCGCCTATTTATATACTGAATATATTTATGTGACTCCGGCTATAGTTTCAGCTGGTAATTCTTTCGATCTTTCTTTTCTCTTCTTATGAATTTTCTCTCGCGCTCTCTGGTCTGGAAGAGGTTATCCAAACATGGCTTTCTGATACTATTGTGATTCATAGTATGTTGGAAAGAGCCAGTCATAAAAAAAAAATAAAGGGGAAAAATTTTAAAAAACAGATCAACCGAATCACACCTGTGCTGCTTCGTCTTAACAGGCCTCCAGAGCTGGATCAACATCCTGAGCCTTACATCTCTCAACTCCTCGAATCTCATCCGTTTCTGCTCGTTCAGGTGTTCTGATCTGAAGCTGCTGGCTCCTCCTGTGGTTTCAAAAAACCACTGATAACCAGTTTTTGCTGTTTTGGCCTCTGAACTGTGCAGCCGCCTCCTTCTGACTGCAATATTAAGACTGTTCGGATGATTAAGGATTCAAAAGCTGTGTTTAGTTTCAAGTTTTTGGACATGCAGACTTGAATTTCGATGTCCTAGCATGTGTCTGTATATGTTTCACACGTCCTCAGCCATTTTATAAATAATGCAACTTGACATTTAAGGGTTTGCATTTTTAAAAATGGAGTCAATTCTCCGTTGTGGAGTTGTGGCAGTTTCTCATAAATCTGCCGTCCCTGCTGTGGCCTCCAAAGCTAACTTTAGAAAACTGAATAACCATGAAACCCCAAAACCACACTGGTTTTATCATAAAATGGAGAATTGAAAGAAATGTCAAAGCTTTTTTTAGTTTTGCTATAAAAAAATACCAAAATAGATGTTCAATATCTCCAAAGCTCAACAGGGACTGTCGTACTTATGCTCTGTTCATTTGTTCTGCCACACCTGTTCGCACAGAAATAACCTGATTTTATGTTTATATTGTGATAAAACTCCAGTTCATCTATAAGAACAAAGCTGAACCTTCAGGAAGTTCAAATCCATCCGGAGGAAATCCTAAAAAAAAGCAGAAATCGTGATGTTCTTTGATTGAGAACATTGGAGTGTTTGCCACATTGCCTTCGCCTGTCTGTCTGTCTGTCTGTCTCTCTGCCTGTCTGTCTGTCTGTCTTCCCTCCTGTTACTCATCGCCTTTCTCTTCCTTGACATTGAGCAGTGCACGCCTAATATTTTGCAGTCACAATGCATTTCAATCGAGTTGTCAAAGTCGTGCGGAGTGAAAAGAAAACTTTTCCCACTTTGCCTCCACATGTAAAAGTCGACTGAATGACATCCATAAGTGTCACTTCCTCCCGTCACCGCTGTCAGGATGCATGTTCATGTGTTTCCGAGCTCCGTTCCTTTTTGTTCCGGTTTTCCAAACTGCCTCCTTCCAACACAATCACACCTGAAGCCCCCCGGACAGACACTCAAAAATCAGCATGACTTTAAATCTGCTGTTCCCCCAAAATAACTTCCTGTAACACTTTGCTCCAACATTTATCTGCAACCAGGTGGATCGTGTCAGAGTGTCCCTGGTGGACAGATGAGTGACTGACTGGATAAACATCCTCTTGTTTTTATGCAGAGACGAATAAAGGATGAATAAATGAGAAATTTACTCTCTGTTTCATTCGGCCTGGGGTGGATGGTGTCTGTGGTGGAGAGTTTTCACCCTTCAGACATTTCTCCTCTAATTTTAATCTGAGAAACTGAATCTTTTTGGGGGAGCAGTTAATAAATCATACAAAGGGGAAAGGTTTGTCCATGGAAAATAACTATAACTGGATAAGATCCTGCATTTTGTTTAAACCAGGGGGCAAACTTCCCACTTCCACGTTGAACCAGGAAGTGCAAAAACCTGCAATTCTGCGACTAACCACTTGAGGCTCCAAAAGGGAGTAAATTCCCATTGAAGCCCTAAAATGGTCAACTTTAGAGCAGAAGTAGCTTAGCTGAGTGAGTGTGCTGTCCGTCCTTCGACCCCGCCTCTTTTCCCATATTTGGTTGTTCGTCGTTTAGGCGGGCTCTTGGCGGAGTCACG
>JAQNCA010000003.1:22649561-22661919 GCA_029783725.1 Acanthurus tractus
CAATTGACCTTCTATTTTTTTACTATTTTGGAATCGAAATAAGGAATCGTTAGGAACCGGAATCGATAAGCAGAACCGGAATCGGAATCGGATTGATAAAAGTCTTAACATACCCATCCCTAGTTTTCACCTTATTTTATTCTATTTTTTATGCCTTCATGGACTCTGGGAGGAGAGTCGGCACTTACAGGTGTTTTAGAAACACTTGAAAATGTTCTTATTTTCAGTCTTTAAATGTATTAATGTTACATGTGCATGAGTCATTTTGCACAACTCAATGAACTCAATGTTCATCTTCCATAAACACAAACAGACAAAAGCCTGAGGAGCTTTTCTTCTGCATGTGACCACTGAGAGCAACGTGCACTCATTTATTGATAAATCTACCAAGGACAAACAATCATCATTGTAAAGCCGTGTTATTGGAACTGATGGAGTGCAGTCTGGACACACTCAATACAACAATACACTCCTGCACCGTGTGTTTGAGTCAACACACCATTATTTATCATTTATGACTGATGGTAGAGAAACGACTTCTCTGCTCAGGATTACTGAACATGAGTAACAGTTTTCCTCGTGTGTTTTGCATTTAATATCCTGTTTATGCAGGAGATAATTTACATGTGAGTGTCTTCCCCCCACAGTCGGCTCACCTGGCGTAATGCAGCGGACTGGAACAAGGTGCTGAATGTAAATGACACTGCGATGGCTGCAGGTGAGGCGAGATGAATAACAAACCACACAGAACTTTGATGCTCAACTACATGAAGAAGCTTTGGAAAATGAGTCTTAAAATTTGTTGCATATGAAAGTAAATGCAGATGAAGTTCCACAGAGTCGCTGATGAAGCCTTTCGTGCATCTGTAACTCGTCGCTCTGCTCATGATTGAACAGCTGAGAGGGAGGCTTAATGCTGAGTTTTGTTGCTGGGAAGAGTAATATGGAGGGGGAGGGGCAAGAGAGTGAGAGATGGAGTGATGCAGAGAGAGAGAGAGAGAACAGGGGCAGTAGTGAAATCACATTAATCCCATTGAAGCTGTGTTCAGGAGGTTAATGGTCTCTCTGTGCAGTGTTATGTCTGTATAAGTGAGCCAGTAGGCGTTTTAAGACCGTAATACTGGACCAAACCTGATCCACCCGACACTGAAACCGGATGACGTTTACTTTGCTTTACATGCAGCTTATTTGGGATGAAATGTAATATCACTGGCTCATGTACTAACACACACACACACACACACACACACACACACAATGCAAAACCTCATGACGTCAGCTGCTGCTCATTAATCCTGAATGCAGAGACAGAAAACTGACAAACTGGCATTTTTTGAACCAGACTGTCTTAAATCCAGCAGCAGCAGAACGTGAGCGGCTGCATGTTTCCATCAGCCACCTTTAGGCAAATACATCCAGGAGGCTGTGACAGGGTTACGTAAGCCAGCGAGCTCCAGTAACTCAGATGTATCGTGACATTTCACTGATCTCTCACTTCTCATCCACGTTAAAAAAAAAAAAAAGGTATTTATATACGAGCGCGGTTTGAAAGAAGTTGTGAAACCTAAATGAAACAGAATGTGTGAATATAAGCTGTGCATTTTCTGACACATGACACGTCTCTGATGCGGATATTTGCCACGTACGCGATCGGAAACGTTATGTTTTGCTCTTTTGTTACGTTTCTGTTTAAACTTAAAATGACGGATTTATTTGTGTTTGCTTGTAATGAAACAAAAATCGTTCAAGCAAACACACGTTTGCGAGTCAGGAAGCAAAATGAAACAAAATGTTATAATTTGCAAAGCCTTTCTGACTTTAGCTAATTAAAAACAGTAAAAGAACAGACAATTAATGTTTTAGCTCATCAACCCTGATGATTTTTTTTCTCCTTTTTTCTCATTCAGACAAAACACAAACACACACACACACACACACATGTACTCGGCTAGATGTCAGGTACGCCCACACAAACACCTCCACAGCGGGGAGGGAAATGCATTAAAACATTCAAGGCCTCGGGTCAGAGCTCTGATGTCAACTCCCCAAAGCACAACAGCACTGTTCCACTAATGGTGCAAAATGTCAGCTCGCAGAACGAACATCTTTACAAATGAGTGGGAAGCTTATCATGTATGTTCTGCGCTGCAGCGTAACCCCACAGAAAACACTGCGAGAGAGCAGCTCTGCTAACGGGGGCACTGAAACCGACTTACAGGCTTATTGTGTCACACAAAGAAAAGAGATATTAATTATTAACGCTGCGGCGCGCGAGCAGGCTTACCTAAAGTATAGATAATATATAATATGAGAGCATACACATGTAGTACAACGATGACGCAGGCGGCCAAATGTCAACGGGGGGCGCTAATAGGAATGAGATGGACACAAGACATGTAGGTCGTTCATGGTTCAGTTCAACATCCGACACGTTTAAGAGGCTGACGGAGAGAGAGAGGGTGAGATAAGGAGGGAGAGAGAGAGAGAGAGACAGAGAGAGGGTGAGACAAGGAGGGAGAGAGAGAGAGAGACAGAGAGAGGGTGAGACAAGGAGGGAGAGAGAGAGAGACAGAGAGAGGGTGAGACAAGGAGGGAGAGAGAGAGAGAGATAAACAGCTGGAAATGCAGAGAGAGAGCAGTTGTGTTAGACAGAAAATGATCATTGAGGAAATAAGAATAAAGTGATGGACGTAATCTGAAACAATGAGATGATTCTTGCTTTTATTGCTTAAAAATGAGCATAAATGTCTGTTGGAATATATTTTTAAGACTTTATATAATCTGCCATCCTTTACGGTTTGCAGCATTAAAGGTTTCTCAGTCTGAATCTACAAAATGAAAAACTAACAAAGCAGTTTTGCTTCATCCCGTTTTATGGTTTGTTTCTTTTTTTCTGTTGTTTTTATTGTTTGAAAAATCAGGCAACGACACGTTTACAGTCCAAGAAAATCTGATAATAATCTGCAGACGGTGAATATGAGAAATGTTACAGTCTTTTGCATGACACCAGTTAAAGTTCATCACACCATTTGTCCCAGTTAAACTAAATCTGAATACTTGACAGCTCTGTCGTGGGAGTCTGACTGTTCTTTTTGACCCGGAAACCAAATTTACCTAAAAAAAAATAATTAAAAAGTGCCAATTTTTGAGAGAAAAAAAAAATCTTTTGCATTTTTAACAAGTTCAGATCCGAGTTACACAAGATGTTTTTTTCTCTGACCTGCCAAAACATAGTTTTGTTTCCTTGTTCAAACCAGAGTCAAATAAAAAATGAATGATACGAAGTGACAGTAGCTTTTTTGCAAAGTGGGTCAGAGGGGTGAAAACATGCAGCATCAACGCACAACACACTCCGATTTGGTTCGAGAGAAAACGAATAAGAGAATTTCAGAGTTTTCTTGGCTCAATGTTGATGTTTTTATAATTAGCATGCAGACTTTTTCAAGCTTTCAAATGTCTTTTAACTGCTCAACTTGGATAAAAAACTTGGGAAAGTTTGCATTTTCCCAACGCAAACAAGCTTCAAACAGCCCGTCTCTGCCTCCCGCTTTGTTCGCTTCCCTTCGCGGCCCCACCGGCGGCTCACACCCTGATTAGGATGATTGACTTGTGCTGAGATAATTATCATCCGATCTAATTGGAGCCTCGCTGACGCCTCGCATGTGCTCGGTTATTTGAAGTGAGAAGCTGACTCCTTGTCCCTGCGTCCTCGCTGACAGCTCCTGCCTGTCCATCTTCCTCTGAGCTCCTCTCAGGGCAACAAGCCAGGACGGTGACGCCCCAGCTGTCTGTGTTTTGGAAGGGTGTGTGTGTGTGTGTGTGTGTGTGTGTGTGTGTGTGTGTGTGTGCGAGTGTGTGACTGTAAGTGGTTTGCATGTGTTGCCGTTAGTGTGTGTTTGTGAAACAGAGTGAACAGAAGATAGAGAGAGAGGGAGAGAGAGCGGGCGGCGGACATCAGTCACCGCTGACATGTGGCGGATGGAGTGTTGACAGCTCATGAGTCTGACGTGTTCATCTCCTCGGGAATGAAGTGCATCTGCACTGGGAGCCACAACTGGCTTCTAACGGGATAAAAAACACTGATATTTTTTTGAAAAAACAGGGAAAACAACACACACCAGTCTCATCTTGCAGCATTGCATCAGTTTGTGTCTGCAGCACATGCGACGCATGTCCCACACAGGCGGAGCAGAGCGGGCAGAGCAGCGGTGTGCTGCTTTCATGACTGTGGTATAATTGCTGCTCTCCTGCATCAACTTGCATCATCTTGTGATGACATGCACTTCAAGACCACCAGTCTGGCAATTAAATGCAAATTGGATGATTACACATCGCATGATTTACTTCCAGCACAACAGTTAGTGCCACTGCAAGCGGTGCATCATGCGTCGTGAGACAGCAGGACAGGTTGTGGAGGTCAGTAATGAGGCCTCTTCTGTTTGTCCACTGTCAGCATCCGACTATTAAGTTTGCATAAAAAAAGAGAGACACTCCTTGACATCTAACCGGAGCCGGATGGAGTTTAAAATAAACTCAACGTGTCCACTGAATGATTGAGTTTTTAGGTTGACTTTCCTCTGTTCCCCGTTTCCTTCTGTGAACACACTCCTGCACAGTTTCTGCAGCTGTCAGACATCATCTGCCTCACTCCTCTGTCTTCACTTCCCAGACACGTACAGAAAATTCATACCTGAAACACCGACGATGTGCATGTGTGAGTGTATGTGTTTTTTCCCCATGCCAATATTGTGCATGTCATGCACAGTTGTATCAAACCACTTTACAAGCTAACGGATAAAAATCATCGCATGACCACAACTCTTTAAAAGCTTTGTTTTTGTCTTTGTTGCAGATCTGTTTGAGTGCAAACAGGAAACCGGCTGCACTGATCTGACCAATAAAAAAAAACAAAAGTAATTGCGACGCTTATCACGTAAACTGACTACAACTGAATCTGTAAGCAGGAAATGAAAATTTAAAACAACAAAAAAAAACGAACTAGTTGGAAATGAGCTGCGTTCATCAACCTAAGTGCAACGAACAGTCATTCCAGGAATATCACCGAGACTTTTTTTTTCTGTCCCGGCATCAATGGCCATCTGGTAATACACAGAAAAGCCCTTTTCTGACAGCATTGGTTTCACAGGGTAGTTCGGGTCATTGTTGTGTCACAGATGCATCCAGTGATATTAATCCTGACTGAATCCGTCCTGTCAGTCCCACTCTGCGCAAATTACACTGGTTTTTTTACTCATTTTTCCTCATCAGACTGCAGGATGAACCAATGATAACTCATGAATTTTATGACAGTGGTTATGTATTTTTGTACGAACATGCAGCTGGTATGTTTAATGCATGTTGTTTGCATGCCTTATTGATTCACCTCATGCATTCATGCACATTTCTATAGTCTATATGTGTTTCTTACATTATGCATTAATGTCTACATTTTTATACTTTTCCTTTTCAACAGAAAGCACTCAGGTTTACTTGTACTGAACTGTGGCCAAACTGTCTTTGTCACACTTATTTAGGATGTGCTAACTAGCTAGTTACTGTGACAAGCAGCAGACATTAAACCCTCATATCCCATAAATAGACGTGCCGCCGCTGCAGCTAGCAATTGAGTCGCAATTTAATTGCTAACGAGCCGACCATATTGTATCAGACTGCGTTTGCCACCTTGCAAACAGCTGACACTGCTAACCCCCTGAGCCCATTTCTATAAACAGCATCAGAACCTCACCATCCATCACTCGGCACCAAATCAACTCCAGCTGGGTGTAATGTAAATGTAAATGAACTGAGTGGGCAGAGAGGAAAAGATGGAGGGAGAGTGAAAGGAGAGCTCACTGTTGCTAGATGGATGAGAGGAGCTAGTTTTCCTTTCGCCTTCATCTCTTCAGAGTGGAGAGGTTTCCTCCAGCCAATCCTCCTCCAGCTCCTCAGTCGCTATTATTCCAGTTTTACTCCCCCTCCTCTCCATTTTGTCCCCACTTACTCCTTTCTTACCTCCCTCTCTTTACCCGAGCCTCACATTTACATCCTCTCCCTCTGTCTTCTTCTTGCTTGTACTGTATGATTATCTGCTTTTTATTTTATATATATATATATATATGTTTTTTTTTTTTGCTAGCTGTCCCCCAAAGCCTGACTCACCGAGCCTGTGGAAAGAAAGCTAGGGAGTCCACCTGTCATCAGCCGATCTGTGTCTCTTTCAAAAGCACATACGCAGACAGACAACCCAGCAGTTCACCAGGCTTGTCAGGGAACGTCTCTCTGAGAGAGCTGTCAGGAAATGTCCCGAGGTCGGAAAAGGAAAAGCAGGAAACACAGCGAGAGAGGGAGAAGCAGGTAAAGAGCGATGAGAAACATTAGTGCTAAAACTGTTATTTGATTGACAGAAAGCTAATCGACAATGATTTCGATAAACCTTGAAGTCATTTATCACGGGAGCACTTCAGATTTTTGCTGGTTTCTGCTGGTGGAACCTTGTGGAAATGTGATGGTTTGCACATTTTCTCTGTTTTAAGTGATTAGTTGTAATGTGAAGATGGTTTGTAACTTTCTGCACAGTCATCTGCAATGTTATCAATTCAGAGAATTATCAATTAATCAAAAAAATAATAAAACACCAGGTAGCCCTTTAGCATCTGTGTGTGACATGCAAATTCATGCTCCCAAGGTTGTTTTTAACAATCTGAAATACTTTGGGTTTGACAAGGTTTGGGCAACAAAACTATTGGTTGGTTTAGGAGAAGAAGTCCTGGCCGAGCTTCCAAGTGTCGCAAGTCTGGAGTTTAAACTGGCTGGTTTTCACAAAGACAAAGAAATGCTTCGTGCCAAACTCCAGAAGAGATGTAATATAACCATCCACCTCCAGAGCAGCTGATAGGACCAGTGTCTATGACATCCAGTTCAGCAGCTTCCTGTGTGCATGTATGTGTGTGTGATTGAGGTGTGTTTCCATCAAGGTGAAGCTGACCTTCTGGGATGCATCCGGTTTCCTCTGGAAAACCGCCCGTGTGGTAACATGATAAGTAATGTGCAGTTTAACAGCTCTGATTTCCTGGAAACCAGCCCTCCTCGTCTTTTGACTCACATCAATAAGGCCTTCGATAGCTGTAACTTAGCATATTCAGTAACAGTGCGAAGACAACATCCCCCAAAATAAACAAAGGCAACGCAGGAAATTATCTTTCACTAAGCTTAATATCCTAAATCCTCCCGAACTGTAATGTTTCCAAAATAAAACCATCTTCCACTGACACCAAAGTCGCCGTCTCGCCTGTCTCCTGTGTGCTTCTTTGTTCTATTTCCTCCGCTGTCAGCTCCAAGGCCTCCACCAGAAAAGCCAGCTCTACGCAGCCTCCCAGAGAGAAGCTGGCAACAATCTTTGAAGCTAAAAATAACAGCAGGAAAATGCAGCGAGCTCGGGATAATCAGAAACCCACGCCCATGCACAGGCCCGCTCCCTCACAGGGCCGCCTGCTAAACTGCTGAGTGGCAAAAGACCTGGAACAATCACACTGGGATCGATATCTGGTACGGGGCAGAGGATGGCTGAGGCGGCGGCTCGTGCAGCGTGCATGAGAAATGCATCATCAGACGCTGTCACACCGACTTTTAAAGCATCATTATCTATAACTAATCAAGAGGGAGGATATGTTACTGGTACTAATGTCAATATTAAAGGCCAAGGACGTTATT
Source organism: Acanthurus tractus (assembly GCA_029783725.1). Taxonomy (NCBI): domain Eukaryota; kingdom Metazoa; phylum Chordata; class Actinopteri; order Acanthuriformes; family Acanthuridae; genus Acanthurus; species Acanthurus tractus. The sequence continues at coordinate 22,657,272 of JAQNCA010000003.1, forward strand.
GAATTAATGGATTGGCTGTAGGTGCTCTTCAGCCAGACCTTCATTTCAGAAGATCACTTACACAGACGATAGTGCTGAGGTCCAGAGAAAACTGCATTTTGAGAGCAACTGGAGCATTGATATTTGTTTCTTATTGGAACAGGATCGACAGACGGATCTATCAGGACTATTCACTTCCTTCAACTCTATACAATGCCTTTTGTATATTTTGGAGCTGCCTCAATTACTATTCACCTCAAAGGTAACAAACTCAAGCTAACAGGTCAGTAAGCAAAGTATTCTGGTAAAAACAGAGCAAAGAATGATGTGGAAACAGCCAGAGACACCTCAGTTTACCATGCTAGCTGCATATCTAATGAGTCTTATCAGTTATCCTGTTAAAGTTTTTAAAGGATTAATTAAATGGTGGATGTGATGATATTATTGGTTGTATAAAAATAGTGACAGTGCACATCATTATTTGTTTATCAGGGAGATAATGTGGCATTTTTTACTTCATCTCAGCTTTAAAACACTTCCTGTTTCAGTGATAGAGGAGTTCAAATTTTTATTTTAGCACTTCCTGTGTGAAACGCAGAAGAAGATGGTGCATGTGTGTGTGTGTGTGTGTGTGTTTGTCATGAAAATATCACACTGTTGAAGTCTAAACACTTTCTGGACAAAGTGACCATTCATATTGTGGCTTCTGCCTTCAAAAAAAATCTTTTCTGCACCAGAAAATATACTTTGGTACCAGAAATTCATCCACCTTTTACACACAGAATGAGCCTTTTCAGACTGAACATAGCACAGTGTTGGTAGTTTTAAAAATAAACACCAGTCTACGTATTTTTGCTATGATGCATCGTGTAAAAAGTGTTATATTTCCCTCCAGGTATAAATATATACAAGTACCTAAAAAACTGTATTTCCATATATCGCTTACTGAATTGCTGAAGGTAACAACTGTGTTGGTTCTATTTTTATTCATTTATAACACAAAAACCCTGTTTTTTCTCCTGCTGTTGAAGGTAACTAACTTTAACAGTCTCCGTTGTACAACCACTCTCAACAACACTACACCAGGTTCAGTCGACATGAGAGGAGCACCGACCGGCGATATGACTCATGTGAGCCAACCTTGAGAGAGAAGCATTCAGAGACCGGAGGAAAAAATTCCATCACAAGACTCTGAGAGGAATCATACTGGACTGGAACCGGTCGAGGCCTGAATCGTCGAGCTCGCTGCTCGCTTCTGTGGTTTAAGAATCACTGGCTAAGCATTTTGTCTCTGCTAATAGCATTGTTTACTGCCAGGTGCCAACAGCATAATGAGCAGGAGGCTGAGAGGATTTTCTTCAGACGCGATGCATCACAAGCGGACGTTTAATGTTTAAAACATAAAGAGTCGGAGGGGTCGGGCTGCGTGGGTGAGATTATATGACATGACATTGATATCTCAACACGTCAGCAGACCTTCTCCTTAAAAGGTTCGGTGGTTACTGACAGATTTGCATGATATCAGGCTGCTGCTCGTCAGGACGACGCTAACATCGGTCGTTTATTTAAGTCACGGTCTTTTCTTTGTATCATTGCGTCCACAGGTCAGCCGGACAGTCCGGGTTCCCTGCCCCCGTTTGTCTCGGCCCACGCACTTTTCTACAGAATAACTACGGAGAAGCCGGCTGCAACCATTAGCTGTCGGCTACGGTTGAACTCATAACAGTCTGGTATTTGTTTGCTTACTTGTGTTAAATGGTTTGCTGCTGTAGGCCGGCTGACAGATTTAATAAGAGACAGAGAGAGAGGCAAAGGTAAGCAGTGGGAGAGCGAGTGCACATTATTGCTTCTTTGAAAAACTCTCTTATTTAATTCAAGTCACAAAAATCAATAAATGTTTCTAATATGCTCTCTGATGTATTGTACACAAAACAATAGATTCTTAGCTTAATTTGTATCCTGTTTTTTATCAAACATTTTCAGAGTAAATACAAGAATATGTTCAATCGTTCCGTATCACGACAAGGCATTTATTGATTGGTTGCTTCTCGTTGACGATAACTGGCCCATTTTACAACACTACAGTTTATATCAGATAAAAGTTGGCAACACAGAGCGTAGATAATTTATTTATGCCTGGATAATGTCTGCTAAAGGCTGAATAAAAACAATTTTTTAAAAGTTGAGGACATAATTTACGTCAGGATGAGACAATAAATCCCAACAAGAGGAATAAAATATCTGATGATTCAGTTGCAGCTGCATGGCTGAAATATTGTATATGCTGTTATTATATCATCTTTTGCTCTTTTAGTAAACTGTTTTAGCATTTTGCCATATGGGTCTTCATTGTCACAACAAGAACGTCAAACCACATCACCCATCAGCAGTACGAGAACATCTGAGGATGAACGTTGGAGCTCATGAGCTCACAAAGTGAAGATGAATCCCAGATAAACGAAAGAACTTCTTTTACATCTCGTCAGCTGCGACCTTTCCCACCAACGGCCCAAATATACCGGAGCAAGCCTCATGTAATCAAAGCAGCTTATTCCCGAATTCATTATTAAAAGCTCTGCTTAAGTAAGCAGCAGCATTTAGCCACTTTGTACTTCATCTTCATCATCATCATCTTTATCTCTACGGGGGTGACACTGTCTGTGCTCAGGAGAGATGAGAGACGGCACGTCAGAGATTTCATTTGTTGCTGTTATAAAGCATTTTTCTTAAAAATCCCCGAAAATAACACCTTTGACTTTCTTTCCACCAACAGGAACAATCGTTCCCGGCGTGGGGACGGGAGCCACCGGAGCCATGCATGTGCGGGTAATTGCTCAGCGTGGGATAATTCGTCAAAGGACTATCTTCAATTATTTACGCGTTCCTCTACATATTGAACATGTTTCTCTTTCCCATCATTAATGTTTCATCATTCTTCCCCCCGTATGATATTTCATCAGACCGAAGAGAAGTGACGTTAAGCTTCGTACTCACGGCTTCTTCACCAAATTAAAACTCTAATCGGGATGTTTTGACGGTTTCTGATGGCGGTGGTCAGGCCCAGAAGTCTCAGCTGCTGCGTCGGAGATAAACCGACCGAAATGTTTAGTGGATTAAAAAAAAAAATGCTTTGATCTTTCAGGAACAAGTTGCGCAATTGGCCATTCGTTATCTTGGCAACCAAATGAAGAGGAACAGACGCGGCCATATATCATTTAGATACATACACTGCGGTCCCTCTGGGCTTTTTTATTACAAGACCCATGAGAGGGATGTATGTTCCAGGAAAAGTTGTGTTTGGAATCATTTCAGAGCAACTGAACTGGGAATCATGGTTTTCTGCACATTTTCAGAACTGGTAATGACTTGGAAGAGAAAAATACTAAAAAATTATTATTATAAAAATGCCAAATTTCAGTTAGTTTGTCTGTTATAAAAACACAGGCTGATAAACTCTCCATGAGGAACAGATTTAACATCATTTTATAAAACATTCATGTGTATTAATGTGTAAAAAATTAATAACATGAAAAGCAACATCCCATTGGTAGAAAACGTCCACATATTTAATTACAGTCCGTGCTAAAGGCTCTATTTAAGACTCAGTTGTTGTGATTTTGCTATTTTCATGCTTACTTCTGTCACATTGTTGTAAATAACATAACCCAAATCAAAATGGCAATAACCTTGATGATATTCACACTATGGATACCTCATACCACGACTCAGTTATAACACATCATCCTGGTTTCTCCTTCTTGTTTCCACCACAAGCTTGTTTTTCTTCCCTGAAAGCTCTTGAAGCCATAAAGAAGTGATCAGACTTCAGGGTGAGCTTTGATTTAAGTTCTAATTTACACAAGAGGACAACAGCTGGATCATATACATTGAACACACACTTAAACATATGCTGCTGAGGATGCAAGAGTGTGTGAATGTGCGTAGGCATGTCTATGAGCAGCAAGCACACACACAAACACACACACATGCATGCATACATACATGGAAAAACCCCTGCGGGAACTTGTTACTAAGCAGCTCACAGAGAACTAATCCAAGTGTAAAGATTGTGAGCTCTACAACTGCATTTAAAACCTAAAATCTGGTTTAAAACTTAAAATCTCCCCTTATGAGATGATTAGTGCAACACAACATACACTGATGCCCTCAGTGTTGGCCAGCTGTGCATTTCCTGTGTGGAAGATGACCTGAAATGACCAGACTAACACATGTAAAAGCAACCTGAGGGGCTTTTCAACGATTATGGGTTCAATTAAAATAACCGATACAAATACTGTTGCTTTAGCAACATGTCCGCTGCGATGGGACTGAAAAACAGCAAAAATTACACTGTTGACAGGCATCAAATTAGAGCTTTCTTATTTAACAACCTGTACGTTTAATGAAAGATGATTGGATGAGAGAAATCTACAAGTTCATTCCAGATTTTTGAGGAAATTTGACTTTTAAGTAATTTACACTGAGATTTGGTCTGACTGCATGACTCATCATAATTTGCGATGAAACCTTGCACAGCATACAACCTCCCCGCTGTTTACTGCCAATAAAAATACAAATACAAATAAAATAGAAAAAATAAAACCTGCAATAAGCATCGCTTTTTTTCTATGTGGTTGTCACATCGGCGGTGTTAATATGTGTGTAAATC
>JAQNCA010000003.1:22663143-22673475 GCA_029783725.1 Acanthurus tractus
AAAAATAAAACCTGCAATAAGCATCGCTTTTTTTCTATGTGGTTGTCACATCGGCGGTGTTAATATGTGTGTAAATCCTTTCCTCAGGCCTACTCAGTGCACCCCTGAGGGATAGTGAAACACAGCACACACCAAAAAATGTTCCCTTAAAAATGTCACCTAAGCATCAATTGATGAAAAACATTGAGCCGCGGACCATCTATCAAAACAAGTCTTCGGCAGTCCGACTGCTTGTAAGCCCATGTAGAGTGTTTGTGACTGATAGGTGGGCTAATGTAATTCTGTTGCCTCCAGAGTCGTAGTGATGGGCTGTTAATCTGGATTTAGGTTTTCAGGGCCACTGTCTGCCTGAAACCTAATCCCACTGAGTGGCTCAGTATGGAGACAAAGTCCTCAGACTGCAGCAGAACATCTTCTGTAGCTTGGACATGATAATCATGTAATGATCTAAAAGCACAAAAAAACATTTGTTGACCATCTCTGCTTCTTTATTCAATTATATCTTTGCTTGTATTCTAAGGAACATGTTGTACAAACACAACAAATACAGCCTCTGTGCCTGAAAACCACTGAATAAACCAGTTTAATTAACCATCACTGTATTTATTCATCAGACTTTATTAACGTATAATAATACATACCTTCACATTATCCTCCTGCATGCTCATGAACAATTTCAATAAAAGTCTTAATTATAGATGTCTTGCATAATATAGCGGCAATATGAAAATGACCTGTCATCCATCTGACGCTTGGTTTGTTACTCAGAGTTGTTCAGTGTGGTTCACAACACAAATCAGCATCAGCTCATTCACATGCATTCACACACAGCGGTGGAGGGGCCACCTGCTTATCAGGAGCAATAACCGCAGACACGCTGATGGCAAAGTCACCTGAAGCAATTTGGGTTCATTAATTTCCTCAAAGACCCTTTAACCTGCAGCCCGGAGGAGTCGGGGATTGAACCATTGACCTTCTGTTATGCAGATGACCCCCTCATTCTTTGAACTCACTGTTCCCGATGCAGCATTTCACGAAGAAATAATTGAATTCATAAATTTGTAGGAACGGTTTTAATCTCTAGACCGAAACATTTGCAATCATCCTCTAAAATTCCTTATTATGTCAGATCATATGATTTATTGCAAGGTTGCTGCTCTCAACTTGTAATCTTCAGAGGGGTGATGAATACAAGCACAGGTCTGATTTCCAGTTGGCTTGATCCAGGCGACATTATCGCTGAGGCATCTCCTGATAGTTAGCCCTGCAGTGCAGAGGTCACTTGGCTCCCTATAACAGTATCATCTCTCCCAGGTCTTGGCTTCATTCTGCAGCTTACAGCAGGGATGGCTCATGATTTTGTAAGGTCAGACGGATTTAGATGTGTCAATCATGCTTTGAAAGTGACATTTGCTGGGTAGTAAGACGCCACAACTCCTATATCAACTATTTCCACAGTTGTAAGATCGTGACTTTTTGATAGTTAGACAAACTAGAATGTCACCAAATATCAGCCAAACTTCACTGCACCAGGGGTTCAGGAGGTAAAAGCCTTGTATTTTTGCATAGAAAATATCAGTAGTTGAGGCTTTCCAAAGAAATCATGGCTGTGAAGAGGTTTTTCGCCGGAACAGGAGATTATGAACTGTGCTGCCTCTTGCTGAAATGTCAGAGGTAAAGGCCTATGGACATACATGCATATAAACAAGTCAACAACACTGTCTACATCTCATTAAGGACTAACCCTAACCCTAACCCTAACCCTAAGGACCATCAAATCAGCTCAAAAATCACTTTTATTTAAAGCTAATAAGCTTTGCCATCCACAGATGTGTGAAAAAAAGCAACACCAAGTCCATTTGCAACCGGCAGTTCGTATGTAACAAGCTGGGAGTTCAATGTGCTGGCTTTGCAGACGCTAGATGCTACACACTGTGGTTTACATGAATGGATTCTGGATTGATTTTTTGATTACTTGTGCTGCCTTAGCATGTGTTAGCATGCTACTTTGCTCCAACCTATGATTTGCACCAATACGCTGACTTCCTCTCCACAGAATCAAAGACTTACAGCTCATAGGTATCATTATATTCACAGCCGTTTGCTGTACCATTTATGATTTCTCAGGTACGAAGATGCAAATTTATAATCATTACAACCAATCGTGGCAGTATTACACAGCTTCCTACAGCTTCACTTATGCTACATTACATTCGAGAGGGAATTTACAGGAGCTACAAATAATCATGGAAGCAGCGGCTCATCCCCATTGAGGAACTGTGAAGGCTAAAGCAGACCGGTGAGGACGCCACGGTCCACTGTGACATAAAATCTTTTTTCATCTCTGTTTCGTTACACTCAGACAGCATCAATAAGAGCACACAGATGGCCTACTACACTTATACTAATAGAGTTGTCTCCATTTCTGAGTACAAGCCAACACAGGCAATTCAGTAATACCATATAACACATTCACAGATAATGGATAGTTAATGTGAAAATGATGGCCTTTTCATATCAAAGCTTGGTGTGGGTGGGAGAATAGAAGGGGTGGGAGGCTGAAGGGTGTCCAGGATTATCGAACCAGCCGGCCTTTCTGTCGTGGCAGAACTTTCTCGTGAATGCTTAGGGAGGAATGACATTTTCCCCTGGATATCTATCAACCAGCCTTAATGGTTTTCATGAGCATTTGCTGGAGAAACAGCATTCTTCCCTTTAATAGTTAATTATTAAATGGAGGGTTGATGATGAATGGTCCTCATTTTTCTTGCCAGTAATGAAATGATACACATTTTTTTTCCCTTTTTGTTTCTAATCATCAGTGGAAACATTCCCTGGGTTTTATTATCATGGACACAAAAGCAGCAGCCACACCTTTGCATTCAAGCAGACAGAGGCCACAGCAGTGGCGGAGAGAGGTGATTTAGATTATCAATTATTTAATAACTGGCTGCCTGTGTGTAATTATTAATAATTTAATAAATGGAAGTAATCACTTAGTAGAATATGTAAAAATAGTCCAGCAGTCCATTGCAGAGAAATTTTTGCGAACTTGAAAAAAAATAATTGTGACATTTGTTAAAAGCTAAAATGACTGATGTTAAAAATACGAACAACCAAATCAACCAACAAAGCAAACCAAAAAATCTGAGCCTTTTAGGTCAATGCAAATAATTTAATAACACAATAAACATCCTGCATCTTATCTAATTAATTCAGACCTTGAGATTAATGAGTATATCCTGGGATTATCATGTAGCTTTAATTTTAGTTTAAACTGCAAGAGGAGAATGGCAATATATGAAATGCCCATACCTCTGTTTTCACCAAATACCCTCTGACTCATGAGAAATGATTCCACAGCAGACATGAGAAGGAGCATAAGGTCATACTGTTAAAAATATCACCCACTTTGTCACTCTGAAAGTGCCTGCATGAGCCCAAAGCCAGTATCAGAGGCACATGCATCACAAGCAAAGAGAAGTCCAGCACATAATGTGACACCATTTTGAGAGCAGAGAGATTCATCATGGAGGAAGCTGTGTGATGTGTGTGTGTGTGTGCGTCATTGATCGTTACAAAAAAGAGAAAAAGCACAAATGATGCAGCATGTGTGCAAGGCTATCACTTCAGTCAAGGATAGACAGAATTAGAGGAATAAGAACAACAGAACAGTTTGCTCCCAGTCAACCCAGATGAAGCACATAATAACTTTATATGGAAGCCAGTAAGCATGTTTGTGCCACAACGTTACCGACATCAAGACCGTTTGGAGGTTTTAAAGAAGGGAACCTCACCCCAACAGTTCAGCACTGAAGCCTGGATGTGACAGCAGGTAAACAACACCACTCAGTGTACGGATGAGTGTATGCATGCACCACTGAGCAAATATATGCCTGTTAAAATGACTTGTTCCAACACCGAATTGCAGAATTATTTCCACCAATGACTCTTAAGATAATTCACTCTATCATCTCAGACTAAACCTGACTTCATTCAGCCAAAAGTCAGTTAAGGTTTGGGACACTGTATCATTCAAGCCCGTATGATCTCAAACCAGTACTCACATGCACATTATATAGAGCACTGATCAATAAGCCACATGATTATCCAGACTCTGGAAGAGAAGGAAAATGTCGAAGCTATGGTTAAACATGTTGTTCTTCAGCCTCTTAAATAATTAGTGCACTAGCCATTTTGCACTCAATACCTATAAAAAAGTAAATGACTGACACTTTGTACCTGTTCCACTGCATTCAATGCTAACATCTTCTTGGTTAATTAATCACATATTTTCAATTTAAGATCCAATTTGTAACCCGCTTTATGTACAACCATGTTTAAGTCATTTCATGTTGCTTGAAAAGTATGCGAAGTATGCCTCCAGCACATGATTCAGCAAATAAAAAATAACCTTCCAAGCAGAAAGATTAATTATCGAATCCTGCAACACTTCAGTTAACCCTACTGTACCAATCAATGCTACTAATGACCAACACAGGGGTGTTAGATATCCCTGTTAGATATAGCACCCTAAACAGAACAGCAGTGCATGTAAATTGGAAGCTAAATGGTCTTAAGGAGGCTAAAATCTCATTACCAGAAAACAAATCAAAATTATGTCCAGTCTTGATGATAAAGAACCAATCAATGAACAAATCTTTAACACACTTCAGCCATTGAAAAGGATACACACCTTTGGAATTCGGTCAATGAGTCTGCCCATTGATCTCTTTGAAAGCAAACCAGCTAACAACACATCGCCTCATGGTTTTCAGAAACTTTACTTAAAAACCAACCACGTTTCTCTTTTCCAAAGAGTATAATGATACAAGCGACTTACGTGTTTTGCGATGGCTGTGTGTGTGCGCCGAAAGTGTCGTGGAGACCGTCTCAGTAGTCGTTTGCTCTGGGGTCCACATCTGCGTGGAGTCATGGAGAACAGTTGGGTTGGACGGCGAGGGGCTAGATGTTGCCACTCCAATTATGAAGGTGGTCCGAGGCGCTGCAGTAGTCGTAGTAAAACCCGTGGGTACACGTCCATTACGATAGACAGGATTTCGTGGTGTTACTTGGCTACCCGAGGCTCCTCCCCCTCTAGCATTTATAGCAGTGGTAGTAGCAGTGGAACGAGTTCTACCTTTTGCAATAGTTACTGTTCTAGGCGTGGGGTTTCCACCATCAACTGTGGGAGTGGTTGTGGTGGTGGTAGTATCGGGACTTTTGGGAATCCCACTTGGCTTAGAGAGGAAGATAGGATCCTGGCCTATTCGATTAGCATCCACCAGGTCTGTTGGCACGTAATCCCTCACTGTACCAACAACAATCCATTTCAGCAGCATCAGGCTCAATCCAAGGCCGATGAAACCAATAAGCAAGGGGACCACACACAGCCATGTCTGCTGGCGAGGCCAAACTGCACAGCGAAGTGGACCCTGATCTTGAGCCTGGCCCTCACCACGACCCCCTGAAGCCCCTGAACCCTCAGGTTCCTCCAGGATCACCGCCCCGGAAACGGCTGCTCCAGAACACTCACTCATTCTTCCCTGCCGTCCTTTATGGCTCATTGAGGGTTAACTCTGTGATAGGCATCGGTAGCAAATGACAGAAAGGTTCCCAACAACGCCGGACATTGAGAGGAGACAAAGTGAAAAATGAAAAAAAAATGGATACAAAAAGAGCCCACGGTAATCAGACGCTCAATAACACATACACAAATATGTAATCCAAGGATAGAGAGAAGGGAAGGGTTGCAGGAGATACATGCACACACACAATCACAAACACAAGCACACACACTCATACACAAGAGACACCCAGTGAGAAATGCAGGAGCTGGCGTAGATGGATAATCGCCTTATTAGTCCGCCTTTAGTCCTGCTCGACTCCCAATTTCCGACTGAAGCAGAGGAAAACTTCAAGAAACGTTCACAGCAGGGTAAGCCAGAGGAAAGGAAAGAGAAGTGATGCTTTTAAATAGGGAGGAAAGAGGGACAAAGAGAGAGAGACGGGAGGGAAAGATGGGTGGGAAGGAACAGCTTTACATTTGTGCATGTGAGAAATCTGTGGCAACAGTGTTCGGATTCCACTGCAGCAAAAATCCAAAGCTCTACTTAACATGCATGCATGTCCCCTCCATGTACAATCCACAGTGGGACAGTTTTGTCTAATCAGGGGAGTGAAACTTGCAGGGTGGGTCTTGTTTTTTTCCCCCCCACCCTGTGCAGGACCGAAAAAAAAAATGAAAGATGATTCCCAATGCAGCCTGTTCCGACTGCTTTAGTCAAGTCAGCGTCCCTCACCTCCCAAAATCTGTCTCTTTCGTAACTGAAAGAGACCGAGAGCAAAGCGATCTGTCGTTTATGCGCCTGTAAAACACTTTCCTCGGATTATCCACCGACGTTATTTCCCCTTGACGTTTAGTCAGTGTCTCCTTTATTAAGGGTTTTTTTGGCGTTCTTTGGATCCAAACCCACTTTTGCCTCCTTTGTGTGTGCTCTAAATTCCAGTGCGGCTAAAAATAAAACAGTAGAATCCAATTAATTTTCCAGATCCAGTCTGAAAGCAACACTTCAGACGAGAGCAGAGAGAGTGAAGCGAATGAGGAGAATATGGGGTGTTGTCACGCAATGGTATCACAGGGCGGATAAACCTGCAACTGCGACGAGTGATCCCACTCCTTCTCCAGCCGGCTATGGATCAGATTTCCCCAAGCTGTCCGCTCAGCGTCCTGCTGTCTCAGTATACTGTCCGTTATTACTGCAGCAAGCACGCAGAAAGCCTCTTCTCATAGATTTGGAGGGAACATTCCGCCACACGGGGATGAAATGAGAGAAGATGAGGAGAAGCGAGGAGTAGATAAAATGTTTGAAACAGAAAGAAGCAAGAAGCAGAGAGGAAAAACACAAACAGGAGGCCACAATGTTAAAAATTAATCCCACTGGTTCTCTTTTTCTAAGAGATGTTTTTTTTTGTTCCTGAGTCCCTGAAATCGTGTGCTCTTTCAAGTCAGCCTGTGATTTGTTGGCCGGGTTGCTGGTATCCTTTGCCCGTCCTTCCTTCCAGGATGCCTTCTTGGAGATGATTAGAAATGCACGCCCCGTGCCGGGATGAAAACTTGCAACCGTAGCGGCAAAAGGCTCCCTAACCCCCCCTGTGGGGTTAGCAACATCCGACGATGCAGCTGTCTTTACCTGTGGCAATTGTGATGCAGACGCACATACAGCTGCCTCCCCGAGCTGCTGCCGCTGAGAGACGGAGAACGAATGGGAAGGGGGAAAAAAACGCAGACACAGACAGAGCGGAGTGTGCACACTGTAGAGCGAGGGAACAGAGAGAGAGTGAGAGAGTCAGAGGGAGAGAGAGAGAGGCAGGGAGGGAGGGGGGAGAGAGAAGCTGCACCTGCTAGATGCACCAGCACTGGGAAGCTTGCCCACCTCCGTTAGCAGGGAGGGGAGTGAGTCGAGATGCAGAATGCATACAGAAAACTAGAAAAAAAAAAGACGGTAAGAGGGGAACGGAGGTGTGTGTACAGATAAAGATAATGAGAGTGGGAGGGGGGAAGAGAGAGAGAGAGAGAGAGAGAGCTCTGCAGCGGCAGATGAGGCAGTTACCAGCGAGAAGCTTGAGTCCCAGACGGATCAGAGCAGAGGCACAATGCAGGAGCCGTCACTCACTTCCTCAGCCCCGCCCACTGCACGCCATCAGAGGAGAGGCTGAAAATCCATGTCTGCCGGCTTCCTTTTTAACAAACAACTAACAGCCTCTCACTGTATTTAATGCAGTTTTTTATATATTTGTGTTCGCCCACAAACATTTGGTCAGAACTGTAAGACCATAAAAGTGACGTATGTGAGACTTTTTTGTATTTTATCTTAGGGATTTAGATTTTTTCGAAGTAGACTAAAGCCTCCCTATTTATATCTGTTTAATGTCCCTCTTGGATGTATGAACTAAAGTCTTTGGGTTCTTTTTTATTATTATTATAATTTTAAGAGAGCTTCTTTTTTCATTCTTTAAGGTCTGTTTTATTTAACTGTTCTGTTTTTCCTTGTGCAGATAAAACGTAGTCCTACTTCTGTCTGTATCCAGTGTTTCTTTCCCTAAATTCCTCTTAAATCTTTTCTAAATTGCTATTTTTAAGAAGTTAGACTATGTATATGTACACTATTATACACTGTAATAATTTGATTATTATTCATTTACAGTACAATGTTCTGTTTTTGTTTTCATTTCGTAATTCCAGTATCTTTTTCACTGAACCTGCTGGTGCAGATACATGCATCTTGTATCCTGTTTTCTTGTATTTTTTGTTGTTGTTGTTGTTGTGAATGTTGCTCCTTTAATCGTTTCAGTAAAAAAAGTCAAACATACAAAGGCAAAGTAATGAAGACAAAAGGAATGTTGGGATAAACAAAGACAAAGAAGAGGAGAAAATGAAATAATCAACTAACCCATGAGCTAAAGGGAAATCTTGTGAAGGCAATACAGACAGAAGACAAAAGACTAATAATATTTTGAGTCTCGCATCAGTGCTTACTAATGGCTGAGCCTCAGTAAATCCAGCCAGAGTTCAAATCAATTTAACAGCAAACGGCGCTGTGTAAAACAACCTTTAAGATGCTTGTTGTAAAACCATGCACCGTTTCCTCTGTTGTGCTGTGGCTTTAACTGCGTGTGCATGGATGTGTTTGCATGTGTGTTCACTAGCAGGCGAAAGCATCCAAAAAGAGACACACACATAAGGTCATGCAGATAGCATCTGCCCGGAGGGGTATCCTTCATTTGGACCTGAGGGGAAACTTCAGGGCTGTTGTGTGGTTTTTTTACCCCTTTCTCTGTCATCTCAGATACTAAAACGCGGCAGTACAAGTCTGTTAAAGCAGTCATTATCACACTGGGGCTGTTTGAAAGAATCATCAATAATCACACCGGCTACAGCCACAGGGATGCAAATTATTAAATGCAAATCCCTCTGCACTTCCCTTTGCTGGAGAAGACACTTTAATAACATCCAAATATACAACTGCAACTGTAATACTCACTTTACAAAGCCAAAGGATCCAAGTCTCTTTGAATATTTAAAATTAGGTAGATTATATTTGATATCAGCACTTTCAGCAGCAAAGAGGTGCATGTTTTCTGCAAAGTCTTCTGGGTTTAGAAGTAGTAAGGTTGCAAAAAACCCCAAAAAAGTGTTTCAATGCAAGTTTCGGCCTATGGGAGACAATAACTCTGTCTCATGATGCTGCATCATTGTCTGTGTTGGATTACAGATTGATAACTTGTCCCTCTGCATTGTGAAAGAAGTTTGTGTCGTTAAAATTTGTTATGCCAATGATGAACTGGGTCATAGTGTCTTTGCACAACACTCATGTTTAACTTGTAGGATTGTGAACATAATTTCCAAACACTGTAATTTCCAAACTCATGAATCCAGGCATGATGAGAACTGTTAGCATGGTAGCATCTGTGTCAGTTTTAGCAGCACATAGCATGTGGATAGAAAAACATGGCTGCAAATAAAATCAAATTATTGGATATTTCAATCAAAAAATATTGCAGAAAATGTGTTGATAAGTATTTCTAGGTGACATCATCAAATGGTTTCTGTAGTTCAGCCAGCAGCCTTAAAATTAAAATCATATAACTCAGAGAAATTCTGATGTTGGAACAAAAGAACAAATCTCTCGTCTCCTCTGGAACATTGTGAGCTTGTGAGTATCATGTCAGGTATTATGTTTCACTTTGTTTGATAATCCTGCTCTCAAACCTTATGTCACAGTGCAGGCTTTATATTTAGACTCTGCTCATAGTTTTATTTTAAGCTTTTGCCCGACGATTGTTCATATATATAAATACCACGTTTGGTTCTGACCTTCATTACATCCTCAGACCATCTGTTGTTTACCATCAGGCCGTATAATCCCATCAAATATCAGAAAATATGCCCAGTGTTAGATTATAGTGATGTGTTTGTTTAGCATATTGTGCGACCATCAGTGTTATTATGATATAGATAAACCTCGAAACCTTGAAGTATATTTGTTATTTAGGTGAAAATGTTTTATGAACAAACAACATCTTTCGTAAAATTAAAAATTAAGAGTATATATATATAAAAAGAGAATATACGTGTATAAAATATTAAGACATAGTAATAATTCATGCATCTGCAGACAGTTTGCAGTTTAAGTGCAAATAAAATATAAATAAAAAGTCTGGTTTAAGTATTTATAGTTAGTGATAAGGTAGCAAGAGGTATCATTGCCCAAAATTAATTTAGATAGATAGATAGATAGATAGATAGATAGATAGATAGATAGATAGATA
>JAQNCA010000003.1:22909077-22919625 GCA_029783725.1 Acanthurus tractus
GTGGAAAAAAATATTTCAAAGCACAAAGTCACTGTGTGTTCACAGGCTGTCGTTAAATTTGTCTGTGCTCTTCCTCTGATAACAAGGCAAATAATTTATCTGCTCACAAAGTAGTCTGCATGTCAGCACTGCACACACAATGACAACCTGACACAGTATTTTTTTATACAAAGGAAAAACCTGATTGCAAACTCACAAGAGGAGACAAATAAAGTTTATAAAAGTTTCCTCCTCATTCAACAACTGACAACACACATTTTTTAAAGGGAGTCTGCAGCTGATTTGCTTCCACCCCAGGCAGAAGTTCTGCTCTGGAGGACAGAGATCTGATCTCAGTGAGGGAAACAGGAACACATTAATTAAATTAGGTATAAATGAAAAGACTAGATTGGGTCGTTCATTATCCAGATAATGTTTCTGGATTAAGATCCCATTTTAAGTGAAGGTGAAAGTTGGAAAAAATACAGGGCATGTTTTGAGCAAAACAACACCTGCTCTTTACCTTAAAGTTCAATGTTTCGTTTCACTGCGGTGACTAACAGCTGCATTGTCGTACTGATCAATCAACTAATGATTGTAATTAATATTTTTTATGCTGTTTTTAATGCTGACGCTGCTGTAATCCATGGCTGAATGACTTCACCTCAATTGATGCATTTTGTTGGAGATTTTAATGTGTACTCACAAAATATATGTGCTTGTTTACTAGGAATGCATTAACTAAATGTTTAAAGTATAATGCAATCAGGTAAATAAAAACTTTATTTTACTTATGATGCCACAGAATGAAGCTTAAGCTCTGTTAGGCTCACCCATTGGATGCCAAAGGGAGGGGGATGGGTGTACTTTTGGGGCCTATACTGCTGTGTGTATGTGTGCATTGTGCATGTGTGTTGTATGTGGAGCTGTTTGACCCAGATATCTATGTGTCTTTCAAGGTCAAACCATGTCCACCAAATTATACAGTCAATATCTTGTGAAACTGCGCTGGTCAGTTTTAGCCTGGAGGCCGAAAATCACATTATTGTTGGAAACGCTTGCTGACATGCAGAAGAGACAGAGAGTGTGTCTGATTTGTTGTAAGACAGTACGAACGATCAGATCCATCATTCTCCTGTTTTTTTTTCACTTTTTATATCATGCGAAGTTCTCTCTCCTTCTTTGTCATCCCCACTGTCTCTCAGTTGTTTTAATCGAGGATTTATTTTACATTTGTCTTGAATAAATATTGTTTCCGAGTGTCAGCGCCGCAATATCAACGTTATTGAATAATAAATTACCCTCTCTGTGAAATGCCTTCAGGTTAATAGACATTCAATGAATAAATAACAGGAAAACTCAACACTGAGTTAGAGAACAGGATATGCAGCTTTTTAATGATTATTTTAGGCCAAATGAATGAATTCTTTTGTGTGCTCAAATTGCAGTTGAGTGCACTGGTTGCTTCAGATTTTAATTAATGCACTAGGGTCTTTAATATGGATGTTGGTCGAGCCATATTGTGCTGGCAGCAGTTAAAAGAGAATTAATTCTCCACTCCGACATTGTCTCTTTTAATTGAATAAATAAAGCCGTTTCTTGCTCAAATAGATTTTTTTTTTCTTCGAGCAATTATTGGAGCCAGCATCGATAATAAAAGGTAAGTTTGATTTGTGCTCTTGCATAAATAGCTTCAAGAGGAGTGATAGAGCTCTGTATTTCCATTAATATGCTTCATTTTCTTGTACAGAGTCACAATCCTTGATTATATTTTCTGTTTATAAGGAAACAAGACAGAGTTATTTTCTTCTATTTCCTGTGTCTTACTAAGTGTTTCATTACGGTTGTTAAAAGGCCTTTACCTGTTCTTTAATCACAAACCCCAGTCAGCCCGCTCCTGTACCTCCATTGTTCGCCTCCGTCATCACGTTCACATGGCCAGTCAAACACATCAAAAGCCCAGTAGGTGATTGTGAAACTGTCAATCACTACTTCCATTTCCTCCATGTCCATCACCGGCCCCCCCGACACTGCCAACTGTCTCTGAGGAAAGGCATGGAGGGAGAAACAAGGGAGAGTGGATACAGTTGCACCGTTTAGATTAAACTCATGTTTCATAGCGTAAACCATGTTGGGAAATGTTGTGTCCATGGAACAAGAGCAGCCTTAACTTAACAAATGATCAGGGGAATCATATTATTAAAGTGCTACCCAGTACTGCCGAAGTTCAGCCACAAGTCAGGTGTTTTAGCAACGTTTAAGCACAGCTTTTAACACCTTTATTTAACTCTTTCTTTGTAAGGAAATCAACATGGTACCTAAATAATTTGAATCCAGTCGGTAGTTTTTTTTTGTTTTTGTTTTAATTTGTCTGTTTTAGTTGCACAAGTTGATCACAAACACAAAAATATGTTACATACTTCTTCATTTGTGCATAGCAGGGCTAGCATACAGGTTTCTGAGTTGTTTGAGTGACAGTTCATCATGGTTGTATAATCCTGTTTGACAAACAGCTTTGTTGAGGTTTAGAAGGTGTTGGATCATCTGCAGACTCCTGCGACCTGCTCACGGCTGCCCATAGCATCCTTTTCTCTCTAGATTAGTAGCAATGTTTACCTGTATCTTTACAGTATTGTATTTTCAGCTTATAGTTCATTTGCATTTTTGTCAGCTGCTTGGTAAAAAACCGTGCATATTTCCTGTTTATTCACGCCAGATGCTTGTGTGCCCAACGGCCCACCTTAACTTCCTCCCCAAGATGTTTTATGATGGTGTAATGTCGTGCTTCATCAGCCTTCATTACTTAAGGAGGGTAATCATTATGTGCATAATTGCAAAAGGTCACTATCTGGAATGCAAAGGTCTTGCTTCAAGCATTTGAACAAACAAACACTCCAGTATTTTCATGTGAGGACAGATTTTCTTGTATCCAGATCTTATTGGACCAGCATGCTGCCTAATGCTTTGCAGGAATGAAACACTGAGCTCCAGTCCTGTTTCAGCAGAGGTTTGGGTTTGATAGGATCCTCAGTGAACCTGTTCAGCTCCACTGAGGAAACACACAGACAGTCCATTTCCTTTGCCCACGGGTCTGCCCAGCCACGGCTCAACGGCACGGCTAAAAGGACAGAGAAATAGCTTCCCTGACAACTTGAACACCTGATGAATGACTGCTCAAGCTAAACAACGGGAGATTCTTCTTGCTCAGGCTGGCTCCTGGTTCCTCCCATGTTGTTTATCTTCTCCATCATGTTTACAACCTGGGAACATGCTCACTTTTCTACTCTGGCAGAGAGAATCCGACATCTGGACTGTGTCTGGAAGCTGGGGGGGTCAGGCCTAAGTGCTGATGTAAGGGATGGGTTACTCTTCTGATAATTAGGATTTCAGATTAAAGTAAACATCTTGTAGAGAGGCATCATCGCAGAGCTGTAGGATGAAGCTGGAAATTGAGAACAAACATTCCACAAACTGAGGTTATGGACTTTGTTCTGTCTTGTATCAGCCTCACAGAAGCTCCAACATTCTGAGCCTTTTCCAGAGTCTCCAGGAGTGAATCTGTGTGGTAATCCATTCTTTTGTGTTTACTCAAATAGGGACTCTATGACTCATGCACATTTTTACTCGTGTTCTATATTTTTTGGCCTTATTCAGAATGCAGAGAGTCCCGAGGAGACATCTTGGCAGTTTGAGGGGGCAAGTTAGATTATCGTCTTAAATTTCCCAGAGTCATCTGAGGATTTGAACTTTGCTAGTTATATTCGCATCCGTCTCAGCTTCCATGAGTTTCTTTGCCGACATTTACTCAAAAAATAAAACAAATCAAAACGTAGATTAAGAAACAATGACTGGAATTCACAGTCACATGAACCAGAACTAATGAGGCCGTGCAGTTAAATTCAGAACAAAAAAATACTTCATGTGAGTTCATCATTTAGTCTTTCAGTGTCTTTTTATCATAAAATCTTTACTTACTTTCTTGAGCATTATGAAGATCTGGCTTCTCTCTTCATCTTGTATTTTTGAGACTTAGACCGTTCAATAAAAGCAATAATAAAGCACAAGCACAATAATATATAAATGCAGTAGATAGAGAATAGATGTGACCTTTTGGTGCTGACAAAGAGATGCATACAAGAGGGGCAGTAACCAGTATCTGGAGTGGGTTTTTTGCTGAGGTCAAAGGTCGCATGAGGGTTCACAGGGCGGTCACTCCTCCATCCTCACTGATATGTTCAGTCAGTGTTATTTAAACACTGTCAGAGGTGAGACTCTGTGACCACGGCTGATGGATGAGATAGCAGGTTTTACAAGGTAGAATATAAGTGTACTTATGTGAGCGGCCTGCTCAGTCTCAATCCTTCCTCTGTGTGTGTGTGTGTGTGTGTGTGCACATGTGTGTCGCATTGTCTTCTTATAAACACATCTATGGCGTGATGGTGTCCAGGCTTACGCCTACAGTTTGATCTTTGGAGTCTCACTCGCTCCTCCGTGGCCTCATACATTATTACAGGAGTCTACTGAATGAACAGGAGACAGTTTTTATTCACTGACAGATTCCAGTCAGAGGAATTTTCAGTTTATACAGTTTTAGACTCTTAACTGTTTGTTTTGCAGCCTTGCATCCTGTTTTGTCAGAGAAAAAAGAGCTGTTAACTCTACATTATTTGGAAAAACTCAGTGTGTCTGTAGCTGCATATTGATACTGAGCAGCGGCAGGATAACAGGTTTGCCACAGGATGACAGGAAGTGTACTGAGCGAGACCTTCAGCAGTGCAAGGTCTCATAGTAATCAATGTCTTTTTATTAGCTTTAAGTTAAGGGTCACATATGTGGAGACTGAGGCCTTTTTCTGACCACACAGTCAGTTAAAAGCCATGTGGTTGCACTCTAATTCAAACTCACTCATCCACAAACACACATGCATGTATACACTCCCTGATCTGTCATTTTGAAGCTGTTTAGCTGGTCGATGGGGGGGGGGCAAGAGACTCAGATATGAGTCTCTTCATCACCTCCACTGCCCACTGCGGGTTTGTGAAGCTCCCACCATCTGGAACAGTCTGTCTCTCTCTCGCTCCCTCATTGTCTCTCTGCAGTTTTGTTCTTCTGGACTGTTTTTTTTTTAAATGAGCACAACGTCTTTGAATGCAAATAATAAAAGCTGGAGCTAATGTGTGCGTGAAAAGTATGAGAAATATTTCTGAAGGGCTGCACAGAGCAGACAGAAACATGAAAAAATAAAACTGTAATTTGACAGTGAAGTGATGCAGTGGAAGGCACAGGTGTGGTGTCAGGTTGTGGGTGGGTGTCTGTATATCTGTATTCAGTTCTGCTGACACAAATTCACTTCCAAGTGATGCAAAGAAGGATAAACATTTATTTTTTCTTTCAGTTTATTTATTTATGCCGAAAAATTGTATTGTTTTCTTTACTTAGTCTCATCCAAAGTTTTAGTTGCTTAAATCCACACTTTTGTTTTATATAACACGGAACTTTCAGCTCTATAAAACGATAGAAAGACACCTCCACAAATTCTAAAATTCACATTGATGACTGTTTAGTCCGTCTGCCCGTAAAAACAGTTGTTTTCAGGTTCTTCTCCTGAGAAGATATATCTTAAGATGTAATATAATTTCTTCAGGGTCATCTCAACATGGAGTCTCAGAGTTCTGAGTGTGTGTGACCAACTGAAACATGTAATACCTCAGACAGGTGGTGAAGGTCACACTCTTTTTTATTGTATAAGTCTTGGGCATATGTTGCAGATTGCAACCAACTAAATATCTCCACTCTTCTCCTCACCTTTCAAACTTATAGGAGGATCTATAGAAAATGCTTTGAAAAATTCAAAAGGCTGTCAGTGTTTGGTTTGTCTGTTCAAGGCTGCAGAAACATGGTGGATATGTGGAGGAGGACCTGTTCCCTGCGTGGACACGAGGGGCTCATTCTAAGGGAATGAAAAAGTACATAGACTCTTAGTCACAAATGATTACACAGTAATGAAAACAGGCAGGGAAATTAATATTTTATATTTTTGCTAGCAGATAACTGCAGATCATGATGCATACTTAGCTGATGGGCAAAATGCAGCTGCTTTTTGAGAGTCATCGGGTTTGACATGACAGCTTGTTAAAAGCTACGAGTGGCACAGATACTTGCACCTTGCAAGTGTTGCAGTAAGTACGTTCTGTCATTAATGCTTCTGCTTTTAGTGCTTTTAATGGACGATTTGACAGATAAATGTGGAAGTCGGGAGAAAAAGCAACAACAGAAAAGTCTGTAGTTTGACTACAAATGATTGGAATTGGATTCATTTTCTCTGTGCAGTTTTCCTGTGCAGCCTTCACTTATCTGCTGCTTCCTTTAGTCAACTAAATTCTCAGAGACCTCCTGTCGAACCGCAACAGTCGCCAGTTCCATAATGACGATGTTTGGGGACCTGAACCATACCAAGGCCACACAGAGATTGCTAAAGTGATGTGACTTTTAGTTGTTTCCTCAGACTCATCAAAGTTTGTCCAGAGCTGCAGAAGACATTATACAACTGGTTTACCAGGCTGAGTGGTGCTCTGTATGGCTGGGATTGTAAATTGAGTGGTTAAAAGGGCCGCCTGTAACTTCTGATCCATTAGAGCAGGCTGTTAAAACCTTGTTTCTGACATAAACAAACAGATGATAAAAAATAAATGGTAGAAACTGAATGCGTTTCTTAAGTTGTGTGATTTAGGAGCAACAGACAGCACACACTCTTTTTTTGCATAACTTCATCTAAAGTTCAACAAACTGCAGTCACATCTCCTGTCCTTTTTGTAATCATATCAAGCCTCCACGTCACTTGTGAGGAGGTGAAAATGTGGTATTTCCTCAGTAATTTTATGCACACGTTCATTGGCTTTCGTGTCGTTCATGTCATCCCTGCACCTGACAGCTCCTTGTCAAATCACCGACTAAGATGCACTGCATTGCTTACAAAACTTGGCTTTTGCAGTTTATTAGCGGGTGCACTAGATGGTGTTTGTGTGTGTGTGTGTGAGCTTATGTGTGTCTGAGTAACTCGATCAATTATTAATCGTTTCAGTAATGGGCCCAGAGCCTCTGGAATGGCTCCATGTGTCCCTGATTAATACAGCCACAGCACTCGATACAGTTCCTCTCATCAACATACAGGATGCAAGAGAAAGACAGTCTGGGGAAAATGGAGAGAATCGGCTAAAAAAATTGCCGAGAGACAGGCAAGAAGTTCATGAGAGAGAATACTGGCAAAAGCGAGTCGCCGAGGAGCTGTTAGTAAGAGCAAGACAGGAAGACAAACATAAAGAGAGACTTACAGAGAGACAGGGAGCGACAGCGTGAAAAAGAGTGAATTAACAACCGGCAGAGGTGATGGCTCCATCGGTGCCTCTCCAGGCGTGCTTTCGGAAATGGAGTGGGCTCGTCTGTGTTGAGTCCTACTTAATAGTCTCCAGTGCTGTTCCGAAGGTCCTGATTAGCGCACCGCGTGGAGATTGACTCCGGGTAACGTGTGTGTTGATGAATACAAATCGGCGACATGGCCTCGGCCTCGGTGGGATTTGTTGAGTGAGTGAACGTAGCGGGCAGGTAATCAGGCTGTTGCAGGTTTATCAGCGGACTCTGGGCTCACTGCGTGATGCATGCGGAGATGTGCAGACATTAGGTCTCCTTCCAGGGGAAACATGGTCAATTACTGCCGGTGCACCGTGCCTCTCCACTTGGAACACACGTGTGATCTGCAGCACGGTCTCTCTGGTGAATTTATGTCTTGTGTTCAGTGCACAGCAACATTTGTACACGTGCACACAAACACACATGCTCTGAGCCCGAAGAGGCTGGATGGTTTGTCAAACACAGCGGAGTTATTGGAAAACATAAGACTTTAAATATACATCAATAGCTGCCGCAGATGCTCAGCTCTTAGAACAGACAAAGATCTCTCTTTGTCCTGCAGGGAAAACCCTCACAAAGCTCCTCTTTTTTCTGTTTCTCTGTCATTCTGTGTTTCCATCTGTCTCTGTCTGTCTTTATCTCACTCTGCCTGTCCCTCTCTTTGTCTCTGTCACGCTGTCACTCTCCGTCTCAGTCTCGTTGTCGCCGTCTCAAGTACAAGCTGAGGCTAATGCCTCGGTGCTGCAGCTGTCTGTTGAAGTGGATGCCCTTTCACAATAAAAAAGAGAGACATCAGGCAACAGTTTCCTACCTTTTAGCCCAGTGACCCCTTAAAACAAAGCAGCTGGCTACTTCAGATCCTCTTCAAACTCGTTCTGTGTCTCTTTGGTGCAGCAGTTTCACCAAAGATTTCTACCAACAAACCCTCTCTGATTGTAATTTCAAGGATTTGTTAGAGCCTGAGCTAAAACAATCCAAGAACTGAGAGGTGCAGACAGTCAGTTCTGTCACACACAGTCTGGACTTTAGTCATGACGTCTTGAAATTCATCCTGCGACCAGCAGGTAGGAACACTGACATGGGAAAGTTAGTCAGAACCAATAACAAAGCAAAGGTTTTGTTGAAAAGATACTCAGGTGATGACATGCAGGTAAACCAAGTCTGTCAGAATTCTGAAATGCATCCTGTGCAACAAGTTACTCTCATCTTCGATGTTTTCCTTGAATTTTCACAGATGACTGAAAAGATTCTCTGAAAGGGAGGATCAGATTTACTGATTTTCAGTCATATTTTATCTCTTAACAAATGCGAGATCTGTTTTTCTCCCTCATGCCTTTCTTTTCGTAATCAGATGTAAATCACAAGTGAATCCAGAAATTTAAAATTCTGTCGAGAAAAACAAATGAATCCCTAAATGCAATTTGCAACAACAAAGCTTTTTCTCGTTGGTAATTTTCTGAGCAGCGAAAGTCAACAAGATCTCCAGTCTAATCAAACACTGAAGCAGTCCAGCTTTTCTCAGAACAGACAGTTTTCAGTCAATATTAATATTTGAGGGATCGACTCACAGCTCCTTTTATTATCCAGCTTCATTGTTCTTTAAAAAGTTGGCCGCAGATTTTTAATTTTTTTCAGACAGGAGTTTAATATAGAGTGTGAATGTTAAGCTGTTGTCAAGGTTCGTTTGGTAAATTGTGATGTTGCTTTGAAGATTTTTTATTTCTGAAACAAAGTAAGAAATAATTCACTGTGTCTTGGTTGCTGATTATAATTCAGTGCCCTTGCCTGAGGTTCACTTCCAGCTTTCCTTCCATCCTTCCCTCCCTTGAATCCTTTCTTTTGACCCAGCCCAGCGTGTTTGCATTGCGCAAACAATGATGGAGTGACCAACACTGAGAACACTCTGGGTGTAATGAGGGAATGTGTGCTGTCTATTAGAGCAGATTAGTTCATGTTGCCCCTGAGGCTCATCCAGCCTGAAGCTAATGTCCTGTATTTATCTCCTGACTATGACCAGAGGCAGAGGGCGGGGCTCGCTCTCTTCCATCCTCTGTACTCTCTTACATCCTCGCATGACCTTCTTTCTTATATGTAAGAAGTTTCTCCAAAGGAAGATCTAAATACACACATGAAAAAAAAACCCACCACAAAAACTAAAAGAACTAAACAACAGTTTGAAACTCAGCAAGAATGAAGAACCTCAGATTGTTTACTTGAAAGACCTACTTTT
This sequence comes from Acanthurus tractus, assembly GCA_029783725.1. NCBI lineage: Eukaryota > Metazoa > Chordata > Actinopteri > Acanthuriformes > Acanthuridae > Acanthurus > Acanthurus tractus. The sequence goes on from JAQNCA010000003.1 coordinate 22,918,694, forward strand.
TAAGAAACTGTGTCTCTGTACCCATAATTAATGTGCTCTGCTTGTTTGGGCTTTAACCAACATCCATGTTGAAGTTTTTTTTGGTTTTGTTTTTGTTTTTCTGTGCCATCCGTGGCAGGGTTGGACACTTAATAGGACTTTTGGAAGAACATTTAACACACAAATTTCTACATTATTCATTTCCTGACACAATTTCATCACAGTTTCTGAAGAGAGTGTGTTAAGAGAAGGATTTCCTGCAGGAGATGTTTCTGCTCTTTGCTAAATGTCATCATGAAAAATGCCAGTCCACTTATATGCTGATTTAAGTGGCTTACTAATTCAAAGCATAATATCTCCTCATATTGATATTCCCATAGCAGCTATAGCATGTTCACCAGGTTTCCAATGATCATCAGCAGAAGCTCAAGGGGAGCACTTCTTTATTCCGCTGCATTTTAATGGAGCAAGTAGTAAATAAAAGCTCACACACTGTTTCAGCTGACAGCGCCCTCGGCAGGGAATCAGCCAGCAGTTATCGTCACATGATGCAATCAGCTATGTGGATCGATGCTATTGATGCGTTGAGAATTATGGGATTGATCCAGCATCAAGGGGAAACCAAGTGAAATGGCTGTTGAATGTAATAAAAGTTTGCCTCATGTAAACTCGGTGACTGCGATCTATTCGCTGCTGACGCTCTCCCATTTTAATAAAGCTCAATTACACGTGAGTCTTCTTTACTAATGGCGTGCCAGTGAGGCTGTGATTTGCTGCTGTGACTTCCACTGATTCAATTGTCCGGGAAGTATCAGATAGGAATGTGTTTGGGTGATTTGTTTCTCATCATCTCACTACACAGCGCCGCCGCCGCTCGGGTCGATCTGCCATGTAGGATGATGGATGCGTTCATTCCTGAGATGTCAAGAGATACAGATGTGTGTGTGTGTGTG
>JAQNCA010000003.1:23110893-23124501 GCA_029783725.1 Acanthurus tractus
GGCGCAGCTGGTGCGCAGAGAGCAGGGCGTTTTACAGGGACGGACGCTCTGACTCTGTGGACTTCCTGTGGAGAAAATGACCGGAAACAACCTTTAGATGTTGCGTGTTTCTTTTCTCACAGAAAAAACAAGAATATTTCTTTAACCAAACTTCGCCCTCTCTCTCTGTCAGTTAGTCTCACCGGCAGGTTTTTCACAGATGAGGCCGTCCGTCGTGGCCGTGCAGGGGTTCGCCTTCAGACCGGTCACCTCTGCTCGCTCCAGGTTGGCACAGAAGCCCGAGTCGCTTGGTTCTCCAGGCAACCATCTCAGGCTGGTGTTGGTGAAGGGGGACATGTCCTCCCAGCCCCAGTACGACACGTTGATCTTCCTCAAGCCAACCCATGGAGATAACTTCTGCAGGGATGCAGAGAGACAGAAAAGGATGTTTCATATGAAGACCAAGAATTTAACATTTTAGATTTACGTTTTCCTTATTTGCCTGAAAGTTTGAGAACATGCTCCAGGACTTTTTGCTTGTTTTTCAGTTTCTATGCATCAAATCCATCAATGAATGATCAACATATGCACTACATATGTTAGGATCTGATGTAGATTTATCTCTGTAGGATCAGAAGAAAGAGAGCAGTCTGTCTGAAACTGTTGAGGAGCCGTGGCAGAAAATCTTTAACAGGATTCAAACATCAGCATTCGTCCTCAAAGAGAACAAAACACAGAGGCTCGACTGAAGATTTCAAACTTCAGAGGAGAGGTCAGCCTGATTTTTAGATGAAAAACACTGAAGCTCACTGCAAACTATTCTTCCAGTGACAGAAAAACATGAAAAATGGGTGAAAATGCAACGAGGATTTGGCTGCAGATCTTGAAAACTTGAAGCAGCAGTCAACAGAATAAAAGACTGATCGACTTACTTTCTGTCTGTTTGTTTTGTTTGTGTGCTGATCTTTAATTTGCTCGTATGATTAAAAAAACACATGAAGGAAAATAATGAGCGGTGGTTGCATGCTCTTCACATGTGCACGGGGTCAGTGTGCTAGAAACATCAGAGAAAAACTGCAAATCAGAGACAAGAACTCGATGCACGAAAAAAAAGCCTGAATAGTAAAACTAAAAATAACCGCTGAAGTGGAGTTTAACCCACAAAGTGAAGCAGTTTCATGAGAAATCTCTGTTTTCCAAGAGGAAAGAAGAGGGCCAATAACTCTGAACAACAAAAATCACATGAAAGTTGATCCTGAATCAAACCTTCTGCAAATTACCGTAATGGTTATAAAAGCAGAGAGTCTAATTATACTGTCCGCATGAAGTGTAATGAGTCAACATTTGAAATATTTGCTAATAAAACAAGTGTTACACGGTGATAAAGGCCCGATATGTTTATGAACACTTAAGAGTTTTATTTGATAGAAATCAAAACATTCCCACATCTGTTTTTAGGCTTCACCTTGTTTTATCTGCTAATTACAGACAAGGTGAATTAAAACTGATGTTATCTTAGAAAGGTGGAATGACACCAGAATGAGTTTAAAAAAAGGCTCCTGTGTCAGATAACCAAAAGAATTCTAAAACCATCAAACAGAGATTTAATAAAATCTACTAAAATGCTTTTTTTAATGCAAAATAGAGACAAGGACATTTATTAAAAGGCCTGTTTGTGACATTTACACCAGAAACAATAAAAGTTGACATTTTAAATGTAAAAAAAGCCACGTCCTGTCATTTATCGGACATGATGAGATGAAATGATGGTGCTGACTTCTGTGCTTCATGGTGGGCTGAGAAAAATTATATCTATGTATATTTTTCATTCCAGAAGTTATTCCTGAGGCTCATGGGTAAAGTTGGCAAAACCACATCAGAGGAGAGAAATTTCATTTGTGTGCCTCATAAGATCAAAACTCCAGCGATGCTGTTAGAATTATATTTTTTACAAGTCTGTTTATATGATTTTGATTATGAAACTTTAAGACAGAAGAGTTCAGTTATAAAACTTCAACATTAACATTCACACAACATTTAACTTTTTATCATCTGAGTTATGAATTTCTGCATCATTTCATATTTATAATCAGATGCAAATCCACAAATCAGGAAACAACGAACCTCGCTGCGTTCTTTCATTGATTAGACGCTCATGTTCAATAACTCAGCTTTTATGATTGTGAGACCACACACTCTTTGGCATCTAATAACAAATAACTGTTTATTTATGATGTCAGAGTAACACAAAGTCTGGCATCTTAAATAAATCAGAGGCAGTATACAATATGTTTTATGGATCATAATAAATTCTGAGAACTGCAAACTGTTTTTCACATGAATCAATCAGACATCACTGAGTCTTTACAGGAGAAATGAAGGCGGCTGGACGCTTAAATCACATTCACATGTAATTATTTAATTAGGACATTCAGTATGTATGAATGATGCTTCATATGTTTGATGCTGTGAAAAAAATGCATTTGTCATTTTATTTAGGTCTTTTTAAGCATGAATCAACTGATAAGATGTTTTTTCAACACTTATTAACTTAACAAGTTTTAAAAGTCTAATCAGGTGGGTAATTTTTTAAGATGAAGTATTTTGAGGAAGACATGTTTTTGTTTTCATGTTAAAAATAACATGAAAAGCAGAAGGAGGTGGATTCTCTCTTAAACCACTGACTCATCACTTCGCCGTGCACTGATTGAAACAGTTCCACTTTGTTCAGTCAGGACTTTTCCTAACAAAGACATGAGACACACCTGCAACTGCTGGGCTTCAACTTTAACTCATTAAACTGGATGATCTCACCGCAAAGAGATTTAGACTGTGTGTTTTATATCACGAATGAGCTAAAGCCTGATGCTGTGAGTCACAGAAGCAAACAGCTTTAGCCAGCATGTGCTAGTTCTGTTGTTTTCTACGTCACCCACCTTCTCCTGCAGCTGGTACTTCTGAAGCTCCTCCAGAACAAAGTTGACCTGTTTGTCTGTGAGCAGAGAGGCGATGTTCCCCCCCAGGTTTTTGCAGTAGTGCTGGGCGTTATCGTAGCTCTCTCTGCTGGAGTTCATCCTCAGACACGCCTCTCCGACATGATGCCAGCCCTCCCCGCACAGCTGGCCTGCACACACAGACACCTGCATCACATCTGGATTCACGCTGACTGACAGATATCACAGAGAATTTAAAATATCCAGTTTCCTAACAACTTTTTAATCCTCTAATGCTCATTTAAACACCACATGATACAGATGTTTTGTGTATAAGGGAACTAATGACACATTAGAATGCTAATAGCAGCACTAACCTTAAAGCAACATTGGAATGTTAGCATGTTAACATGTCTATAGCTTAATTACATTATGAGCTAAGTGAGGGCGTTTTGATATGACTGCACTTTATCATTATAACACTTAGTGCCACATGTTTCTGGACTTCAGACCTGTTTGTAACAGAGCAGAACTTAACATGAAGGATCAGAGGAAGGAAGTAAAAGTACAGGCCATGGATGTAGCTACTGTTAGATGAGCAGAGATATTTAACAGTAGAGCAGAAACTTCACAGCCATAAACTTTATGATGCATTATTTAGACAGTCAGAGCTTTTATTCTACTGATGATCAAATCTGTTTAATTTGCATAAAGACCGTTTTTATCTCCAACTTGCCAAATCTGCATTCAAACAGCAGTGCGTCATGTGCAGGTGCATCTGGCTTTTAATGGAAGCAGAAGACAGAACTGTGATTGATTTAATTAATGTTTGGCCCATGACACATCTACAGTTAATTAACAGACTAAATACAGCCCCTTGACGACATGCACCACTCTTTGCACCGAGATTACGTGCAGTTTAACTTGCAAAACAAAAGCCACAGATCTTCTAAATGAAGTCTGATATGACGAGAACAATAAGACAAACTCAGTCTTAAAAATGTTTGTGCACTCATTGTTCTTATCGGGGTCACTTGATAGCATCTTGTTTCAGACCACAATAATAAAGAATTTGGTCAGATAGTCGGGATGAAAGAGAAGAAAGAGTCGATCTGTCTCCTCTGAGCTCTGCTGTTTGTTTGGAGCTCCAGGACTGATTACATTCACAGGCCCATAACGACTTCCATCACCAGCCTTTTCATGCTACGGCAAAGAAAATACCTGCAATGGGCAATGATTTAGCAAAACGAGACGAGAGAGACAGATGAATGGGCTAAAAGGAGGAGGAGTATGAAAATAAATAGATAGATTAGGTCGCGGTCTCTGTATAAAAGCAGAGATAAACATGTCAGGCCGTTTGGAGCAGTTAGTCATAACATGGTGTCCACAGAAAAGGCCACAGCTGTCGTGGCGTTGGAGCCAGTTTCCATTAACCGAGTTCATCTTAACCGCACTGTTACAGCAAATTTATCTGCACGGAAAATTACAGAACGTACAGAATAAACTTGACGCTAATGGAGTCAGAAACCGACACTCAGAGACAAACTGATTCCATCAGCGAGGCCAGTGACCCTTTGAAAAGCCTCGTCCTTTCACACTCGCCACATTGGAAGACAGTAAGGAGACTCGGCAACTCAGCGGAAAAAATGTTGGGTTTGCACTTCATGTAAATTTCATCTGATGAACAGAAGCAGCGATAACACTCATTTTGATTCACAATGCAAACAAACCCAGATTTGACTTTTACGAGCTTTTAACAAAACAGAGGAAAAACTGATGGCTTTTCAGATTCTCAACAAAAAAAAAACAAGTAATTCTGTAAGAAGAAATAAACTGCCCAGCAAAGAGCAACTCCTCATGTTAATGTTTGCAACAAACAGGACATTAACTATTCTGCAAGAGCAACAATTTTGAAAGTTGGAAATAAAACTACACATTCAGAGGAGATGATTTCAGTGTCAAACATAAATATAAAAGTTGCAAATTTTTTGCTTGTTTCAGTGAATGTGTCTCCAAAATCAGGATGATAAACTGATGCAAAGTCTGCAAATTTGCAAAGAGAATAAAGTATGCAGCAATATTTGCTTCTTGCACGCCTGCTGAGCATAAAAATACAAATGTCTCATCTTAAAATGTAATCGATTAAATTCAGCCCAGGGCTGCAAAGCTGCAGGGGTGTAAACTGGACCAGATACTGTCATTTGCAGAAGGTCAACAGGGTTAAAAAGTGAAACAACATATCAGAAAGCATGACTGAGTTTGAAAATGAACTCATTGGATGACTACAAAATCGACTGTTTGCACCCTGAAAGCATTTCTATAAAGTTTTCAGACATCAAGGTAACGTTAAGTATTGTTTTAAACTGCTTTTAAAGTGTAATTTAACATACTTCATTTCACCACAGTTCCTTAAACTGTTCTTTCTAGGACTGTAATCCAACGCTGCTGATTTAAAGTATTCACCTCAGCTGAACAACAAAGCTGGAGAGCGGTTCATAACAAACCCAAGGCAGTAAATACTCTGCAGCAGACTTGGGCCTTGATGTGGACAGAAGAAAGGGAGCAAACATGATACCAGCGTTTGCTTAAAGCTTCTGCAAACTTCCAACTCATTCTGTGGCACAGAAAGTTAGCGAGCTGGCCCTGAGCACAACACGGCCCAGCATGGAAAAGGATCATTTGTGGTCTCACAGCATCGGTATTTCTGTTGCCCTGAGTCACAGCGGCACCAAAGACAGAGCGAGAGCAGCTTCAGCTGAAGGCTCCGCAGCAGGGAGGAACATGGAGGACTTTATGGACTTAAGTTTATTAGTCAGCCAATGATTATATTCAGAACATGCAGTAAACACCTCTAATTGGCCTACTTCCCTCTGCAGCTGAGCGGAGAGAAGATTTCATGAATGTATGCTAATCTGCTCTGTGTTCACGCCTGCATGTGTGTGTGTGTGTGTGAAGCCAGTCAGAGCGGGAACATGCAAACATCATGGAGATGTGTGTTTGTATCATGGGATAAAATAAACTGAGCACAGCACTCTGCACTACAAAGACGATGACCGTAAGAGAAAAACAGGACCAAAACTGCTGGATTCTCAAAAATAAATCCACTAACAGCAGGTCTGCTCACTCCTGTGTAACAGGTGTGATCAGAAACATCCACAGTGAATTCATGACAACAGTTTATGCATGCACATGCATTTGAATCTGATTCCAGATGTGTTTCCATCACAGGAGCTTTGGACTGAGAGTCTTGTGTTTCCACAGCAGAAACCAAGTTAAAATTGAGTCTACAAGGAATCAAGTTTTGCTCCGATTTTGTAAATAAATCAGCAACTTTATATCAAATGCTCATTTTTGCTTCTGTCTGTTAAATCAGACCATTAGATCCAGTTAGAGAAGCTAGGGTGGAAAACATGGCATGAGGCCCTTCTGTGTGTGTATTCATGAAAGTGTGTGTGCATGCTCGCTCAGTGTGTGTGTGTGTGTGTGTGTGTCTGCATGAGCTCGTCTCCTCACCAGGCAGCGCCTGACACTCCTGCTGCTGCACCTCCCACTGACAGTTGGCGTTGAGGGAGCAGCTCCTGCAGTTGGCCAGTCTGAAACACTCCTGCTCCTCCCTGCGTTTACACCTGGACGGGTCTCTCACCGACTGAACACACACACACATAACACACACATACACACACACACACAGATACAAACAGACACAGAGGAGCAATGATCAGTCCAGTTAAACTTTGTCATCAGTGTCCTCTTTTACAACAAATGAAATAAACTTGGAGGAATCAATACAATATGCAGCAGAAGCTGAAGATGAATTGAGTTTGATGAAATCAGACAGCAAACAGAAGATGAAGAGTGAAGGAGAGATCGATATGAGGGACGTTTTATACTGAGATGGACTCTTTTTTTAAAAAACTATGCTTATTCAATATGCCGTGTTCATTTATATGTAAAACATCCAAAGAAACATGATATTCATGCTGGTCCTTGTGTTTAAAAACTCAGAGGAAACAGCCCAAGTTGTTTCAGTTTGATGATCTCAACATCTTCTTGTTTTGTTTGTTTTTGTTTTTCAAAGGTAAAAGACAGTTTGAAATGATTTTAGAGTGTAAATTTAGATCCAGATTGACTTCCATGTAACCTAAAAGTCGCCCCTGAGCTCTGATCTCGACCTTCTGCAGCCTGCAGCCCGACAGGAAGTTTGAAATAATACACACATGTCCCCTCCTTTTGGCTCCGTGCTTCCACAAGCTCAGCTGATGTTCAGACAACATGGATGGTGGTGGAGACAGAGACAGAGCACCGCCATGCTGCTGGGCCAGCTCCAGAGTCAGCTACACACACACGCAGATTCATTTAAACCAAGCCAAGCGCAGAAACACGCAAAAGCAACATGCAGATACACACACAAACACAAAGAAAGAAACAGAGAAACAGGGCGGGGAGTAAAAATAGAGAAAGAGACAGGAAGAAACAAAATGAGCAGAATGTGAAAAAGAAGAACTTTACCGAGTTCATAAAAAAATCACATGAACACATGAACCTTCACTCATGCACGCTCTGTTTTTGGACGCTGACTTTGCTAACTTTTTGAGCTTCTCTCCTGCCTCTTCATGTGATCTATTAGTCAGATTGATAAGTTTACGGAGCTCATTCAAGCTCCACAGGAGACCAGCCCTTTTGACTGAAAAACAGTATTGTATGTTGTTTGGTTTAATGAGCTCTGCAGCCTCTCGGGTCCTCAGCATGTTTGTTTGTTTGTTTGCATGACTGTTTGTTTGACAGAAACCCGGTGAAACTCACCACGGTGCAGTTACTGGCTGCAGAGATGCACTTCCTGTCCTCACACCACTGACAGCCCCGTGTGTTGGCGGTGCAGCTGGCACAATCTGAGAACCGGAAACACTGTTCGTCTGTGCTGTCTGGAAGAGAGAAACACACATGCATACAAAACACAACAGATCAGGTTATGTTTTTTATATGATAGCTTGTGTTTTCTGGTGGTAAAATGATGTAGAAATACTTTTATATATTTCCAGACAACTTTTTTAGAACATATTTATTCATCTGCCTGGAATTCAGTTTTAATCAGCAGTGCGTTAATCAATCTCCACTAATCATAATCTGCTAAAAGTGTTTCAGCCTCAGTTTGAGCTCAGGAGTAAGAAGTGTGTTTGCATCAGTCTGAAAAGCAGGAGCAGAGTTGGAACTTTTTCAGAAACTGGGGTTTTATCAGGAGACGTCTCTGCAGGCTCACATGGCATCCATGTGCAGGCACGCAACGCTTCCATGAAGTGTAAACTAACACGCAATTACCGTGTTTGGATGTGATTAAAGAGTGTTTACACACATGGGAACGAGAGTTATGTCATGCACATTTCTTTCATTCTGCTCATTTATTCAAGCTGTGCGTCATTTGCACCATAAACATCATGTGAGACAAAAGCTGATCTGAGACGTTAATCCATCAGACTTCCGACAGAAACTCAAAGGGCCATTTACGTTCAGTTTGGGGTTTTATTTGGGGATTCCTTTTCTAAATTCCTTAACAAAAATTCTGTTTTATACAGTTTTTATTAATGTTTTGCAAAGCATTTTGACTTGATTTATTTAAAGTGTCTTCTAACTGAATGCTATAATTCACAGAAGTGATGCTCGATCCACAGATGTCTGGAAAAGTATTTTTAAAAATGTAAATAACAGATGATTTGTGGTAAAGAGGCCCGAACATGAAAAGCCACAACAAGCTCCTTTGAGACAGTCAGTCTTTTTGTCCCACTCTTCTATTTAACACTGATGATGCGACCATTAACATGATCGCTTCTTATGAAAACCTTCACCGAGCTGCCAGAAGCAGAAAACATGAAAGAGCTTCTGCATTTACATCTGGAAGAGGACGACGAGGGAGAAGAGGAGGAGGAGGAGCATAATTACTTCAAAATGAGGTAATTGTTGCAGTATTGACCTTCTGTTCCTATAATTACGGAAAGCAAACAAACTTCAGAAGCCAAATCATTTAGAATAATTATTATTCTCACGAAAACTATCGGGAGCAACACTTGTGAGGGATTGTGTGGTGCGTTTGAGGGAAAAATATGTTGACATGGCAGTAAAAATATTTATGGAGAAGGAGAAGGTAACAGACACAAAAACATGGAAAATGCAGACAGGGGGAAACTTACCGGGTCGTGTTGGGCAGAAAGGAGCAGGAAAAATGTGCTCCTGTGGTTTCGGCTCCCAGGCGACACATCTGCTTTTGACCCAGAGACAGCGGAGGCCCGGCCCGGCGGCGGCACACGAAGCTGGGTCAGAGAAGGCCGGGCAGGACGGAGGGGTGTAGGCCAGAACGTCGTTCAGGAGGAGACCCGAAAAACCTCCAAAGATATACATGGAGCTGCAGAAGATACAGAGAGGATTAAACAGAATCACAAGGGCAACAGAAACCTGTTGGACGAACAGCAACACAGAGAAAGAAAAAAAAGCATCAGCGAGATAGCATGAGTCTTTAGAAACAAGAAATATCTGCAGAGATGAAGACAGATGAAGAAATGTTAAAGCGAGAAAACCTTTCAAAAATAAGGCTGAACTTTGCTTTGGGGATAAGAAAGAAACGAGGGAGGAAAAGTGGTTTGAAGCCGGCCTTTTGAAGTTCAAAGCTGGCATTTTTGGGCTCACAGCTGACTTTTTGGCGCGTAAATGGTGCTGAAGGGTCAGACCATTATTTTTTGAGTTCAGCGATAAGTCGCTCTGCATCCTGATGGAGCAAATTACTGTTTTGAGCAGCTCTGTGTGTTTTTTTGGTATGTTACTAACCTATAAAACGCTCTTTACTCTTTGATTTGAGGGAACTGATGTTCGCTGGTGATGGTGATGAAAGAAAAATCTTTTATCCAACTTTAAAGAAGCTCAAAAAAATCAATGTGAGGTATCAGGTTATCTAGAACAACCAAGAAAGATGGTGGAGACAAAAAAGTGCATCAGTCTTTTCCTATAAAAACATGTTCAGACTCTGATAAAAATAGAAAAAAACAGAAAAACTGGAAGTGACCAACTTTTCTCTGTGAATAAAGCTCCAGCAAAATAAACACATACAGGTTAAATAAGGAAAAGATGCACAAAAAGATCTCTTGAGGTACAAAAGAGAGATATATAGTGTGTATATACAGTGTGTCTATATATGGAAGGTGTAAAGAAAGTTACTGAGAGTGAAGCAGAACAAGTTTCTCAGCAGAGATCTTCAGAGAAGTCAGCAGAGGGAGGAGAGACAAAGAGACGCGTAAACTGAAACTAAATTTAACATTGAAATAAGCAGATCAGTCCCTGAACAATCTGCTCGACCAAACTACAATCTGGGAAACAGAAAAGCAGAAACAGAAAGTCAACTGAGACTCTTGCTGCTTTCGAAACTTAGAGGACTCTGCGGGAAGACATCAAAGAAATGGAGAAAATGTGCAGAGGAGTAACACATCATGGAAACACGGACATTTGCATGCAAGTAATCAGGTAGTTTAGTTGATGTTTTACCACTTTTTACCCACATTTGAGCATCAATGTGAGCAGGTACACTGCTGAAGCATCTTTGAGCAAGACAACACATTCCCAGCAAACTCAGCAGTGCTGTTATACTTTCATAACGTGATGATGCTCATGATGAGCTGCAGTAACTCACCCGTTGCTGACCACGGCAGAATGTCCAAAGCGGTTGAGGTCGCGATGCAAACCTGGTCTGGGAAGGACGGTCCACTCATCACAGGCTGGAGAGAAGAAACACAGACAAACTGCTGAATACAATATTTTAGTTCAGTGTGTTTGTAAAGAACAGGTAGAAAGAGGTTTGTATGTGGTTTCTTAACATAAAATCACAAGTCAGAACAGACTGATACGACACATTATCCAAAGTAATCAGCACTGGAGTTATTGCTTGTGAGAAGATCAGAGGATGTGACCTCAGTGTCATCACCAGGAATAAGAGGCCATTATTCCAACATCTCCACATCAATTTGTGATGATATTGAAAAGATAGAGAAGATAATCTGGACGATGACTTCATAAAACTCTTCATATCACCAGATATGATCATAAAGCATCTCTCTCCCTCTTCATCTCTCAAAGTTTACAACTCTCTGATGTTTTAATGACCCCTACGTGCTCCCATTATATTAATATGAAAATGACTCTGTGTGTGCGTGTAAATGTGCAGTTTAGCCAGATGAGCCTTCCCCGAAACGTAAACGCAGAGCCGGTAGAACTGGGGACGAGGGGCTGCCAGGTTGCTAACGATCTCATTAAGCGCTGCGCTAATTGGGAGCGCTTGTTTAAGAGCGAAGGATGCAGGCAGAGGACACGGTGAGAGGATGGAGGATGGAGGAAGACGGGTCGTTCCAATCAGCACCAAAAGCACTATCAGGTGTCAAAGGTCAGACATGTTAACATGGAGAACAGAGTGACACTGACACCATCCAGCAGAACTGAAATATGATGCAGGAACACGTGCATTCGTTCCAGAAACAGGTAGATCCTGAAGGAACACCTGAGGCTGAGCTGTGAGACACTTACAGTGTACTTTTACTCCAAGCTATCCTCAGCTGAAGTACCTCAGTACTTCAGCTGAGGATTTATTTACTACAAATTGTGTTGTTACATTATTTCGCAGTTGATTTAAGCTTCTTATTTCTCTTAACAGAGACTCTGTTGTGTGTTTTAAGCTCTGTTAGCTCAGCCGTTAGCACCATTAGCTTTTATGCTATGTTAACTAAAAGACAGCTGAGACTTTAACTCAATGTGCAGACATGAGAGTTTTTTTCCTCTCTGACAGACAGCAATGCTACTCAGCATGTCAAATTACATGTTTTTTGAACATAAATATGAATAAAAACAGACAGTAATATTATTCTGGAATAAATAAACTTAAACTTTAAATAACTTAAAATATTTTGCTCTCCATAAAAACATCTCCTGTCAGAATTATACAAGTTAGAAATATGAACATGCTGCAAAAAAAACCTGAAAAATAAATAAAAATTGTGCTTTTAAGTAAACTTAAAATAACACTGAATTTCATTTTATTTTCAATTTTCTTTGCTCTTGCTCTTTTAGCTTATCCTGAAGTTTTGTCTCACAGTGCCCTCTTAGATTAAATTCCTTAATTACAGCCACATTAGCTCCACAAATAAGACACACGGATTTACCTGCAATGTCAGTAAACATATAAACTCAGCCTCCCGTCGGTTTTTAAAGGCTCTCTTTTCAAAATTAACTTTTCTCTTCGCCATTTTCAGCCGCTAGCTTAAACTTCGCAGTAGAGTTGTTTACAGCAACAGACGGTTAACTTGATTGACGCGGGAAAGTTCCCGCGTAGCCTATCGTTCGGCGCGGCAGCTGTCGCGCTGCATTATGGGAAATGTAGTTTTTGTGTCACCAGCGCTTCGTATCGCCGGGCCACGAAAAACAATAATAATAGATCTTAAGAAATTGATCTTGCGGGCCAGATATAATTGTACGGCGGGCCGGATGTGGCCCGCGGGCCTTGAGTTTGACACATATGCTTTAATCTGTTATTTGTGTGTGTGTTTACAGTGATAATTCTGCTAAAATGCCCCTTAAAAAACACTCAAACAAAGCAGCTCAACAACATACAACTGAGGTGCAATGCAATTATTTATCGCCTGCTCATGAAGCCAGTTCACACCTGTGGAGCTGAACAGAAGCAAACAGAGCAAAAAAGTGTTGATTATAAAATGTGATAAACCAGCTGTTTTTGATTCATTTTAACATGTTTTAATTAATTTTATTTGCCTAAATCTTTGCAGTTGTTCTGAAAAACTGTTGTTGTGCACGAAAAGAGATTCTGTTAATGGAGTCTAATTTAATTTCGCCAACTCCAACAACAAAAAGTGAAATAAAGGTACAAAAATATCATTTAATACTTAAACCTTGAAGCATTTTATCGTTGAAACAAGTTGAACAGGAACAGCAGGTTGATGACCTCCGTAACGGCACACGCTGAATGTTTTATTAAAGTTATTAAGACATTAAACTCTTTGCTGAACAACCTGCCTGACAGCTGCGTTTCTCAGCACACACATTCACTTCAGTCTGGAAATTTGAATCTGTGACATCTTTGTGAAATCTATTTGCAGATTTTGCACCGACGCCGATGTTTTGTCAGCTGTGTTCTAATAAAACCCGAAAGGCCTCGGATCAAATCATCACCTCCGCTCGGGTCATCGTCGGCCGGCGGGGGGCTCCAGGTGCACGCTGCTGTCTGAAGCATTTAGCACATGTGCTGCTGAAAGTTTTAAATATTCTCCAGTTGACACTTTGCACTTTGGCCACCAAAATAATCTTCAGCACTGCTGGGAGTCACACAGTGTCCTCCTGTCTGTTAACTGTGCAGGTGAAGCAGCTGATAGTCCAGTTTTCTCTTTGGAGTCACTTTGAAACGTGTTTTTGGATTCAGAAGTTCATATTTTCACTCTTTATCATTGTAATTTTGTTGGTAATATTTCTTGGACGTCCAGCTGAAGCTAAAAAAAGCTTCCAGCTCTAAATAAAGAAGATGATTACAGCTTCACTGACTTCTGATCTCATCTTCTGAGCGTTCGCACCGTAAGCAGCCACCCTGAGATTGATGCTGCCATATGTTCACCGCAGAACTGCAGGTTCGACAGATATTTATCAAGCCGCCACACACACA
>JAQNCA010000003.1:23199504-23240698 GCA_029783725.1 Acanthurus tractus
CACACACAGACACACACACACACACACACACACACACACACACAGACACACACACACACACACACACACACACACACTTATTCTCCAGTGCTTTTTTATTAAGATTACACATAAAGTTCCAACCTTTTTCATCCTTTTAGCTGCTTAAATGATCTTCACACAGATGCAAAAGCTGGTAGAAGAAAACAAATGTTGCTGCTTTGTTTCCTGTTTTTTTCTCATAAACACACTTAAATAATAATAATAATAAAACGCACAAATATTAAAAACAAGGAACACGGATGCAAAATATGTGAAATCATTTTAAGTGAAATAATATGGAATGATGGGCTTGAAAATGCTTAAAACACACTGTGAACTGATTGAAATGATGATAAGCGAGTGAATATTTTGCATGAAATTGAATCGTGAATCAGGATAAAATCCCTGAAACGTTACGTAACTCGCTCTCACGGTTCATAAACAGAGGATGAAAACTATAAATCTGCGTTTTTTTCACCATCGCGTTTTGTTATTTGGTTATTTTGGCCTCATGATGTCAGAAAAAGACGGCCAGTCCTGCTGGTGCCTGCTGGAGCAGGACTCATTGTTTCACACTGTTTGTGTTACAATGCTTTTATTAATGAAGGGGGGTCGCAATCATTTGATATCTAACAGTGCGAAAGTGTGTATGTGTGTATGTGGGTTTGCATTATTCAGTCCAAACCCGAATTAGTCATCAAGCTTTAAGCCAAGACTTCGCACTGTTATTGTTTTCTGTTTTGTTTTTTATTGGTTTTGGCGACACGATCAAGTTTTAAAGTGAAGCTCCACCCGAAGTTTGTCCGCGAGCCAAACACACACTCACTTCATGTGGACGTGAAATGGAAACGCTGGCTGCAAAATGTCGGTAATCACCAGAAAGACCTCCAGCAGACCACAGTAGGAGATGTGTCATCAGAGCAAACCAGGATAAGATGGGACCATAATTATTTCTAATGCATTCTAAGATGAAAATAACCTGAATTTGAACACAAGAAGTTTGCTGAAATTATCAAATTAACCGGCAAACTTGTGTTATAAAACTAAATTTAAAGTTTCGTAAAGGAGCTTCTTTTTCTGCAACCACCAGAAGATGAGAACTTTTATTAAAATTAAAAGCAAAGCAGATGATCAGGTGTAGACTTCAGTTTATGTCATTTAAAAAACACTCATATCCAGGCTCATCAGATCTGAACCTCAGAGCTCCTCGTCCTTGAAAACCTCCCTGAACATGTTGTTTACGTTGTTTAAACACTGAATGAACTCCGTCAGGTTTAAGTCAGATTGCTGGTTTGACTCTTCGGGATTTGCTCAGATTACCATCTTTGTTCTCAGAGAACCTGTGTGTGACTCTGCACCTCCACACCTCTTCAGACTCCATCTCCCTGTTCAGCCGGGTGGAGCTCTTTCTTAATGGCTTATATTCACATTATGTTCACACGGTGGAGTCTGATGAAGACCTGCTGAGTCTCATGCAGAGACTTACAGGCATCTTCTGGGTCTGAATGAGCTGCTGAAAGGCAGGACAAAGCCTCAGTGTTCGGCGACTTTAGAGAGAAACAACAGCACATCCTCAGGATGATGACTTAAGTAAACAAGTGTGTGTCCAGTGTGTTTCTGATCAAACCGGTACTGAGACACACACACACACACACACACACACACACACACACACACATACACACACTGCTGCAGGACTTTCTTTCAAAAGGTAATGAGGCATCGTTGGCTCACTGCTGCTCATCTGCTGCAAGAACTCACCTCTGTGCTGAGTTTTAGAGCACACACACACACACACACCCGCGTACACACACACACACACACACACACACACACACACACACATATTAAGATTAATGAGTCAATCTTTGAACACTGTTTTCTCAGTCATGCTGCTGTGATGGTGAATATTACTGTCAGAAGCTGGCAGCAACAGCAAACACACACTCAGCGCATGTTAATTCATGATGAGCTACTCGCTCTGTCTCTCTCTCTCTGTCTGTCTCTCTCTTCGTCTGTCTCACTCTCCCACTCACTTTCTGTCTCTCTGTCTCACTCTCTCTCTATCTCTCTCTGTCTCTCTCTCGCCTTCCTGTCTTTGACCTACTTTGTTTACCAGAGCAAGATGGACAGCTATGGGAACATCATGTCCCCTCTTCCTCTCCCCTCCCTCCTCTCCACCCTCCCTTTCACCACCATCCTCCTCCATCCCTCCTCTTTTCTCTCTTCAGCCTCCCATCGATGCTCCATCACCACAATCGTCACTTAAACAGGAAGAAAAAGTCATTTTCAGACAGAAACTCATCTTCTTCTCTCCTTCTTTTAACTTCTCTGAAGTCTTTGTGACTAAATACAAAGTAATGTTTGGATGTGATATGATGACGGAGCAGGTTCAGACTGGTTGGAGGCTTGATGCATGTCTGAATGAAGACACACACACACACACGCACACCAGTGAG
Organism: Acanthurus tractus; assembly: GCA_029783725.1. Lineage (NCBI taxonomy): Eukaryota > Metazoa > Chordata > Actinopteri > Acanthuriformes > Acanthuridae > Acanthurus > Acanthurus tractus. The sequence continues at coordinate 23,201,985 of JAQNCA010000003.1, forward strand.
TTTAGAAGACCTTACGGGAACATCATGGTAAATGTTTACATGCCAAGAATATGGATATGTTGTCATTTTAAGGCCCAAAAAATCGAAATATTTCATGTTAAAGCACAAAAAACAAAGTTCTTCACACTTGTCTCATCATGAGTATGAGCTGTGCCCTCGATAGCACGTTTTTTATTCTAAGAAGGTGTTTCAAAGTGAAACTGTCTCTGTCCAGGATAACAGGTCTGAAACAACACAGGTCACATGATCACCCTCACACACCGGGCATGTTTGTTGTGGTCAGCATTAACACGATAACCTGCACAGCGTCTGCTAACGTATGGAAGTCAGCAGCACCTGAAGTCTGTCATCCATCTCGAGTTGAACTCTGCAGGCTGACATGTTGGATTTTTTCCCTGAAAACACAACATGGTTCGAGCGTGACGCGTCAGGGACGAACATGCAGAGGCTGATAAGATCTGATCCCAAAGTTAACATGAATATCTGTGTCTTTTTGTCCCAAAGCCGCCGTTTTCCATCCATCCAGATGTTTTTCTAACTTAAACAAACGGTTTGACATCAGGCGTAAAGTTCTGCTTTTTCAGAAGATTTTTTAAGTTGGTTAGTGACGTGTTTTTATGTCTGATGACCAAAAAAAAAGTAATGAACAAAACCACTGAGCAGTTCAGCAGTTACATGTGATGTTTTCCTGTAACAGGTGACTGCATGACGTCCAGATGTTGCAGCTGTTTTTAATGCGACACCTGTTGAAGCCACTTTAAGAAAAACACCACTGACACGAACTCAAGCAGCTTCAGTCCTCATGAAGCTTCTGGATTCATTTTCTGCTCATCAAACCTGCCTTCCACGCTGTGATTCCCACCGGATAAATACACCCATGGCAGCAGTGTGTGTGTGTGTGTGTGTTGGTGTGTGTGTGTGTGCTGTCACACAGATGAGGGGATGGAAGGATGGAGGGATCGCAGAGAGGAGAGAGAGAGAGAGGTTAGCTGTCACAGTGCACAGGGGTTGCCGCTGAGGACGTAATGGAAAAATCACTCAAGATTAACACGAAACACAGGAAATGCTCTCAATTGAGCCTGATTGCTTTTGTGTGTGTGTGTGAGTGTGTGTGTGTGTGTGTGTGTGTGTGTGTGTGAGAAGCCCAAACAGAGGCTCTGGCGGCGCTGACGGAGCAGCTCATGTTTATTGACAAGATTTCTTAAACGATATTAAAGTTTTTAAAAAGGAAAAAGGAACAAAAGGGAAGAATTAAATCGAGCTGCAGCCAGAAACAGTCAGTTCCCACAAAACCTCATCCTGTCACCAAAACATGTGATCGGCTGTTTTTCTGACATGAAGAGACGATGTTTGATCGAATTAAGTACAATATTTAATCTTTTCATGTCCAGAAGGAGGACGCAGTTGTTTGCTTCCCATTTTAAATGAAAAAAACAGATGTTTAACACGATGTTGAGACGCTTTTCCAGCTTATTTATTTATGTTTTCTTATTGACTTGTTTATTTGACAGGGAAAGTGCACCTCCATGACACTTCTGTAAATATTTTCATCTGTTGTTCCCGGCCAGATGTTGCAGAAGTCTCCCTAAAAACAAAGCAGAGCAAGAAATGTGTTAAAGTGACTCAAAAACTCATCATTTAACGGATTTGTTGTCACATCATTTAAATGAAAAATAAAGAAGGTAAAGTTTTAAAATATGCAGAAATATGCAATAACAACTCAGACAACTGGGTTCCATGATTTTTTTTCCCATTATAACTAAAATGTATTTATCTTTATCGACTTGTTTCATCTGAGTTCTTACTGTTTTTTTAACTGTAACACGTTAAACCACTTTTTCCAGTTCTGAGCCTCTTCAGGTCGCAGAACGTGACGAGTGTAAAGACACGAGACACTGAAGCTTTGACAGTTTGAGCTTCATGTGTGTTTTAAAACGGACGGTTTCTTTTCTGAAATGCTGAAATGTAATATTCTAAAATACACAGTGATCTTATTGTTGTACTTCATTGGAAGGTTCGCTCACATGAATAAGCTTTTGATCAGAAATCTTTGGTAATAATTCATGAATGTTTAGATGTTTGTGATTTCAAGCCACAAAATGAGTGAATGAAACACATTTTCTCAGTCTGCTGTTTGTGTTGTTTATGTACACAAAGAAAATTGAACCTGGAGATAAAAAAGTAATATAATATTCGACATTGCAAGTCATAATTTTTAATAAACACGATACAACAGTTTGGTTCAGAGCAGAGGAACCACCTTTTGATTCAAAGAACTCTGTTTATTTAATTAACATTAATGAGAACTAACATTTAAAACGCTGTTACGGCAAATTATCATTTTAATTAAAAGACTGGAGAACATTAAATAAAAACAACAGACCAAAGTTTCAACACAAGAGGAAAACTGATTCAAAAATATCCTGCAACAACTAAAGGAAGGATAAAACACCAGAATGATAGATTATCTGAATTTTGCCTGTTTCCTGCGTGCAGCAGAGATTATCTCCTTCTCCTCACATACATAAATATCATTCCATTAGTGTGACTGAACACCTGCAGCCACTTAATATTGGATTTTCCTGCAGCGAGGTGATGTGTAATACAAAGATTAACGTCAGCTGCCATTTAAATTCATTCACAGATGAATTTAATCTGTGAGCTATTTTTCTGTTTGTGCTGCAGGCGTGCGATTCACATTTTAATGTGCCAGGAGTCGCCTGAAGGTGAGATATGCAAACAGGCAGCCACGGGCTCCGACCGGCTGATTTCTCATTCCAGGAAACGGAGAACGAGTCCAGCTTTTTCCTGGCTCATGCAAGGCCATCAGGTGCCTCTGAGCAAGGCACAGTGAGAGCTCAGAGGGACTGAACTTTGGATTTCGTTGTAGAAATGGAGCTAAATATATTTCAGAAAACATATAAAAGGCAAAAAGAACTTCTGTCAGAGAAAAATTGTAAAAACTGGAGTGAAGTTCAGCCTTTTAGAGTGAAAGTTTGGCCTCAAGTGAGCAAAATGAAGAACTGCTCGTAACATTCGGCATTTTCAGTCTTTGCTCTCTGACCTAAACATGAACCATGAAGTCAAAAGTTGGTTGGAAGCCAAACTGTCAGGCTCTGTTGAATCCAACATGTCATGTTTTCCCCCCCTTGAGACTGGAGGCGCATTAGCATACCAGTCATAGCTCAGCTTTGCACGAAATCCAGATACCTGCAGCATCTGTTGCAACTGTCCATGTTCATAAAACTTCACAGAGGTTCGAGGTTCTCTGAGGTTAGAAATGTGCTTGAATTTGAATAAACTCCTTCAGAAAATGTTTGCAGCATCTTTGTGGTTTTATCAACACAATCACTCATAACCACATGAAGGACTCGCATGTGAAAACACTCCAGTCCGACTGTTTACTGCTCTGTTATTTCTGGGTGGAAAGGTCAGAAAACACTCATGGACCGTGCAAGATTACAGAAGCTTCTCCTCTGCATATTCTGTCCGTTCTTCTTGCAACTATCTATAGTTGCAATCAACGAGGTGTTAAAACGAGGCCTGACGGGACGGAAACGGACCTTTCGACAGCAGCACACAGCAGCTTTTAAACACGATTGTTGAGCTGCCTTTTTTCATTCAGGGGTCTTGCTGAAACAGAACAGTTGCATAAGCCTTCGACTTGAGAAAAACATGTGCGCACACATGCTCCGTCTCCTCTCCGGCTTGTCAGGGCCGCTGTATTTTTGAAAACACCTCGAGCTGATTGGCTGCGTTGGCTACATCAAGGAGATGTTGACATTTTTGTAGCGATCAACCATCAAGCCCAAAGCGGCTGCATTCATGACCAACCCTGCCGTCTCTCAACACGCTGCTTTTATCTCTCTCTCTCTCTCTCTCTCTCTTACCTCCCTCCTTCTCTTTCTCTTATTCAATCCTCTTTTTTTCTCTCTTTCCCAGGTCTGCTCTCCTCTCCGTCCTCCTCTTGTATATTTCTCCCTCTCCTCAGAGACCGTTGCATGTTGTAAACTAAAATAAGCTCGTCGTGCTGAGAATAAACTTTAAAAATAATCTCATTTATGAGAAACGTACTTTAGTCAAGAGTGGTGCCATTAAAGTAAATTAAACATCATAATAAAAACTACCAGAAAGTCCAAGTTATTAATGGCCTTGTTGAAGTTGCTGTGAGCATATCTTTGCTTTTTCAGTAATGTCATGTCTTTCAAAGCATATTTATTCTTATATTTACTCTTCGTCTCACCTGCACGTCCCTGCTTCTCTGCAGAGACCTGAAGCTGGACAACATCCTGCTGGATGCCGAAGGTCACTGCAAGCTGGCAGACTTTGGAATGTGCAAAGAGGGAATCCTCAACGGAGTCACCACCACCACCTTTTGTGGGACACCAGATTACATCGCACCTGAGGTGACCTCCGTCACACACGGACGGCAGCCACGCCCACGCACCCACATGAACGCCTGATAGACGTGTTGTGTTTGTAAAGAGAAGCTTCACGTTCGACTGTTTACTGATGACACTCCGCTTAGTTTCGTTTCACTGTGACAGACATGAGGAAAGAAAAGTTCAGACTCTTTCAATCATCGGAGAAATATTTAAGAAGTCAGCACTCAGAGTTACACACGTTTACTCAAATTAAACTTCACTCTCATGAGGTTTGAATCACCAGAGGCCTTTACTTTTACTTTCTGTTTGTATATAAATTTATTTTTCTTTTTTGTGTGATCAGATCCTCCAGGAGCTGGATTACGGCCCCTCAGTGGACTGGTGGGCTCTGGGAGTGTTGATGTACGAGATGATGGCGGGTCAGCCGCCGTTTGAGGCCGATAACGAGGACGACCTGTTTGAGTCCATCCTCCACGACGACGTCCTCTACCCCGTCTGGCTCAGCAAGGAGGCCGTGTCCATCCTCAAAGCGGTCAGTTTGTTTGGAGATGTGAAGGAGGAGTTTACTGACGCTTCGCAGAAATGACTGAAACATCAAGTTTTGTCTGAGTTTAACTTTTAGGGTGCCGTCACACCTGAAAGTCCAGTTCAAAGTTCATGTTGTTGTCACCTTGTATACATTTGGTTCAGTGGGTTTTGGTTTCACACTGCAAATATGCAAACGGACCAACAGACTTCACATGACAAACCTACGTCATATAATATCATATTACACTTTAAATTTGTTTTAAATTTGCACTCCTGGATGTTTTTTTTCTCATAAAGCTCCTACTTGCAGGACTCAATTACCCAAAACAGAAACAACTCAAGACTCTGTCTTTCTTTAGCCAGGAATTTATCGATCACAGTCTTTTCACATTAAATTCGGCCGTCGTGAACAAACAGACTGCTGATTATGAATCCATAACTTAAATCTACGAGGACTTTAACTGATTTATGTCTTTACATTCATGTATCAGTCCTAACATTTTGTTTTTTCTTGCTTTTGTCTCTTTTCCATTCTTTTGTCTCCGGTCTTCTCCGTGTTTCTCTGAGTTTGTCCCTTTTTTCGTCGTCACATGGAACTGAGGATGCAGTTTTTCCTTCGTGTCACATGTCGGTCCGTGTTTTTCCGATCCTTCACCGGAAGAAACACGGGATAATTCCCTCTGTGTTTGATTCCATGAACTTTTTTTCTTTGTGTTCTTTGTGTGTAGCTGCGTGTGTGTGTGTGTGTGTGTGATGGCACTCGCCACTTCACTTATTTCTTCGTCCAGTTTTTCCATCACAAGCCTTGCGTTTACCTTGGCTGTTAGTGCAGTTTGACTGCACAGCCTTGTGGGAAAGTGTGTGTGTGTGTGTTTATGTTGGACAATGTCTTGGACTCTGACCAGTCACTTGACCAGCGCTCTGGGCTCTGATTGGACGTGTCATCCATCCAAAGGCCTCGGGTCACATGGTAAACTCTCTCAGCCCGATCTAACAGCTGAGCAGCCCGAGCACGACTCATTAAGTTTGCAAAAATTGAGAAAATCCAGCAGAAAAGGTGGAAGTGAAGGAGGGTTCAGGTTAAAAATACCCAACAGGATGGCTGCACCATTTAGAGCACAGAGATTAAATCCTGCAGCACGCGCAGCAAAATGAAGGTTTGCATAGAAAACAATAGATGTGTGTGTGTTTTGCTGGTGTCTCACACACTGCTGTGTGTTTCCCTTCACTCCTCTGATTATGACGGTGGACATGTTGGTTATTTTTTTCTCTGAGGAAGCAAATGTTCTGTGTTCACAGCCTGTGGACGCTCATCATTGCATCTATTTTTGGTCTCTCATGGTGATCGTGTGTGTGTGTGTGTGTGTGTGTGTGTGTTGACTGACTGCTGTTGTAAACAGGTGAAACAGAGAAATTTAACAGTTGGAACCCTGAAAAACATCTATAAGCAAAACAAAATGATTAACAGCAAATTGAAAACAAAAGGTTTCTTGTGTGAAATTGTTGCTTTTTATTCTTGTTGTTAATAAAATGTAATTAGCATTTTTATTCCAATCCAAATCATCCGTTATCTTTTCCTCGTCTTTCCGTTTCCGTCTTTCTGTCTCAGTTCATGACCAAGAGTCCGAACAAGCGTCTGGGCTGCGTGGTGGCTCAGGGGCTGGAGGAGGCCATCAAGCTCCACTCGTTCTTCAGAGAGATCGACTGGACGCTGCTGGAGCAAAGGAAGATCAGACCGCCGTTCAAACCACGCATCGTGAGTTCACACACACACCCAATACATCCAACTGTGAAAGATGGATTCGTTTACGCGCAAAGTTAATGTTTCCAATGTTCATTTCTTTAAAACCACTGATGTGTTGAAGCCTGATGTTTGTTTATCACCTGTTTACGGTGAGAAAATGTTTTGGCAGAAAACGTGTTGCGCCTCAAACGTGTTGCAACAGCTGCTAAAATTGCCGGTTTGAACCTTTTGGTTGACTGTGCTGCCAAAACTACACCAGTCATTACAGATCCAGAGGCTTAAATTCACCAAATCAGATGATCTTCAGGGATTTTTAATGAAACCTCCTCTGTGTTTTTTTTTGCTCTTTGTTGCAGAAAACCAAAAGGGATGTGAACAACTTCGACCAGGACTTTACACGTGAGGAGCCCGTCCTGACGCCGGTGGAGAACAGCATCATCAAGCAGATCAACCAAGATGAGTTCAAAGGATTCTCCTACTTTGGAGACGAGACTGCGGCCTGAACACACACACACACACACACACACACACACTGACACACACGTATAAATACTACCATCATGCTGAAGTACACACCACCATCACCACACCTGAAAAGAAAAGACATGATATTTAAAGAATCCCGGCCTCTTGAAGGAGACCTCCTGAACTTTCCCAGATTCTGACCACTCCAGGAATTATACCAGACCATTCATATGTCTCCTGATGGTTTCTGTGCTGTTGATGTTTGTCCATCTGTGTATATCCCATCAAACTGCGTATGGAAGTGCAGGTCAGACACGGTCAGAAATGACCCGGCGCTCCTCGGACAAAAACCAAAACTGTGTTTTCAGAGGTGTGTTTGAAAGCAGATACGTAGGTAAGCTCCTGTTATAGAGTGTGTGTGTGTGCGTGTGTGTGTGTGTGTGACAGACAGATGAATTGTATAGAGGCGTGCATGCATGTGTAGTTGAAAGACTGTCATTTCTGTACATGATGTGCTGTATTCTGTGTCTTTCTCCGTGTTAAAGAATGTTTAACTTCCATAAACGAGTATGTGAATAGAAAAAAAAATGAACCAGTGATTGTATTTAAACTAAAACAAAAGTTCTAGAAATGTGCTTAAATCACTATAAAAGATGTCAAAAGGAGACGTGAGGAATCCAGGTTCTTCTTCCTGATGAAATCATGGTGGAATTTGAAGTTCTGTCAGCGCTTTGTTTCAAATTTAAGACTAAAATGTGTAAATTGAACATGAAATGTAGGAGATGCACTGACATTTTTGAATTGTACTTTAGTTTTTATCTCAGCAGGTTCAGAAGGTTTTGCTGTTTTTCTTTTCCATGTTTTCAGCTCGTTTGTACATCAGCGGTCCCGTTCTTCATTAAAAACCAAAGGGCAGATTAGCTGCCGGCTAACGAACCCGCGGTAGCTCGCAGCGCTAACAAGCTGTTTTCCACAAGACTTGAAACTCTGAGTTTCCCGGTGAAGCCGAATAATGAGCAGAAACCTGAAATGTCCAGGGAGCCTTTTTGAGAAGACACTTTGGTTTTAGGGGAAGTTTTCTGAACCTTCTCGAGCAGAATCTCTCCGGTCCACCTCCTTAAATCCCTCAGTGATCATGTGATCATTGAGAAGCTTGGTGTTTGTGTGAGAAAACACAGAAAAAGCTCTAGACCTGCACCAACCAAACTCCCATGATTCCTCATGAAAGTTGCTGATTGAGGGGAATTTGTTGCAACATGTGACTGAATGTGTTAATTATTTTCTCTGCAGTGTGTGTGTGTGTTGGGAGCCATCTCCATTTTGTCTCAATGTCATATTTTTTTTATTTAAAACATTGTTTTGTCCGTTACTCTGCTGTTTTTACTGGATCGTCTTGTCTTTTCTGACGTGTTCGAAGTCTCTAGATTTCACGTGACGCTGCGAGCTTCACCGACGTTTCAGAACCTTTGACAGCGACCGTCGTCCTCCTCCGCGTTCAGCCGCGACGACGGTCAAAATAAGCTTCAGATAAACAAAGCATGTAGACTTTACAGCGAACTGAAATGAATCCAACAACGTCATGAAAACTCCATGTGCAATATTCTGTTTGTTTGTTTTTTATCACCCTCTTCTTTCCTCCTTCCTCCGCCGTCGTCCGGTACACTCAGACAGTCCAGTGCGATTGAAGGAGTGTAAATGTGTTTAATTTACCGACACACTTGTTTCCTTCTTTCCCTCTTAAGTTTATTTGATGAGCGTGTGAGTCAGTCAGTCTTTCATTTCCTTGTTTGACAATCACATGTAGCTGCCACACTGTTTAAATGAGTGATTGCTTTTGGCAGATTTAATGTGCAACTCTTAGTTCAGTTTGTGTGCAGAAACAGAAATCTGTGCTTGTTGTTCCACAAAAAGATACAACGAACCTTTAATTCACATGAATCTCAGTGAAAGTAGACAAACAAATATCGTACTGAAGTGTTTGACTTTAAACTAACAGTCTCATATTACTGGTCGGTAACTTCCTTTAATTGTTCTGTGCAAAAGTACAAATTGAAGGTACTTGTACTCTACACGACTCCACTACATTTCACAAAGAAGTACTGAACATTTTACTTCACTGCATTCATCTGACAGCTTTAGTTACTCAACAAAGAGTAAAATAAAAACATAAAAAGAGGTAATAAAATATGTGTCATTGTTAAATAGCTCAAGAGTATAAACAAGTACAGATTAAATTATAAATTAATTATTAAAGTAATCAGATTACGAAAAAAGTCTTCCTCCAGTATTTTGATACTCGCTTCAGTCGACTTCAATGATGTCAAGTTACTTTTTAAATAATTTTGAAGTTTTGACTAAACAGCTCTTGGTTGTGAAGACATTTCCCCCTTTTTTAAAATTATTTTAAAAATCAAAAAATGTATTGATTATTGGAGAAAAGAATTGGATCAGTTCAGAATGAAAAGAATAATAAGTTCTTTTACAAATTAACTGAACATTAGCTCCATTTCAGCCAAAAACTAACGCAAAATCCTGCTTTTTATAGTTTTTTTCTGCTTTTATTTTGAATTCACTACATTTTTCTGATTTTACTTGGATACTTTTTAAAGTATTTTTTCAGTGCTGGACTTCTACTCGTATTGGAGTATTTTTACGGTGCGTTAATGTAATTTTACTCCAGTAAAGGATCCTAGCACTTCTTCCACTCCTGGCAAACAGTGACATATCAGTGAAATCTGTCGTTTTTTGGTGTTTTTTTTAAGGTGCAGAGTGTCAAACACTCGCAGAGTAGATTTAAAATGAGTAACTGTAATCAGCGGCGAGCGTAACGAGTTACCGTGTAACCTGCCAGACGACCAAACAAACAGACGGACAGCGCCGACCACGTAGCAGTAAAAACATCATGTGTGCTGTAGCAACAGTAGTGGGAGCAGATTTATTAGATACAGTAGCTGCAGGAAGACACTTAATCAAACAAACGCACACACACACACACACACACACACACACACACACACACACACACACATATATGCATGGCAGTGCAGATTAAAACTGTCCAAACAGTTTTACTGCCAGTCTTCATCAAAACGCCATGTTATAGCTCTCCGCTCGTCCAGTTCGTCCTCCTCTCCTGCTCTTCTGTCTTAATGTGTCTCCTGTTGCATCTCTGTTTATTCTCGGGTTTAAAAATGTCTCTCTGTTCGTCCCAAAACGACCCAAAAAGGAAGTTCTCTTCCAGAAGTCTTTCCTGCTAAATGCCAAAAGCTATTTCCGAATTTTCTGCCCTCTGTGTGAAATAAAAACAAGCTTCCTTTTCTTTGGTTTTTTTAAAGTTTGGTGAATGGAGTTGGAGAGAAACTCCACGACCTCGTGGCCGATGAGAAAATGGTTTCAGACAACAGAAACAGTATTATGATTCGCTGACAGGATCGGACTGTCGTCTTCCTGTCGGTCAGATGCAGAATGTTTCTTTATGAACGTGTGTTTGTGTGTTTTCTGTTTGTCGTGTTGGTTTTTTGAGTTGCAGTTCCTGGTTTTTTGTGAAGCTTCATCTGATCTGCGGTTTTGTTTCTTCATGGATTTGCTTCATTTGTGTTCTTTTTTTTTTTTTGCGCTGCGTGCCAAACGTACTGTATTTTTAAAAAAAGATGTGAAGGTGTATTTTAATTTTTGAAATGAATTAAATATCATGATGTCGGAAAGAATCGCCTCTCAGTTGCTGTGTTTCCTGTGTAAGTTTCTCACTCGACTGTCGCTGTTTTAGAATAAACAGGTTTGTCTTCTGAATTCAGTGAAATGTGTTTACGTTTGCAAAAAGCCTTTTAATGTTACAGTTTCGCCATCAAACATTTTGCTAATTTAAGCAGAATATGACTTAAACATTCACAAAACAAGAAGACAAACAGCAGCAGAGAGCACGCAGACAGACTTCGATCATGGCGGATCTTTAATCTTTTCCATCAACGGTTTGAGAAGAAGAAGAAGAAGAAGAAGAAGAAGACGTCACAAACCTGCTGCAGTTATCTGGTTTTATGAAAAATGTGGTGCGACCTGCTCGTAGATGCAGCGTCGGTGGGGAGTTCAAACCCTGCACGAGGAATTTAACCGAAGCTGTGAAGCAGAATTTGCTGCAGTTTGGTTCATATTTAACTTTATTATTAGTTATTTCCTGTGTTTCATACCGTGTTGATGGGGACACAGCAGATCTGAGAGAGGAGATTAACTTCTCTGATGTAATTTGAATGGGAAAGTGTGTGACGTCACAGCAGACGGCTGTGTGACACATTTACACCTCATGCACGTGTAGTAAAGGTCCAATTTGTCCAGAAAAAACAATGTTTTAAATCTGGTTTTGGTGCAAAGTCACCAGATGTTTTAATTGTTTTAATTTAGATCTGACTGGTGATCATAGATCCAGATGTTTGTTCAGCTCTCAGAGAACTACTGACAGGAAAACATGCAGATGAGGCTCTTTGACTGACCGTCGTAGTAAATATGATTGGAACCAAGGAGGAAGTGACTGATGTTATTTAAAGAAACAAAGTCTGTGCTGGGACGAGGTGGAGGCGGATCCATGGATCAAGGAAAAACTGGACTTTATATACACAACACTGCCGATCAGTTCCCATTTTAGACTGGAAATCTGCTTTTTTAAAAATGAAAAATGACACAAAGTGTTGATTATTGTGAACATGTAGAAGAAGAAGAAGATCCTGACAAAGTGTTTAAACTTAAGTTTCCCAGCAGGTCATTTTGAGCCTTAAACTGACTGAACCTCAGTCACAGGTTTGGAAAGTGCAGATAAATGCTCTGATTTGTCGTTTTGGCTTCATAAATTACACTTTTTCTGATTCATTTCAGACATTTTGATGTTGCTTCACCTAAAAGTTGTGTTTTTGTAAATGTCAGTGTCATCAGCCTCTCCTTTCCTCAGAAGCATCAGTGGCGTCATTAGACGTGGAAAGTAAACAACATTTTTCCAGAAGCATCCCTGAAAACTCACAGGAAGTATAATAAGTTACTTATGACAGAGACAGCTGGACTGCCCGATATCAACTCCGAGCTTCTTATAAGCATCATATATTTACCGCCCGGTGACTTCCTCCACGGGTCTCACCTGCTGCCAACCGTGTCAGGGTCAAGAACAGGTACGGCAGCGGGACACGGCGGCGGAGGGGGCGGGGTTACTCAGGCGGAGGAGGGGCGGCGCTTCCAGCCAATCGCGTTGCGGGGAGCAGGACAGCGGCTCTCCCGGTGCCAGCTGAGCTGCAGGTCAGACCGAGCACTTTTCCAGAGTTTTTCAGATCAGCGAGCGACGGAGAAAAGTTTGCAGCGGCGGACGTGCGCGGCGCCGGTCAACAGCAGCTTCAGCGGCGGCCTCGGCAACAGCAGCTTCAGCGGCTCCCTCCAGCGTGGTGCAAAGCGTGCGGGGTTTCTCTTGCGGGTGAGAGGCTGTACGATCCTCGGCAGTGTTCTGAGACTGTACGGCCCCGACCCCCCGCCTCCAAGCGTGGACGGTCACCGGCAGCCCGGTGCTTGGGACTAAAAACACCGACAGGTTGCGTGACATGAACTGACAGCGGGCGACCTGCGCCCTTTGATGAGACTTTTCTTATCTGGACTTGACTCAGACTATCGAGGAATTACAACCCTGTGAAACACAGAGAGAGAGAGTTAAAAACCATGACGGCCGACAAGGAGAAGAAGAGGTAAGATGTTTGATTTATTCTGTCCCTCTCTCCGGTTTAATTTCCCGTCGGTTGTGAGTTTATTGAATAAGAGCGTGTTTGTTCAGTGGTGGTGGTGGTGGTGGGGGGGTTTGCTGCCGCTCGGCTACCGTGGCGCAGAGGGAGACCTGTTGCCGCAGCGCTGCATGTGACTCGGCCTGCTCTCCTGCGCGGATCGCGGCTGTTAGAGAAGCCCAGACACGGAGGCTTTGTGACGGGCTTAATGTGTTTTTAATGCGCTTCATGGAAGGTAAGTGGCCGGTGTGATCTGCTCTGACAGTTTGCGGGCAGATTTGGTTTTTGCTGCAGCTCGTCATTTTGATTTCACTGCATTCAGTTCAGGTTTTCACTGTGATAAACCAGATTTCACACCAATTCTGGGTGTATTTTGTATTTCCATGCGACTTTAGAAGCCTTTTAACTAGTTTTTCGTTTGTAAAAAACTTATGTAACTTAACTTTGATTAAACTATATCAAGTTTTTAATCAGGTGCAGAATATTAAAAGCCACAGTCAGTCATTTGTATTGAAATAAATCACTAATTTGTAGATATTTAAGCATTTAAATACAAATGCAGCTTCTTCTTTGGCTCTTTCTGCCACATGAAGTCAGTCTGAAGAGTAAAAGCGAACTTTTGCTGATTGCAGGTTGCACTTGTTGTGTATGTTTGGCTGTTTGCTGCCTGAGGGGCAGAAAGTACATTATGGACTAATCTATTGTAAATGGAAGCTGTGGTTTCTCAACATGACGCTCAGTTTCCAAACCGAGACGTTTAACTTCGGCAGAGAAGATGCTGAGCAGGCGGTTAAAATATCACAGGAGCAAAAAAATCTGTCATCTTTTTCGAATAATAACTGTTGTTATTGTATATTTTCCCATTAAAATTGCACTTTGAGGAGAGAAATCTGCGTTCTTCACCTCTGAACTCCTTGCAGAGCAGTCAGGCGCTTATATGGGACAATCACTAACCGGTTGTTACAGACGATATCAGCCTGCCGGCTCAGGAACTTTCCAGATATTCCAGGTATCTTGTTTTAGCTGCTGAGAGATTAAATCTGGTCAATCTCCTCTTCAATCTCACAAAAACACCAAAACAAAACAGCCTTTACGTATTTGGTGACTTTATTTTGGCATCTCCGGAGAAGCCGTGAGATGTTCGGCTGCTCGGTCAGCTGACTCAGCAGATAAGTTCGGAGCTTGTTGTCACATATCGATCAAGATCAGGGTTTGTTTTCTGTGACGACACCTGAGAAAGAATGAATACGTGAAACCCCTCAGCTGCCTCGCATGGTTTTTATTCTCGGACATATTTTAGGTCCCATGTGTGTGTTTCGCCAACAGCCCACTCGGTGTGTGTTCAGTGTGTTGTGCTGTTGATCAGGCTGAGGGACTAATCTTCATAATTATGCTTCAACTGACTCCTGTTATCTCGCTTTATGTCACCATAATAGTTACTTAATCACACCTGTTGCAGACACAAAATTAGTGTCTCACCTGTGAAAAACCCTGGGAGGTGATTTTCGCTTCTTTTCCATTTTCCTGACAAACTTTAACACATCAGCTCACACAAGAACATTTCTGCCCGAGACGGTCAGATATAATTTAATTAGCAATAATGTTTGTTTAACGATAAAATAAACAAATCCCGTGATCCCGCGCTTCCTCCTGACATCAGGAAAACTACATCTTTTGCGTTTATCATTTAGATTTATAGACCTCACACAAGGAATTTCCCCATTTAATTCCCAGTTGTGTGATTCATTTCATCAGCTTTTCCTTCTATTTCCTCTCTAATCGCAGAAACGTGATTAAGATGCTGACAAAAACAAAACAAATGGACATTTAATTGTCTGTCAAATAAAATTTTTTATCATCAGAGCTGAATTTACTGGAAGGATTGACCGGTATGTGATAAATGCAGGAGCTGCAATTCTTTAAAAAAAGAAAAATGTGCCACAAAATGACACTATAAAGTGTTTTGGTCCCATAGTTCATTCAAATATTAGATTATTTACACTTTTTAATCATTGAATGTGAGAGTTTTGGAGACTAAACTGGTAAAGTTACCAACAATCACAGATTAGACGGAGATGTCGGTGAACATTTGGCAAAAACCCAAGAAAAAAAAGTTTACAGTCTTTAATCAAATGAAAAACTTTGTGTTTTCTCTGAAATCGTGACTCAGACATCCACGTCGGCCCCTGTTTGCTGGAAGTCTGCTGCTCTGTGATTCTCTTCTTTCAAACTTTTATCTGGCGATCGCTGTGAGATCAGAGCAGGTTTTCAGACTGAGGACGAGGAAACCGGATCCCTCTTATCAGGAGTCAAAGCGAAGAGAAACGGACAGAAAATGACATTAAGAGACAGAAAACGAGATGAGTTCAGGATCACTTCCTGTGGCTCGTCATCACCTCGGAGCCATCGGCCATTTTAGAGAAGGAGACCTGCGTTTGTGTCTGTTACAGGATACACATGACGAGCGTCTTTGTGATTTAGTGTGTGAGAGTTCACTGGTTTCTGTCTCAGCGTTGAGTCATTGTGAGCTTTTCCTCTGATGATTTTATTAATGAAACTCTGCTGACGAGATTGAAACCTTTAAATCTGTGTCAACACAAACACGTTATATAAGTGAGAACGACGTAACAGCAAGTCTGAAGCATCTGATTCCTGAGATGATCAGCGTTCACATCTGTGCAGGAATCCGTCTCAGTCACAAGTGTCCCAGATGTGGAACTTTTTAGCATCTTTATCTGTCTGCTGCTGTTCACAATCCCTCAGATTATTATGAAAAATCCGCACTGCAGGAGTATTTTTATTGTTGGTTTAGTAATCAGAGTAAATGTTCTTTTTATTAGCTTTCATTTTTTCTGCAACCTTGTGTTGTTCAAGGAAGAATAAATCTCCTTTTTAAAGAAGCCGTTTTCAAACAAACCAGTTTAAAGTAATCTGGATTAAGGCTGACATCACATCTGATGTTAAAACTGTTGTCTTCAGGCTGAAATCTGGTCACTGATCAACATCTCAGAGTTTGCAGACGTCTCCATCCTCCGATGGCACATTTCTCACGTTGTTTTTGCACAAACGGCTTCATTAAAGATGTTTGTGTTATTTTATTTTTACATCTCGGCTGACGGAAACGAGCCGAACGTCGAGGCCCCACTCGCATCTTTCAACATGTGATTTCTGTGTCCAAAGGTCAGAGTCCAGGCCAGCTGCCAGGCAGGTGTACGTTACATGACTGTGGAGAGATTGATCCATTCGGGTCTATTTTCTGTCACTTTTTAAGACCTCTGACCATCATCGGTCACTGGGGGGGGAAACAGTATATCCCGGTTTGATATCTGGGATTATAAAAAGGTGTCAGTCAGTTTGGGAGCTGAATAATACTGCAGCTTCATATTCTCAACCCCTTATCCTTTATTGATCAACAGGAATATGTGATTTAGGATATAATTCTTCATAAATATGATTTATTTTTAGACTTACAAGGTCTTATTTGCATTATAAATCATCATAAAGTAAAGGATCAGTGGGTTTCGAAGCAGAAGCATGAGCTTGTTTTGACTATTTGAGGAAAAATAATCACGTCACTGTTTTTCTTCCATTTAACAAAAATCTTTGAAACAATATTGTGGTTGTATTAAATCAGATTAGACTCTTTAATATTAACCCAGTGCAGGAAAGACGAAACCAGCTCCCGCGGTGTTATCAGGTTTTTCATCTTTATTCTTCTTACGTGATGAAGTTATGAGGAGCATTTATGGTGATGTGTCTGTGAGCTTCATGTTTCTCAGACACAGTTTAACAAAGCTGTGTTAAAGCAGCTCTCACAGTTTCCAAGGATGAGTCCAAAAACTGGAATTATGCAAAAACTGTTGTTGGATTTCCTCTAAAAGTCATAAAACACTGAATCTAAATTTGTTAGTGGTGCAAAAAGTTGAAGGAAGGATCAGCAGTTTTACTCCTTTTATTTGTTGCGTCTTATTGTGAAGAGCATCTTTGTGTCCCACGCTGCTGAGCTAACTCATGAGAGACGAGGAGAGAAGAGGGGAGGAAGAGAGGGGAGGAAGAGAGGAGGGAGGAGGACAGAGGAGGACAGAAAGTTGCCAGACAAGACGGATCAGCCGGACAAAGAGCTGATACAGATGATCGCAAATCAATAAGGGCAGTAAAGCCAGGCGCGGAGCTCCGCCGTGGGACTGTTCAGGCCTGCGAGCGCGGCTCCTCACCCACGGCAGCCCAGGCCCGGTTGGCACGGCGCCGCCAGCCCTCTTTTGTGTGCTAACCCCTCGGCCTCCCGACGCTGCTCAAACATCACGCCACTTCCAGCAGCCGTCCAACCTGCCTGTGAAAGAGCGAGGAATGTTAGGAGAGAGAGAGAGACGGAGAGCGAAGTTCAGATTTCAGAGGGCGGAAAATCTTCAAGTGGATTTACTGCCTCTTGTAGACAGAAAAAAAAAAGTTATTTTTGTTGTCAGAGATGGGAAGCAATTAAATCCATTAAGTCAAGTGCTGCGCTGCCGTGGATTTTCAGAGCTCCGACTCCGGAGTGTTTGCATGTCTCTCCTGAATTCCAAAACAAAATATTCGTACTTTATCACGTTAATCGGACAGCTGCTGGCACAGACTCTCACTTCCAGAGAGCTGATGAGAAGATGTTTAGGTTTTACAGACGCGATCACACGGGGCGGCTGTAACACGGGAGGTATTAAAGGGTCTTAAATGTGACAGATGTCGACATCCAGGTGGGACACTCAGGTCACCAGAGTGAAACCAAGAGTGTTAAAGCAACAACTTTTTCAACCTGCCAAGTTGTTTTGGTGCCAAAAATGAAGAAACAGTGGATTTTTCATGACGTCAGCCATGAGAAATGTTATTTCCCAGACTGGAAAGGCGGATAATTTGACCTCCACCACCTGGTCAGACATCAGTGAGGTTCAGGAACATAATTTTCACTTCTCTCACTTTAAAAAAAACTACATTTCATGCAGCAATCTCTTTTCTTTCAAATCAGATTCTGCATTAGACACTGGTTGTATGTAAACACAGTTTGAAATAGAAAAACTGACCTGAGAGCTGCGAAACTGAAGCTGTTGATACTTGAAGAAAGTGACGTCTTCAGCAGCTCATCATGGAAGTCTGTTCACGGTGAATCACAGGTTCAGTGAAACTTTTCCTCCTTTAAGTGCGTAATCGACTGGCTCACTGGTGTTGCAGACACGGACTTTCCCAAATCTATTGTCCCTGGGCTCATTTCGGGAACACAGCTGAGCTGAAGTCGACCTTCAACCCTGATGTTTAACTTTTGGTTTGAAAACTCAGAAGAATCTCCTCGTCTCCGTCTGTAAAGACTCCAGGACCTGATGTGACCTTTTTGTCGACATCACTGCAGAATTTATGACTTAAAAAAACACAAACTCTTCGGTCAGACTCTGGTGAAATATGAGATTTTATTCTCCTGATGTAGTTTTTTTTTTTTATTTGCCCTTTTCAACTCAAACAGCAGCTTAAACGAGTTCATGACACTAAAAGCCACTTCAGAGTGTTTGTCGGCTGTGAATGAGAGTCTCTGCGGTTAAGAGTCCGTCTTCGCTCCACCAGACTTCCCTCTTTGTGTTCGGGATTAAAAACTCTCATTCAGAGTTTCCCCGAGTGTAAACAAGCAGGAGGGAGATGAAGGCAGGAACACGGGGAGACAACAGGAACCTGAACAAAACGGCAGATTAGAGAGCGCAGAGTGAAGTTACAACAGGAGCAGCCAGAGATTTGGGATCTGCAAAGTAAAGAAATGACAGAGATCCATTCAGAAGCTTCCCCAGCTGTGTGGGCAGCTTCTGCTTGGCTGTAATTGGCGCTTTGAGGATGAACAAAAGAGTGAAAGGCCGACTTTTAAGTTTTAACGGAGTCTGTCGCTGCTTGTGAACACTGATGTTAGTTTTTTTAAGGGATTTTGATCCTTTTGAAGTGATCTGTCATCAGGAAGGTGGTGACTAACAGGACCTGCTCAGTGATGAAGCCGATGACTAACAGACAGCAAAAAGTGCTTATTCTTTTATTTAATCTACCAACATGCAGGGTTTTCCTCCAACATCAACATAAAATGTTCTAAAAACCAGAAAAACAGATATTTGACATTGTAAATTTGGGAGCTTCCACTGTGAAAACTGTTGTTTGGTCTCTGTGTCGCATCGTTGGACACGTCTCACATCGCAGAATGACATGAAATCATCTCAGGTGAGATTCAAACAGAGTCGACACGATCCTGCTTCTGCTCAAAGTCAGGAAACGACAAATTTTAAAGCAGAAAAAAATCACTGATTAATGATATTTGCAACTAATATAATGAATTTTTGTGCTGGACTGAAAAAAAACCCTTTCTATGATCATTTAGTGTCAGTTTTGTACCGATTTGACCATGTGAAGGTATCCACAAGGCTCATATTGTAAAGAAATTGCTACTTTTAAACGAATTTTAACATTTTTATACATGACCTTTTAAAAAAATACATAAAAATATCTAACTAAAGTAAATATAAAGTAAATCCCCATAGTTTCAACATTTTATGTGCTGTAAAATGTATATATTTTTTTAAATAAATATCAGGGCATATCAGAACACATATACGCTGACAAAACATCTGCAGGCCCGTCAGAGGCCGGTAACAGCTGATAAATCGCTCAGGTGTGTTACACAAACACACGTGACTCAGGTGCTGCTGATAAACCAGAAACATTATTTGGAAAAACATTTAAATGGAAGTCGTGAGCCGCACCTGCTGAGATTTCTTCACCGTGCATCGCTCAGTTTCAGCTCCACAGGAACGAGCTCTGGGTGTTTCATCATGACCAGGAGGTCCTGGTCTGAAGATGGTGAACCTGAGGCTCCGTGGGGTCCCGAGGCCCCTGGCTCAGCTGCACATCGAGGGGAAACAGCAGGAGAGGAAAGGAGGAGGTCTGGGAAACCTCCGCATCTTTTCCATTGTTATTTTTATCTCATTCGTGCTTTCTTCATTCTCATGCTTTCCGCCTTTGTTTTTTTTCTTCTTCTCCGTCTTTTTCGCTCGTATCACATTCTTTCATATTTCTGCTCGGCTGCCAGCTGTGCTGTTTGCCTCTCCCCGCTCACTTTGTTGTTGTTGTCCCCCCCCCGCCCTCGTTCCTCCATGTTTGAGGTCATTCGACCAGGCCTGCATCTCCCCCTCTCTCTCCCTCCTTCAGAACTCTGTCTCCTTACCATTTCCTGTTTCCTGTCCGCCAGCTCCCCGTCTTCCTGTTCCTTTGCTACTAAAATGGCAGCGTTCCATGATCCGCTGGCTGTCACCTGGCTGAGCTCCAGGTCGTGAATGTCTGGTTCCTCGGAGACGCGTCGTATAAGTAGTTAATGCACTTATCTGATATCACAAGTGATAAACTCTCCCCTGAGGTGGATTCAGTCTATTTATGGTGCCTTCAAGAGCAGAATCTCTCAGGATTATTGTTCCAAAAGTGCTTTTTGGTTCATTTTATCACATTTACATACAAAATATAATCAATAAATATACAAAAAAGACCTATTTAATGAGTTTTTGTTGCTGTTCCTGTTAAACATGATGATTAGGATCTTTTGAAATGCAGTTCTATCTTTTTATGGCTGCTTGAAGCTCCTGTGAAGTAACAGCGCAGATAGACGGACATAAAATCCACTCAGCGGCGGTTTTGCAACCAGCAGCTCATCTGACCGCAGCGTGCTGAAGTGAACATGCCCAGCCTGGTCGGGGTGAAAGTGCACCGCTGTGCGCTGGATTTATAACACAACATGGAACGAGAGCATAATCTCTGGAGCCAAAACTGCAATAAAACAAATAAATTTCACCGCAGAGCTCGTTTCTTCTGCCTTTAAAAACAAGTTAAAGACACTTAAGAAACGTCCAAACAGTGAATAATCCCTCAGAATGATCATTCAACTTTAACTTTATTTTCCATTTTTACATTGAAGTTATTTAAAGTAAACATAAAGAACTTTTTCCACATTGAATTTATCACAATTCAAACCTTTTTGTTGCATCGCAGACTGAAAACTGAACCGAAGTGAAAAAAAAAACGAACCGCACTTTGCATTCCTTTCTTTTTAAGTCTCTGTAATCCTTCTCTACAGATCGCACTTACTGTACTAATTCCTGCGTTCAGTTTGCATTTCAGGACTTGAAAAGTGATGAAAGATCGTTTCTGTTTCTCTCCCCTTTCACCTCTTCACTCACATTCACTCACATCTCTTCAGCTCTGATTTCATGAAGAAGTCAGTTTCAGAGAAAAGCTTCCTGTTGCTGCACAGATTCTTCTCCTGTTTCTTCTCCAGAAACTCAGAGCAAAGATGAAAACCTGCATTTTCACCTGAAAAGTTTGCATTTTGAATCTTTAGTGTTCTTTAACACTGTGCAGGAATCGAGGGGTGTTATATAACTTTGCATTGAATTTGGGTCTGGAAAGTTTGTGGATTTTGCAGTTTAAACAGAAGTTTGAACCCTTTTCCAACCTAAAGTCTTATGTTTCTCTTTGTTCAGGCTGAAGTTCTCTCGCAGAGATAAATGTGCAATAACATGAATAAAATTAAGATGAAAAAGTCTTCAAACATTGAAATATGACATCAAACTTCGACATAATATTCATACAATGCACAACAGTAAAACAAGACTGTGACAGGACTCCATGACACAAAGGTTTCAGATTTCCAGATTTACTGGAAAACAGTTTCTGCACAGACCTGCTGCTGAACTTTCTGAGTGTCATTTTTCCAAAACTGTCAACTCACCTCCATTGTGTTTGATGGGAGGCAAAAAATCTGAGAGACAAAATCTGTCAAATCTTTACATTTAAAACCAAAACAAAGTGCGCAGCTGCAAATGTTCGCACGGAAGCTTGAAAATCGTGTTTGAATTTCCCACAGTTTTGTCTCACTGAGGCTGAAATCTCAGCCGAGCTGCATGTTTGGTATTCTGACGGAGCGTCTCAGTGTGGTCAGCTGACCCCTCACACCACCTGTGCTCTCTGCCTGTCTCTCTCTCTGCCTGTCTCTCTCTCTGTCTGTCTGCCTCTCTCTGTCTGTCTCTAAATGTCTCTGTCTCTATCTGTGTCTCTCTGTTTCTCTCTGTCTCTCTGTCTGCCTGCCTCTCTGCCTGTCTCTCTCTCTGTCTGTCTGTCTCTCTCTCTCTCTCTCTCTCTCTCTCTGTCTGTCTGCCTGCCTCTCTGCCTGTCTCTCTCTCTGTCTGCCTTTCTCTCTGTCTGTCTCTCTCTCTGCAGTGCCTGCAGCTCTCACCCCTCTGTGCCTCTTTCAATCAGCCAGTCTATCCCGACCATCAGCGTGCCGTGGGCGGGTTTGTTTGTTTGTGCCAGGATATGTGTGTGTGTGTGTGTGTGTACTTGGTGTGTGTGTGTGTGTGTGTGTGTGTGTGTGTGTGCGCCTCTCTTTCATGGACTATCAGAATCATCAGCAATCTCCTGCATCGTTCTTCCCCTGATTGAGCCGAAGTCGGGGCCCCTGTCTGGGATAGCTGTTTGTTCGGCCGTTTGTGTGTGTGTGTGTGTTTGAATGTGTGTGTGTGATTGTATGTGTGTGTATTTGGCTGTGTTTCCAGAACTCCGTGTTCCTCAGGATCACAGATTAGCCAGTACTGTATTGTTGCACTGTGTTTGTGTTCGGCCAGGCGCCACAACTACAGGAAGACCCACTGTAAGCAAGGAAAAGTGTGTGTATATATGTGTGTGTTCGTTGTATATGTCAGCCTACTGTGTGTGTGTGTGAGTGTGTGTGTGTGTGTGTTTTGGGTGTGGGCAAGCTCTTTGGCCTTTTCGGATCACCTTTCCACCTTTACAGAAACAGTAACATATTTTATTTTATTTTTTAACATCTGTTGTTCAGAATAAAAACACCTGAAAACACAGAAACATGAATGTGATTTAAATTAAAGGAAAGTGAAAATAAAACTGTGGCTTTTGTAATAAAACTCTTGATCCAGACTTTTTTTTGTTTTATTTTCCATGTTCTCAGAGAGTTTCCCATTGATTAGATGTTTTCTGGTTCAAAAATAAAACATCAGTGTCCCGTTAAAAGTCTGACCTACTTTCAGCCACACAACATCTCTCAACATCTCATTATAACACTTGTTTTTTAAAAAATTCAATTTTTGTGTCTGTCTTCTGCTTTCTGTCGGTCATAGATCATTTTGGTTTCGCCTGTTTGGGCCTGAAAAATTGCACTTTCTTACAAACTTTATTTAAAGCAGACAAGGATGTTTTCGGTCCTTTTGGTATTTTGAAATGTTGCGTATCGGTTAAAAAAAAAAACTCCAATGCCAACAGTTCAACTTTTACCATTTAAATTGAGTTAAAATGGTAATTTTTTAAATTTTATTTTATTTTATTTTGAAATTAAAATTTTGGAATTAAATTTTTTTAACTGGTAAAATTATTATTTTTTTTAATTTAAATGGAAATTTACCATTTAAATTAAGTTTTTTTTCCTCTCTGACCTGTGAGGCTTCATCTTCTCGTGTTCAAGTTTCAGTCGACGGCAGTGAAATTTGAAAAAATGTTTAAAAGTGAGAGTAGTGAAAAATACAAGAAGCTGAAACGTTTGTGGTTTCTGTACAGAGGAAGCACTCATCCTACACACACACACACGCAGACACACACATGTGAATAAACACACACTCTAGTAACACGCTGTGGTTCCTGTCCATCTCGTTATAATGAGCATCTCTGGTCTCGATGTCACATTAGGAAACTGATGGAAGTTGAGGTCTTTGCTTCTGTGTGTGTGTGTGTGTGTGTGTGTGTGTGTGTGTGTGTGTTGCAAAAAAAAGAAAAAAACCCAGAAACAGCTAAACTTGGATGAAAGAAGAGCAGGTGTGTGTGTGTAACTTGTCTCTTTGGGCACTTTTAATGTCAGGCGTCATCATGCTGACTGCACACACAGCACGGCGGTCTGCAGATCAAATAATGTGGCTGATTTATCTTTTTATAACTCTGTTGACAAAGTTTCATCATCCAGAAAAAGTTCATCTTGAGTGAAAAACAGTTGACAGGTTTAGATTAAGAGAAAATTTAGAGAACAGAGTTTAGGATTAATAACGTGGTGACAGTTTTCAGCTGCTGTTTAAGTGCATTTCCTGTTGCATCCACAGCCAAACACACACAGAAACACTCTTCATCATGAGCGCTGGTCTTCGATAATGCTGAACGACACACACTTTGTCTCCTGCTGTTTGCCTGCAGATATAAACAGATGAAGCGCTGCAGGGGAAAACTGTATTAACAGTCTTATTACAGCCAGCGGACACAATATGTCCAGCAAACAGCAGCTTCGTCCTCTCTGTATTGTTTTTGTGGAGATTTGAACTGGACATGAAAGCCGAGCAGCCTCTGATGTCCCGTTAGCGCGTTTGCATGTGAGTGTGTGTGCACGTGTTGCCGTGTTTCCCTGCAGGTGTCAGATTGGAAGCATTGACGGACAAGTTAATCACAAAGAGAGAAACACGGGTGATTGAAAAAGCTGCAGGGTGTGAAATGAATCGCAGATGAGAGCAGGTGGACGTTTGCTGTCACTTGCTCTCTCCCTGTGAGGAGCTTCAGGTCGAAACAAGCGCAGCTTTGCAAGAACTTACATGTAGCATCTTCGCTCCCATGCAACCGTGTGTGTTCACCTGTGTGTGTGAGTGTGTCTGATGTTGTCGTCTTAGATGTGTTTTTCAGATATGTGCATATTTGATAAAGGCCGCTCCCACGGCTGCACCCCATTTTTGCCAACTGGCATAAAAACAACAATGCACCTTCACACACACACAAAACAAAACAGTCACACGCTTGACCTCCATGTTCAATTTCAGCCTCGTTAAGCTGCCAAAGGGCGGGGAGATTTTTGTGGACTGACAGACTGACAGACTGACAGACGACGGAGTTTCAGAGCAGCTGGTTGCTGCTAAAAACATCAGCTCTCATTAAACATCAGAGACCTCAGCTGCCCTTTACAACAGCAGAACATATACATTTATGTTGCATCACTTTAAAATGTGCTTAAACTGGACAAAACTGTTTGTTCAGTAAATGACAAACTGTCACCAAAGCTAATTTAAATAAAGTTTTTTTTTGCCTTTTGCTGTTTTTAATCCAGTTTTAATTCAGTTTATTCAGTATCTATGAAATTACACTGTAAAAAGTAAAGAATTTCTGCTGTGATGTTCACTTATGTCACATTCTCATTCCCTTTACATGCAGTGTGTAAGTGTGTGTGTGTTAACTGGCCTTGTGACTGGCTGCGGTTTAGACTGACAGCGTTATTTCTATCACAGAGGTTTCAGAATGTCAGCTATGTGTTTTCTACCTGTCTCCAGCTCTCCGTCTGTTTGTTTATTTATCTGTCCATCCGTCAGCTGTGGAGAAAGTCCTCGAATGTGAGTTTTATTAGAAAACTTTTTACCGATTCAGTCTCCTGCTTCCCTCTCGGCTCAGTCTTTTCTTTTCAGCTGAAAAGAAAAGATGCGTAACTCAGAAAAACACTGAGTCCAGTTGCCTTCGATTTATTTGCCTAGAATAACTATGACCTGGATGAATGAGAACATTCACAGATATCAGGTGAAACACGTCGCTACACAGCTTGTTTTTTATCACATCCTCACATGTTTCTGTGTGTAAAGTATCAGTAAGAGTAGATGATGTTGTTGGAAGTGTAAACCAGCAGAGGATGTACAGTAAATACCCGGAGTGCAGTCGGCCTGCAGGTTGCGTTCAGGAATCCTCTCAGGGTTGCAGTGCTAGCGTGAGTGCAGGATGATGAAAATAGCTGGCAGCCCACATCAGCGAGGCTCAGGTTGCTACTCTCACATGTGTTAAAAGCAGTGTGAAGATATGCCAATGAATCAGAGCAGAACAAAGAATGTTATCTCTGCTTCTGCATCACTTTTCTCGTGAGGTCGGAGAGCGGAGCCGTGATTCACGCAGTTTTCTTATTTTGGCAGCGGTGACTTCCCCGTGTTTGATCCACATCGAGATATGCAGGTCAATAGATGCTGTGTTTGGATGCTATTTTGGGTAACAACATTCTCTCAGCATTTAGAAGAAAAAGTCCGACTTCCTCTCCACCTTTCTCCGAGTGGTGACCTCATCCTGGATGTCGGGTGTGTCTTTGATAAGAGTTTGATGTGTCGGGCTGAAGTGGTACGTTCGACCTCTGACTTATTTGTCTGGCAGACGATAAATCCAGGAGGATTTCTGCCAGGAGCAGCTGAGAGGACACACAGGACAACCCTGCCTGTTTGAGTGTGTGTGTGAGTGTGTGTGACCTTTCTAATCATCACAAGACCCTGTTTCTGCAGGCATGTGTGTACAGGTCACACATCTCTAATTGGCTGCAGTTGAAATTGTGTCACGAAGGCTTGTGGGTGTTTGCGTGAGAAAGCAAAGCTCATTATTGGCAGCGTTGGGTATGAATAAGAAGCTGAGCTGCTGGTGTTAACAGCTGCACACTGTACATTCACTGGACCACAGGATCCCTGAGGAGACGCTCAGGAGTTCAACTGCATGCTTTAATGACAGCATTTATATTTGGCAACAGGGACTCAATAAAGTTTCATTAAAGGAAGCAACAGAAATTATTCATGCGTTGATATTTTACCCTTCTCTTAATGCTGAATAAAATCATCTTTGATTTTTTCCAACTTCAGGATTTGCAACATCACTGAGTTCCACACTTTTTAACAAAATAAGATTAAATTACTTTAAACTGTTCTTTTTTAATATATATGTATATATTTTTTAAAATCCTGTTGTGTTTTTATTTGTGATTTATTGAGCCGACAGAAACAAGTGTTGATGTTTGTTTTCTGAGCTTTGAGGAAATTATGACGTTCATAGAAATCCCTTTATTACTTTATTTTCTTGAACTGTCCTCATGAAAAAAATGTTGTTAGAAGGTTATTGTGAAAACATCATTAATTTTTCTGTCCTAATAGTAATACTTCATTATCTTTCATGCAAAAATTGTGACTTATCTTTCATGCTCAAATATTTATTTCCTTTTAAATTTCTTAATATTAAATTATATTTTCATTGAGTTTATGACTCTTTCTAAACTTTTCAATTTTTTTCTGGGGTTTTTTGGCCCCAATTCCTCATGTAGAGGAGTTTGAGTTTTTGACTCAAGTTCTTGCTCTGAATGCTCTCAATGTGACTTTTTTTTTTTTTAAATTAAAGTAACTTCTGTGATCAGTAAAAAATAACCTTTTCCCATTACTTTAGTTTCCACCAGACTCTCTCTTGTCTCTCTCTCTTCCGGACTCTGTCTTCTCCGCTGATTAAAAAAGGAAAAATAACTGCCTTCGGAAAATGAGAAACAAATCCGGCCCACAAAAAGCCTTTCAAGTGTTTTTTTTAGGGTGTTTGAAAGGTGTCCAACTCTTGTTGGGATGAGGTGAGGGACTGACAGGAGCGGTAATTGGCTGAACTCAGATGGTTACTGTATTTTCCACATGGCTTGATTGCATGAACTCGGTACCCTGTGCAGCCAGACTGTTGTGTCTTGTCAAATATGTGTCTGAACCGAGCAGCAAATACCGAGCGAACGCCGCAGTGAGGTTTATTTATACAGCAGCTTTCTATCAGACATCACAAACTGCGTCACAATAAGAGAAAACACACGCAATTTCAGTGGGAAAGCTAAACAAAGGCAAGTCTAAACAGGTACTGTAGGCCCTGGGATGTTTTTAAAGGCGTGCACAGATCTGAAGTGGAATAAGGATTTGTTCCAAAGATCAGCAGCGACAAACCGAGTTGAACCCTGACGTGCGGTGCCACAAACAAGTCCTGGTCTTAAGTCCTCAGTGACCCGCCGCTGACGCAGGGTTTTAGCTTCTCAGCCATGAAGGCTGGCGAACAGGTGGAGCTCTGCAGTGGGTCAGCAGGTTCCTGAAGACCAGCGAGAAACTAGCTTCACTTTTGGTTCAAGAAGAAGATGTTCAGTCAGCTTCTGGCAAAATGAGAAACTGATGATGACTCAGCAGGGACGGGAATCTCAGTGTGATTCACTGTTACCTTAAATTACTCAGGAAAACAGTGGGAAAGTGGTTTTTAGATAATAAACTTCAAGACAATCTTTTTTCAATATGTTATGTGTAACTGTAGAAGAAAAACTGCCCCAAAAAATAGCAAAACAAACAGGAATCATGTTTTAATTGGCTGCAATGTATGTCAGTCATACAGAATTAAAAAGTGTCATAAATCTAAGAGTTGGGCCTCTTTAACACATTTTCCATTTTCCATGTGTGTCATTATTCTAATGTAAAAAAATCCAAATATTGAAGTGATAGTAAGCAAAAATCTAACAATAAATGTCAGAATGTGGTGACTCCGTTCAGTCGGATAATCATCCGCATGTTTTCATCAAAAAAATCAACAAATACTCAGAGTATCAATTAGATGAATTAATAATAAGAAATAAAATATATTCTGGTGTTTATATGTGGACGCATCCAGTTGGTCCCACTGAAAGTTGTTTCTAAAAAAACATGCTGAAAATTAATCAAATAGTAATTAATTAATTTTTTTTGACAATCAGCTACTTGATTTAGTGAAGAAAAAACAACTTCTTTGTAAAAATCCTCATATAT
This sequence comes from Acanthurus tractus, assembly GCA_029783725.1. Lineage (NCBI taxonomy): Eukaryota > Metazoa > Chordata > Actinopteri > Acanthuriformes > Acanthuridae > Acanthurus > Acanthurus tractus. Next base: position 23,230,471 of record JAQNCA010000003.1, read on the forward strand.
TTAGATTCTCTATAAATGGCACAACTTTGGGTTTTTGACTTAAAAACATTATTTTCATTTGTTTTTTAATTTATTTCTCAATTTTTTAAAACACAAAGATGAATTGAGAAAAGTACAAGAAGATTAATCCAAAATGAAAAGAAAAAAACTGTTGCAGCTCCGTCACTGATTTCCTGTTGATTGATTACTCATTTTCAAACTAAAATTGAAACACGATAATCTCAGCAGGATGACAAAGATAAATATCTAACTTTAAAAACATAACCAACAACCGCCAACAGAGTTTTTCGCATCAGACCAGAGCGGCGTCGAGGGTCAGCGAGTACATCAGAAGGCCGGGTGCCATGATGAAGCGCTGCGACTCCCATTGTTTCATATCCTGAAGTCGTCTGCTGGGACCTGCAGCAACAATGGCCCCAGACAATCAAAGAGTGGCACCACAGCCACACACACACACACACTCACACACACACTTGTATTTGGGAGCTGGTTGAAGTCAAAGTTAGCCGTTCCAGTTGAGTCAGTGGCCGTCTGCTCTGCCGTCTGCGGGCTCGTCAGTAATGAGGGTTTGGTTTTTCAGTGGAGGTTAATGAGTTTAAAGCTCAGAGCGACGAGCAGGGAGACGCACTGATGGAACATGCACTCGATGAGATAAGATAATGGTGCTTCTGTGCTCTGCCTTTCCTGTTAATTGTATGCTGTCTTCTTCTTAATGTGTGTTTGCATGTTTGAATGTGTAGTTTTTTTGTCTCTGGGTTTCTGCAGCGTCTCGATCGTAGCCGGAGGGGAAACTGTGATTTTACATTCAGAACCACTGAAACCAACAACACTGATGTTGTTAATGAGAAGCAGATGATTCGTTTTTTTTCGTTGCAGCAGGGTTTGGTTTTCTTATCAAGATGTTTTGTGAAGCGGCTGCAGTCATCAAGTTACATTTGGTATGGATGCACTTAAATTCTGGCATTATGACTCAAGACAGCTATAAAATTTCCCCTTAAGTCATTCTGTCTGTGCAGAGACTCCTGAAGAAAAGAAATCAGGCTTTTTTGGCTTTGTTTTGATACTTAAACATCAAAATATCTTGAGCAAAAGTCAACTTTCCTCTCAGACTCAGTCTCATGGCAGTGGCAGGTGGCAGTTTTATAGGCACTGTGAAAAAGTTGAGCCCTGCTGGTGTTTTTTAGGGCAAGAAGGTGTCAAAGAGGACATGAACACATGTTGACCTTTTTGTAACATGGCCTCAAGGCTTCATCTGGAGCCAAAATCTGCAGAAAACAAAGAGAATATAATTACGTGTGCGTGATTCATGTTAGAATGGATGAGCTGCTTTGTGAAGTGAGTGAATGAAGGGCTGGTACGCTGGCTCACATTCAAATGGACTCAGAGACACTAAGCTCCTTGTCAGAGTGTTGGGCTGCACATAATGATGATTTTTATTATCTTTTTTTGTGTTTTCTTTCTCAGTAAATTGAATTTTCATTTACTTATTTTTGTTGTTATTCTAAAAGTCAAGTACGTGTGAGATCTTCAAATTCAGCCGACAATCAAAGCATTAAGACTGACAATGAAGACAAACAGCAAATACACATTTAAAAAACTGAGACCAGCAAATATTTGAAAAAGTGGCTTAGGTCATAACAGTTGGCATCTAATTTTTATTTATAAATAAGGTAAGAAGTTAAGAAACAACAATAAATAAGGTAGAAAATGAGGGGACCGAAAATAGAGCCTTGTGGAACACCCGTCGATATATGAAGGAACTCAGAATTTACACCCCCCACCTTCTCACCCTGATATCTGTCAGAAAGGCAGTTTTTAAACCAATCACAAGCAGCAGAAGCAAACCAGGAAATGGTCCACAGTGGTAAACACTTTAGAAAACAAAGTGCACAGCAAGTTGTTTGTCTTTCTGAAGGGCAGATACGACATCATGTAAAACTAAGTGGGTATCAGAGGTTGTACTATGTTTAGCTGTGAAACCAGTCTGATAAGACTTAAGAACAAAGGAACTGTTAAAAAAATGCTTTCAGATGTTTGTTCATCAGGTATTTCAAAGTTTTGATGAGACTGGGTGATAGTTATTGGTGACACTTTGATCATGACCTTTGGTTGCGATGACACATGAGCCTTCTGACTGACTCATCGCACCACTTCAGATAAATTAGAGAACATAAAAAAGATGGAAGATATATTTTTTAATTGGGGGAAGAAACCTACAGAAAGAAGGGAACCAAATTGTCCTCATTGACTGATTTGTTTGGATCTGCCGAGGATAGAAGTTTTACCACCAAGGAAATATTAGTTTCTTTAAGCACTTAGTAATATGACTGAAATAGAGGACTTTATAAGTGCAAATGTTTGAAAAGGTGGCTTGCTGCAGCGAAATGCTCCTTAAATTTTGCCAGATAAAATGCAGGATGAGTGGGACGTGCACATGCACCAGGTTAACATTTTTTTCTTGATATCTGGCTGCTACTTTTTGATTCTTTATAGACAAACAGAAAGATTCTCTTCTGTGAATTTAGACTAAAAAAACTTGAAAATACAAGACATTTATTTCTAATGGAGTATTTAAGAAGTAGCCATAACTGGTTTTCTTCTATTCTTGATTTGGTTAAATTTTTGCTGCTCAGTATTTCTTTCCTTTTTAGTATTTTATTGGCTTTTGTTTCCCTTCTTATCAATGAGGCTTGTAGGTCAGGGCCACAGCTCTGATCTGTGCTGCGAGTCTGTGTGCGAGCCTGTTTCATTTTGTTGCCAAAATGTTTGTCTGTTTGAGCTGCTGCGGATTTTCTGGTCCTGAATGTTGCAGGTTTGAACATATATGATAAACTGCATCACTGGGATCTTAAGTTCAGTGAATCCGTTCCACACCTCATCTGTTTTCTTTTTATTTAAGCCGTCATCGTCATTGAACCTGCAGACGGATCAGAAGTTCAGATCTTTCTGCTCAGATGTTTTTATTCTTAAACTGACAAGACTTTTTCCTTTACAGGCTTGTATGAAAAACAACATGCTCGTTTTCAGTTTGTGAAATAAAACCTTGGTTTAAATTTAGTTTGCAAACTCTTAAAGTGTCTCGTGGGACTCGAGTAGCCTGTCAGAGGCCAGCAGTGACTTACAGCTCACTGGCACTCTGTTAGCACCGGTTACATCTCCTGACGACAGAAAAATGACCTCTCCGTGTCTTCTGAGGTCCTTGGAAATAAAACATGACGATAGCTGAAATATTCCAAATTGCTGTCTAGAGACTGATAATAGATCTGGCTGCAGTCGTGCACGTCATGTGAAACCCCTGTTGCAGAATGACTGTGTGCCATTTAGATTGTAAAGCTTTTATTGTCTCCTATTGTCTCTTATTGTCTCGTAATCCAAGTCATTGTTGCACAGCTTTGATGCACCGACGGCACAGAGACTGAAAGTGTGCTGAAGTATGAATGTGAGCTGGAGACAGAACGCAGAGAAACCCAAACTCCATGTGCGATGTCCTAATATGGTTTGTTGTGCTGCTGTCTTGGACCAGATGCTCCACCTCTGGAGTGCCTGTCTGTTTGAGCTTTGACATCAAAATCTGACTCGTTTCAGTTCTGAGCCTGAAGCCGTTTTCCTGGAAGATCAGCCAGACTTCTGCTTGTTGACATGACCCTGCGTTCTCAGATTTTATGTTTCCTAAAGTGCGATTTTAATGTGGCCAGGACTTTGTGACCACAGTTTGATAGTTTGAATAAATGTCTTTATCTTGAGATTCTATTGTTTTGGATCTATGTGTTGAAATAAAAGTAATGAAAGTAAATCATCTACTTTAACATCTTTAAGCAGCTGTCCATGTCAAGGTATTTTTCCATATATTTAAACTCACTACCTGCACACGGATCATCTGCAGATTAGCATGTTATTGATGGCGTGTAGCTTCTTCTATTTGCTAAATGTGAGTGAAGTTTTGCTCAGCAGACCTTTCTCAGTCCAGATCAGAACAAACAACCTGAGCAAACAAAGACAGCAGAGTCACCTGAGTTCAGGTTCAGGTTACGTCCCTACATATGAGTCAGTTCTTCAACACTGCAGGTTTTTCTGCTAAATAATATCTATGAAGCTTAATAAACATACTTTAAAAAAGACACACAATGCATCTGAGTGTAACTTTTGGAAAGACACACAAAAAGTTAATAAAATAGAGAGATTTGTGTCGACAAAGAGCTGCGTGTGAAAGTTTCCTGATGTGATCTTTTTGAGAGATTCTGGTTTTGCTAAAGTGCATGAAGGACACAACGCTTCCCTGTTTTTATTCTGAACAGCTTGTTGTGTGTTGACTTGTGATTGAACCTCAGAGAAAACCGGCTGTGAAACTGTGGACGGATGCACTCGGTGCTCGAAGAATCACATGGGGATTAAAGATGTTGAGTTATGAGCAGCCATTTGTGTAATGTACAGAGGGGAAGACCTCGGACATGGAGGGCAGTTATAAAGGAATTATTGATGAAGTGTGACGCTGATTTATTAGGAAAATGTACAAACAAATGACTGTTGTATCTCTGTACGAAAAAAAAAGATTTCCAATGAGAATATGAAGCCGTAAAAGCAAAACTTGTTGTGTCTTACTGACCTCAAACACGGTGAAGGTGAAGGTGAAGGTGTGACCGTCCTGCTGTGTGTGTTTTTCCGTGCAGGAGCAGCTCGGAGCGACGTAAGGAGAAGTCTCGGGATGCAGCTCGCTGCCGACGCAGCAAAGAGACGGAGGTTTTCTACGACCTGGCTCACCAGCTGCCTCTGCCCCACAGCGTCAGCTCTCACCTGGACAAGGCGTCCATCATGAGGCTGGCCATCAGCTTCCTGCGCACACGCAAGCTGCTCGCCATCGGTATAAAACACACACACACACTTACATTCAAACATGTTAAATAAATCAGCAGTCTGGTGTATTTAAAAAGGAAAACATGCAAATAGAGGATGGTAGCCTCCACCTTTTTTTTTTATAATGAAAGATGTGGGTGTGTGTGTGAGGTATGTATGAGTAATTGTCCAGTGAAGTAGGAACGTATTTGTCGTACCCTTTCTTCGCACTCCTTCCTCTGTCTCAATTAAAAATAGAAGCTGAGGAAGCTTAAAAAAAAGTCCAGACCCATTGTTCTTGAATTCCTTCGCTGCGTCTTAAAGTGAGATCAGAGGAGCATGAACACACAACTAAACTCTGTGGAAACGTCAGCGGTCGCTGAAGCAGCTTATTTAAAGAGAGAGACCAAAACAGAGCTTTTTTTTTTATTTACAAGGTTAAAAACAGTTCATACATTCAGATTTTGAGTCTGAACTCCATTAAAAATCTTCTCTTTTCATGTTTTCAGCATAAACTTGTTGCTTCACATGAATTTAAAAGGACTCTGATGAACTTTTTACACTTATTTTGGACTGCATTGTTAGACTGTTAGGAAAAAGCTGAATCTGTGATGAATAACTCTGAAACTTGAATGCGACATTTAAAAAATCAGCTACTGTTGTATCGAACAATAATTGGCTGCTTTACAGGCCACGTAGTAACAATAACAAGCTGCCGGTGGGGCCGTGAAATATTTTGATTAATATGAGACCTCGCCCTTATCTCTCCATCTCTGCCAGCTCATATTTAATGCTTCTGTTATTGGCCTACTTATTGTGTTTTTATAAACTGCTCTGCATTGTTCGATGCGGAAACCGTGATGCCTACAATCAGCGTTTCCTTAAACAACCCAGACTGCCATTTCCTTTATCTGTGTAATCGATCAAAAAAGTAATCAATCACTCTCAATAACCCCTTTACTTATATTGTGTTTTCAGTAAAAGCAGCTCAAAAGTGCCTCACAATTAAAGGTTTACATGAAATTATTTCAAGTTTTTCTTTAAAAAAGGTAGAAATAAAATGTAAAAATACAAATTCAGGTTTCCTGTTTTAATAAACGAATGTTGTCAGTATTTATCGTCAGTATTTTGAGCCGTAAGCAGTTTGTGTAACACTTGTGTTTTCCCACATTACAAAAAAACCCTGCAAACACTCAGCGGTATCTGGTTATGCAGATAGTTTCAGTTTCATGTTCCCAGATTTGGAGATAAGCGTCTCCGAAACCTCAGCTGCCCCCTGAAACACAAAGGAGGTTAATTAAACTTTGTTTGCGTCACTCAAACAATCACATTAAGAAATAAACAAACAAAAAACAACAAGTTTGTGCTCGTTATCAACAAAAAAAAAGAAGAAAAAGATGTTGACAGTGAATCATTTTTATCTTCTGGATAAAAAAAAGATCGACCGACTCTTTTAATTCGACACTGAAAAGGGTGAAATTCCTGGAAACTCTGGTGCAGCTGACAGACACCACGAGGGAGACGGAGGAGGGGAGGCGTGTTTGTAATGGATGAGAGGAAGATGTGAGTGATTCCTGAAAAGAGGTGAGCAGGAGGAAACCAGAGAGCAAATGAAACAGAGGGAGAGAGGAGATGAGGAGGAGGAGGAGGAGGAGGAGGAGGAGTAATGTGGGTGAGAGCGAGGGGGGAGAGAACAGGGAGATCCATGCGATGCAGCAGCAGATAGCGTTATCGGGCCGGTCTGATTGCTCCGTGATGGGAGGAGAGATTGGAGAGGAAGCGTGGAGCTCTGCCCAGCGTTCGGCGGCTGCTGGCATCACCCCTGCTAGCCATAACACCCGTCTGCCTTGGCGCCAAACATGCTTACATGCACACTCAAACACACACTCTCCGACGCACGCAAACACACTGCATATGTAACCGGCGGCACATATGCGAGCAGCTGCAGGGATCGCATTTCTAATTTTGCATATAAGTTCAGCTGGAAGCGGAGAGCAGCGATGCACTGAGGCAAAGATGCAGCTAATCAGGGTTTTGTTTCACACTGATTCCAGGAAAATGATTTAAGTTGGACAGAAAAATATCAAATATATCAAATATATTTAAAATTATAGGGGATTTATTTGCAAAAATGGGCCAAAGTTTTGTCGTAAGATGGACATCAGTTCAGTCTGTATTCTCACAGACACACTGAAGGTATTTAATGTGTTTGGCCAATTAGCAGAAAGAGGGAAGCTGCTGGTTTAAAAGGGGAAAATACGCCTCCAGATGTCTTATTGATAAGTTTTTATCTGGTTTTGTTGCCACGTGCAGAGATGGAAACGCATAAAAACACAACATTCCCACGTCAGGAAGATGTTAGCTTTAGTTTTTGTTGTTGTTGTTGTTGAGTTCGGTCTTGTTTACACATCGCATCGTGCAGAAAGACTCAAATGGTGCGAACAGTTTGTGCAGAACTAACTGCTCCTAAAACCACCGTGTTCTTAAACCTGCACTTTAAATAACCAAGAAATAATGTGCAAATAATCCCAGAGTCCGTCGTTGCCTCTGTGATAATCTGATCCTGACGTCACCGAGATGTCGCACTGGTTTCTTAAAGACTCGATTCAGGAGTTTTCGGACTTCAGTCCTGTGACCTTTCGCTCGTATTGCAGGTAGTGAAGCTAAATGACTTTATGTCTGCGATTCACTGCGAGAGGTCCGATGTGTTTTAACGACCTGAATCAGTTTAGTGTTTCCATGTTGGCGCAGTTTTAACATTATACGGCTCTGAGGTTGTTTCATTGCATCATTTCATCACATCGAAATCTTTCTTTTTTTGTATTTCGACGTCCTTTATCATTAAATTGACATAAAATCTCAGTCTTCAGTGACTGAAGAGCGGATCAGAGAGCCGATGATAACAGATGATGGGTTCGTTACGAGTCACACACCCTGAAGTTTGTCTTCTCAAGTTATGAGGGCAAACGGCAGAAAAGCTGAATTTATGAAGGACAGAAAAGAGAAATGAATCTCCTCACTGGTGGAGTGTCATGTGACCGTCGTGTCCTGATGCTTCATTCTGTCCCATAAAGAAAAAATCCCAAGAATGAAAGGGGATGATAGTGGGAGCAGCAGCTGTCCCTCTCATCGCTTCTGCACTCTGTTTCTTAAAACAAGGTCGGTTATGCAACCAAAGAACAACAGAGCGAAGAAAAGCAAACTCGGTCCAAACGACTGGTAATCACAGCTCAGTATTTAGGCCAAAGGTGCTGCTGCTCTGCGGACCGGGCCCTGAGAGTCTCCCCGGCTCCCCGGGACCCATGAGAAAGCTCGGGGCTCCCCCTGGGGCCGGCGGCGTCTGGGCCCGGCTCCAAACCCGAGGCCCGGGCCCCGACAGGAGCCTTGAGAACTGGCCTCTCTTATCTCAGGGAAGCACACTGGAGGAATTGCAAACACCTCCACCCCCATCGGCTACTGGGCTTTGTTCGGTGTCAGGCCACTGTCCCCACACACACACACACACACACACACACACACACACACACACACACACACACACACACACACACACCTCCCTCCTGAGCTGGCGCTGGCTGTATTTGTGTTAATTAGCTCTGCAGCCGGACTCGTGGACACTCAGGAGTCTGTGTGTGTAAATGTTTGGACTCGGTTCTGTACATATTTAAACATAATCGCAGAAAGTTAAAGTTCTGTTCTGAACGCGGACGCTGTTAGGAAAGCTCGAGCAGTCCGGGTGTCATTTGTCAGGGCCGGGGATCAGGAGCGGCCTGGGACGCAGGAAGAAGCTGCACTGGTTTGTTTTGGCCTCGAGCCCAAAGCGCCGAGAAGGAAAACAAGCACGATGCTGCACACACACACACACTCACACACACACACACACACAGTTACAGTGATATCCATTTGTATGAGTGTGGATGAGAGAAACCTGTCGCTCACCTTGTTTCCTGTCTCTCCCTCCAGGCTGCAGCAGCGGCAGCGGCAGCGGCAGCGGCAGCGACTGCGACGAGGACAGACAGATGGACAGCCTGTACCTGAAGTCTCTGGAGGGCTTCATCACCGTGGTAACGTCCGACGGCGACATGATATTCCTGTCCGAGAACATCAACAAATTCATGGGACTCACGCAGGTACATGACGACTACAGGACGCCGAGAACAGATCAAAAACAGACACGTGCAGAAAAGCATTCGTTTCAAACCCGGAAACGTGAGTCACCTCGAAAGTCAGCGACGCCAAAATCTGAGTTTCTGACGGAGCGTGTCGAGAAACACTCACAGTGACACAGCAACACATGTTATTAAACATAAAACAGAATTATCTCAAATTATTTCTAAAATATTTCCAACAATGTTCAAACTCACAAAACTCCTATAATCATATTTAAGGCTGCAGGACGTTTCATCACGTCGCCTGAGGCTGAAATTTCCAGCAAAACACAGAAAAACATAAAATGAGGTCAGAGAGCGAAGAAGGAAGTCGACAAACGTGACTGAACTTCGCTTGAATTCATCTTTCGTAAATCACCTCGTCCGTCAACATTTTCTGCTTCGGTCAGTCGCACAGATTTTAATCTGCAACGAAGGTTTTCAAACAATGAAACATCAAATCCAGTTTCACTTCTCGTCTCCACCGTCATCAAACTGTTTCTGTCATCGATCCAGAAGAAGAAGAAATAAAGTCACGTCGGATAAAAATCCATCAAGGCGAAATGCAGAAAATGTTTTAGTTGTTAAAGTTAAAACTTCATGTTTCGTCCTGAAGAAAGTTCATCTTTGATTTAAACTTCATGGTGACACATCAGGTCTTTTCTTATCAGCAAACAGCACTATGATATAACAGAAGTGATCAGACTGAACTCGTTGACAGTGAAACGTTATAATCTCCCTTCACAGCCCTTCAGCTGTCAGTCTGAGTCAGTCTGAGTCAGTCTGAGTCAATATAAATATAAAAACTGTTATTTAATGATTATGTGAAATCAAAAATGGCTGATTTTTGTTAAATGAAGCCAGAAACCTCGAGATGTTTCCACCTTTAACCAAAAAAAGTGGAACAAATCTGCGCGATCTAAATCTGGTCATTAAACAATAAAGTTTTTATTTTATTTTATTTAGTTTTATTACTTTTCTTGTGTTTTTCCATCATTTGAATTGATGAAATATCATTTGATTGTGTTGAAAACAACACGGGGAAACGTCTCCTCTGTTTCCTGTCATGAACAGGTTTTGTTTTGAGGTGAAAATCATTTGAATATATTTTGTTTTTTCACTGAACAAACAGGAAGAATTTAAGTCAGCGAGAGTCTCAGACGTGGCTGTAAAGTGTCTGCTGTGTGTGTGTGTGTGTGTGTGTGTGTGTGTGTGTGTGTGTGTGTGTGTGTGTGTGTGTGTGTGTGTGT
>JAQNCA010000003.1:23250447-23268492 GCA_029783725.1 Acanthurus tractus
GTGTGTGTGTTTGTGTGTGTGTGTGTGTGTGTGTGTGTGTGTGTGTGTGTGTGTGTGTGTGTGTGTGTGTGCGTGTGATGTGCGTGTGTGTGTGAGCTGCAAAAGACACACCTACAGCACAAGAGTTTTGTGTTAAAGGCCAGTTAAGATAAGTTAAGATAACTTTGCAGAAAATATGAAGTTTGTCTTCTTTTTATAATTAGAAACAAACAACAAACCCAACTTTTAATCAGTTATATTTAAACACACTCTTTTTAAAAGCAGCCAGAGAGTAAATTATTAAATCAGGTTAAAAAATATTTGATTGAAGAATCAGTTCATGTGAAAAAGAGTCTCAAACTTTAACGATTTGTTGATGCTCAGATTTTGTCTCATCATCTGAGGTCATGCAAGTTCACATTTGGCCCTTAAGTCTCTTATTTCGTAAAAAAGAAAATGAATCATTAAGGTCAAATCAGAAAAGTAGGAAAGTGACTGAAAAATAAATGAATTGATGTGTTTTTGGTTCCTTGTGGGTTTTATGTTTTGGAAGCTTTTTACCTTTAAACTTTTGAATCTGAATTATGTGTCTTCAGTCTTTAGTTGGGTGAAATTTGCTGAGATAAAGAGCTCTCTATCTCACTGCATCTCTCACACACACACATGCACACACACACGCACACGCACACACACACACATGCACAGACGACGGTCTCTCACGGTCAACGTGACCGGCCTGTCGATCAGCACATGCTAACAGCGTTCTCTGCAACATGCAACGTTTCTGTGAGTTTCCTTCAGTCAGACACACACACACACACACACACACACACACACACACACACACACACACACACACGGAGTTACTGGCCTTCTGTACACTCTCTGACCACAGTCCTGCTCCTTTCCCACGCCAGTGCTGAACTCTGGACAGAAGCCAGCACATCTCCTTCTCAGCTCCGTCAAAGTCGAGTCAAACATGCAACATTCTGCTGCCGGCCGCAGTTACGATGATTTTACAGCCTCGCAAAAACAAACACACAGACGTTTCAGGTCTAATTCAGTAATTATATCCTTAAATGCTGATAATAAACATACATAGAGCAGAGAAAATGCAGCACACACAGCTGGACTGAGCTGCGGCTGCAGAGATGCGACAGTGTGCAGAAGAGATGCGAGGCTTTATCTTCTCCAGGTTGTTTCTCGGTTGGTTAGTGCAACATGTGCCCACCGTTTTAACTTTAAACAAGATCGAACAATGATAATTCTGTTTATTTTGGTTAAATAAATCTTCTTCAGATGACCAGCAGTGTGTTTAAAACCTCAGAGGAGCCGTGGATCTTAAATTATTGTCTGTTTTAGCTGAAAGTCTTTTGAAAGTGTCTCGAATGACTGTAGACGAGCCTTTTTCTTATCTGACCATAAACCATGAAAACCCAAACTAGAGACGCAGGGGGACACTTTGAACACCGGGACTGAGGACAAACACTGCGGCTCTGCTGTGTTTCTACATACATCAGCTCGTAACTCGAAGCCTTTTCCTGCCTGTCTGTCTGTCTGCAGTGTGCACCAAGGGCCAGGCGGTCAGCGGTCAGTATCGCATGCTGGCGAAGGACGGAGGCTTCGTCTGGGTGGAAACACAAGGGACTGTGATTTATAACAGCCGCAACTCGCAGCCCCAGTGCATCGTGTGCATCAACTACGTCCTCAGGTGGGCAGTGCTGCTCCTAAATGCTTTTCACACACAAGAACACAGATTGCAGATCCATGTTTCAGGTTCTTCTCTGCTGCTGAAGGTCTTTTCTCTCTGAGTTCACTCTTTCTTCTCTCCTCCTTCATCCCTGCAGCGACATCGAGGAGAAGTCCATGATTTTCTCCCTGGAGCAGACAGAGTCCCTGTTCAAGCCGCGACACATGGGCAGCTTCTTCACCGCCGGAGGTGCAGGCGTGACCGGAGAACCGGGAGACGCCCTCTTCACCAAGCTCAAAGAGGAGCCGGAGGATCTCACCCAGCTGGCTCCCACACCTGGAGACACAATCATCTCCCTCGACTTCGGTCTGTACTGACTTTTAAATGGATTTCTTGGCACTGATGCAGAGCGGTGGGCCTGAAAAAGCTAACCAGAGCATGAAAGAAGGAAGTCAGACGCAAATATTTGTACATGCTATTAAAGATTTTGAACTTTATTACTGATTTAAACCAACAGTTGTATCCTTGTTCAATGACGTAAAGCTACTTAGATCAGGGTAAGATTCATGCTTTGTAGCAAAAAGGATCTTAAATCTTTAAATTCGCAGTCACGTTTATAGAAACGGGCGTCACTTCTTTCTGGTTTAAACTGCTTTTTCATGATGTTCGTTCTTCATCCTGACGCTGGTTCCTGTTCTTCCTGTCTCTTCATGCAGATCGCCCTCAGTTCGAGGAGCCTCCACAGCCGGCGGGATACGCCCAGGTGTCTGCGGCCGCCATGGCCCCTCCAGGAGCTCCATCCTGGGCCAGCGAGAGCCACAAACCTGCCCCTCCAGCATCGGGCCAAACACCTGGTCCGGTTCCAAGGGACATGGCCAACATGGCGGGAACATTCACCGTTCAGCAGAACCCGCCAACTGGCAGCGCCACTCCGAGCCTCAGCAGCTGCTCCACGGTGAGGACGAGGAGGACGAGGAGGATGGAGAGGCTGAAATGTTAGACTGAAAGGAGTAATTAGTTAGTGAGCGACTGCTTGTGCTTGCTTCATAGTTTGCTCAGTGTTCAGTGAGGCCTGGGGGGCTGAAAGGTCACTGGCTGTGGGCAGCGTTTGTGAGAATAACGGGGGTGGACATTTGGAAGCGGCAGGCTCTCTGCAATGAATGGCTCCTTTGTCGAAACTCATCTCTCACTCTGTTTTTCTGTCTCTTTCTATTTGCACTCTGTTCCTTCTCCCTCTTTTCTTTTACTTTTTCTTCCTCCTCGCTTCCTCTCTTCTTCCACCCATCACTCCCTCATCCTCCCTCCCGCCTTCACCTCCGCAGCCCAGCAGTCCAGGTGATTACTACAGCCCGGTGGAGGGCGATCTGAAGGTGGAGCTGACGGAGAAGCTGTTCGCTCTGGACACAGAGGGAGGCACCAGTCCTGCAAACACCGCGGTACATCCGTTTCTCCAACCTCTTTTCCAGGATTTTCTCCTGTTCAAACACATTTGTGTGTTTATAAATCAGTTTTTATTAAATGTAACGTCAGAATTTGGCAACGTTACATGATTTTTTGTCTTTGTTTATAACAAACCATCTCCTCTCTCTCCTCCGCAGAGTGACCTGAGTGACCTGGACCTGGAGACTCTGGCTCCGTACATCCCGATGGACGGCGAGGACTTCCAGCTGAATCCCATCATCCCGGAGTCGGAGCCCATGGAGGGGGGGCCGGCAGGATCCGCTCAAATACACCAGAGCTTCAGCAACATCGCCAGCCTCTTCCAGCCCCTGTCTTCCCCGACTCAGCCCCAAGGCCACTACCAGCGGCAGCAGGCTGCCTCCTGGGCCGGGAGGGAGAAGAGAGGCTCCACCCAGGGGAACGTGGGCCCTCGTGCAGGGTCATGCATGATGGGCCACATGCAGAACCCCCCGTACCAGGCTCCAGCCAGCACGTCCTCAATGGGGGGCAAGCAGAACCTGCACTGGCCACCAGACCCTCTGTTAACCTACCAACAACAGCAACAGAGCAGCAAGGCCTACCTGATGGACACGTTGTCAGGAGACGAGCACCTGTCCTGCCAGCAGAGCATGCCGCACCTCATGCAGAAACAGAGGTGACGTCACGATGAACGAAGTCCTAGAAAACAACCAGAAACTGTGTTTTTAACTCTGTGTTTTATCATGAAGTTGTTATATATTTGGACATGCTAGAATAAATACAGGAATTCAAATGTAAAATGCAAACTTGATGATTGATTTATGTTTATTTAAGCTGTTGGTTTAAAAACCGCTGCATGTTTTGACGTTAAATTTCAAAGTTCTTGTGTGTGTGTGTGTGTGTGTGTGTGTGTGTGTGTGTGTGTGTGTGTGTGTAGGTCCATTGACAACTTCATACAAGCCTACAGAGACATGAGTCCAGCCAGAGTGGCCATGACCAACAGAATCAAGCGCTCCTTCAACCAGATGGCCGCGGTCAGTTTCTCTGAGTAACACTCAGATTTTATGGTTTAGTTTCTGACAAACACTCCAACGTGACACCGTGAGTTTGTCCGTCTGGGACAGACCTGTTTTTGTTTCTGCATTTACTTTTTCCACTGTACGTTGTTTGAACATAAGCAGCTAATTAATGAAAGGTAACAGTTGGGATTCATCAGTAAGACGAGGCAGAGCTGCTGTGAACAGAACACAGGAAAACACTGCTAATCCGTGATGAAGAGTTATAATAATAATCAGTTCAGTTGCACGCTATATTTAGATTATTTTCGCAGCTTTCCGACGGGAAACTGCAGCAGTGGCATCGCTCTCACCGAACACACCAGACGGTTTTGACAAAAGAAACAGTAATTTTACCTCTCAGGTGATCTGTCAGTGCCGGATCAGTGTGTTTGTGTTGTTGTGAGACTCGAATCCGGACTAACCCCGTCAACACAGGAGTCACACATGAGCAGAGACAAACCAACTGATCGACCAACCACTTCCTCTTTCTGGGAGGGAAAATTAGTGTTTTTGTCAAAGGAGTGTGAAGGAAGCGCCGATGGATACAACGGCTTTGGTTTTCCATCAGAACAAACTGTCGGACTGTGTGGCAAAGCTGTGAAAACGTTGTAAATAAAGCTTAGACTCTGAGCTGCTAGTGGTTGTTTTGGGAGGCTTTTTTAAGGCCGTGAAATGTGTTTTAACGCACGCAGCTTCTGACTTTTAACAAAAACCTCATGTGACCTCATTTACAAAAAAAAACAAACTAGTACACAGATTTTCTAACTTAGTTTCATGGCTGTTTGATTCAACACAACACAAGAAATTACTGCACATACACGACAAGCACCTGAGGGAGTAAAGGTTGTTGACTGGTCTTGTTTTTATATTTTCTTTACTTTTCAAAACCGTCTGCTGAGATGTTTTAAGGGATTTAGTCTGTTTTTGTGAAAAAAATGCAGCTAATTTAGCAATGATGTGATTTCATTTCAGGATGAAAACAAAGCGTCAGACATCATGTGGAAGAAGATGAGGGAGGACAGCTGTGCCGTCATGGATCGCTCTCTGAGCACGGGATCGCTGGCAGGTACGAGCTTCTTCTTCTCTGTGAACGTATGAAAAACATCTCACATGAGTTCCTCTTCCTCTCATCAGCTGCGCCTGTAATCTGTGTGTTTCAGAGTCAGGGATGAGCAGGATGATGCCAGGCGGCATGTCCTCGTGTCTCGGCTCTCTGCAGCAGCACAGGAAGTCTCTGTATCCAGGGATGGGTGGCGCTAGCGAGAAACCTTTTCCCCAAAAGAGCTGCAGCTTCACCAAGTTCAACATGCAGCCTTGTAACAAGACCGAGGGTGAGTCACCTGACTTCATCCTTAAAACTTTGTCCAATGCAAACCAATTTTTTTTTTTTTCATATTTACGTTTTAAAATGAAGTTTTTATTACATTTCTTCCGATATCGTTACTTGGGTCGTAATTGTCTGCTTGCTTATTAAGAATTATAGACACAGATTATTTTTTTCCCCCATTTTTCACAGATTTTTTCCGTCATATTTTCCAGGTATAGCCAGCAGATTGCTAGGCCCTTCGTTCGAGTCCTCCTGTCTGCCGGAGTTGACCCGTTACGACTGCGAGGTCAACGTCCCGCTGCAGGGAAACCTGCACCTCCTCCAGGGCTGTGACCTGCTGAGAGCCCTGGACCAGGCCACCTAGAGCCCCGGCGTTAAGCCCCGCCTTAGACCCGGACTAACTCCCAGGCCGGGACCTCAACCTCTTTACATTCGTACCTCTGGGCCTTCTTAGAGCCTCGAGGCTAAGCTACCTATAGGGAATGGTATTCATAACCACATCCTGTCTTATTTAGCTCATTCGGCTCAGTCCCGCACTCTGTTTCCTGTCCCCACACAGCTCCGTGCCCAGACCGCCTAAACAAGCGTCAGCGTCAGCGTCTGGCCACTTTACAGCCCTTTTTTTTTCCCTCAAGCTCGAGCTCGACTCAAACCAGAAGCAGGTCGAGCATCAGTGCACAAAAGCTGCCGTGCATTGAGTCACACACAGAAAATAAGATGGGTCACTTGGTAAAAAAAAAAGGTCAATACGGGGCACAAAAGTAACAGAGTACAAAGTGATGCGACACTCTGACCCGCGTCCAAAAGTCTTGACACTGGGATCTATCGCTGGTCCTCAGGTTTGGTGTGAGCGTCTCTGCTCTGTGTTCGGACACACAGGTGGGGTCACACACACACACACACACACACACACACACACACCCACACACACACGTACAGCCATCCACCCTGAACACCAGCGGTATCCTGCTAACGCTTAGCAAGGACGTCACAGACCTCCACCCTCATCATGAACTCTATGCAGCTTGGTTCCCGGCTCCACCTGCCCTTCATCAGCTAACTCATGTAGCTCTCCTAACTCAGAGGGGGGGGGATATTATGCTACCTACACACTAACAGAGACACTGTGTTCACTTTATCTTTTATTTTATTTTTCTTTAACCAGCGATTAGACCCAGCCCATGTTTTAGTCACAGTTAAGAAAGAGTTGGGTGTCAAACTTCTGGTTCTGAATTGGAACCTTTTTAAGATTTTTATCAGAATCGAGAATTCTTTACTGATCATAATGATTCTGATTGTCGATTTTCCCTAAAAAATGTGGTTGCAGTAATTGTTCGATTGCAGTGTCAGAAAATGTAAAAGTGTTGCACAATTATTGATATTTTAAGTTACACTGACCCTTAAAGGCAAACATAGTTGTTATAGACAGAAACTTGTATATCTTTTTATTTTAACACTAATAAAGTAGAGCTCAGTCCTGTTGATCAGTGGATTTACACGGTGCGTTCACTGCCACGTTGTGCCATGAAACTGGTTTGAAATTGACTCGTAATCACTTAAATTCAGTATTTTGGACGACAGACGTGAACCAGCACCTGAGGAAAGTTATTCATCTTGTTGTATATGTTTTTTTCATTTAGAGTTTTATTGAGTTCTCAAAAAAAAGCTAATAATCAGAATCAAAAAGCCAAATTAAAATGATACCCAACTCTCCTCAAACACACACACACACACACAGACGGTCATCAGCCTGCACCTTCTCACCTGGATCCATCCCACCTGAGTCACTGTATCTTCATCTTCATCATCTTCATCTTCATCAGTTTCAGTGAGGTCGGTCATTCAGGACTCAGTTCATCGCAGCACGAACCGGTTCTCAGTAGCTTCAGACCTGTTTGGGTCGTTTTTATTTACAAAGTGCATTATGCTGTTATGTTAACTCTCATTATTAGTTTATTTTTCTGACATGTTAGCTCTTTAACCCCCCCCTTTACATTTAATCCAAACTGATGGGACACTTAACATATCAGTTTTACTCTGTTTCTCTTCTCTCATTTATTTTTTTATGTTCTTACTCCAAACAGGTTCTGTTATTTTTTTGTGTCTAACTCACAGACACACTAATAAACATATATTGCGACACATGTACTCTACCTTAAGTTGAATAATGTTAAGTTTTGTTTTGTTTATCTTCCTGTTTTCTCTTAAAGTCTGTTTTTGATTTTATCTGAAAATGTTTTTTGCTCGTGTGACAACAGGGTTTTTTTGGTCTTATTGTGCAATTATATCACTGAGCTAAAGCTTGCGTAGCAGCGAAGCTAGCCTTAATCATCGAGCTGATCACTCGTGCAAAAGGATCTGACTTACACACACTGTAACAGCTCATGTGAGTGCATATGGAAGGCTTACACACACATCATGAAATACAGAAAACCAGTAAAAGCAGTGGTGTGCAAAGACTGTGTGAGGAGTTTGATGAGGACGAAAAAGGGGCAAATTTCCTGTGTGCAAGATTTATTTTAGGAATAATCTGCACTTTTTTTCCTTCTGTTCCAAGCAGCTGTTTGTTTCTATTATTTTCTGCACAGCTGGAAAAACCAGCCAGCAGACTTTTGAGACTTGACTTGTGCAGTGAATGATAGTTTAGGATGAAGGCTGCATTTTATTCGTTTGCTTATTTGTTTTTGGGGCCGAAGTTGCATCGTCTTTTAAACAGTGTGCAGGGCATCACCTGATTCAGACTGTATTTGTTGCTGTAAAATGTAACAAAGGAATGAAAAATGTTTGTCAATATTTCTAAAAACTCAAAGTAGCAGATTCAAATACTTAGTTCCATCTGATTATGAGTCCAAAACCCAAAGATGTATTCAGATTATCGTAGAAAAACACAAAAATACTTTTGAGAAATGTAAAGAAACTTAACTTCTTCCAATCAGAATTTAACTGAATGTTGATTCATTAATTTTCAGAGTACAGAAATGATTAGAAACCAATATGTGCTTGGGATGCTGGGAAAAAAAATGTCTGAATGAAAGCAACATGGTTCTTATGTGGTTGGCTGTAATTTAAAGTAAATGAGATTTAAAGAATTTGACCTGCAACTGCAAAGTCACTGGAATCCAGCTGAAAGAGGAGATTTGAGGGGATCCGAAAGACATTTTTGACCAATCAGAAATGCAACAGGAAGCATCAAAGAGGCACTTCGACCAATCGAAAGGCCGCTCCCTCTTTGCACACCGCTGCACAAACCAGCCAGTGTAAGAATCAGAGACCACATAATCACTTAATCATTGAGACTTTACATAATGTACATAGCAGCAGCAGCAGCAGCTCAGCAGCCTTGCTTCAGTTCAGCAGCCTGTGAAGTGACTTGAAAGTGGAGTGTATGTATTATTCTTTAGGATTAGGACAAAGCCAGTTTTTCTTCTAACTAGCGAGAGCGAGTGGCTGCCAACATCAGGAAGCTTTGACTAAGAGTAAAGGTCAAAATTTTATTTTTCAAACTAGAAAATATTTCACCCACTTTTGATGTCAGCAATCTCATCGACAGCGTGTTCTCACATCCTTCTCTCTTTTTTTTCTCTAATCTCACTCTGTTTGTGTGGTGACCACTTTTGAGCTTCAGTTATAGAGCTTTGTACACATATTCGTTACGTATTTAAAGAGAAAACTAATGTCAGAGATAGTGTTTTTAGTGTTTATGTGTCTTGGTACTTTCTGCCCCTGTAGATGCAGACGGATCAGATCCATCGCAGCTGTTTCCTCTCTGCTGTTTCCGTGTTGTGGCTTTTTTTTTTCATAGGTTTATTCATAAATATCTTAATATCTTAATCCTAAAGTATCAAATGAGTCTGTTGGCTGGGCAGTACTGTTTTTTTGTTCCTGCTTTAAGAAGATAAAACAAAAAAAAACATGAAAAAAATCAGATTAAAGATGAAAATCAGTTTTCTAAGTTTCACTTTTCAGATATGTAGCATTTTAAATATTGTTAAGAAGGTGAAGTTGCCACATAATTAATCACAGTTTTCCAGTTGCATATATATAAAAGCAATGATGCTTTGTTGACGTATGTGTCATTTTTTAGAACTTTTATAACATCTGTCGGATCCACTAACACTATATCTCGATGTTCTCTGCTTTGTGTCGTGCTGATATTTTCTTTAAAGGTCTTTCTGATCCACATAATGTGCCTTATCATGACCTCATGGTTCTCTCAACAAATACAAAGTTCATCCTTCAAGCACACAGTTTGTTCCCTGCAACCCGTAGACGACTTCCTTCAAGTCTGAGGGCCGTTATTGATCAAAACACTGACGTGACAGTGGATTTAAACTTTAAGTTACAATAAATGTATAAGTTGTCCAATAAAAGTTGACATCATTTCCACGTTAGCTTAAAAAAACATTGAAAATTGGGATTCACTGTCACAGTTGGGTTGATTTTCTCAATAAACTCCTCAGGTTTTGTAGTCAACAGCTCCTTTTAGCCTCCTCTGATACATCCATTTAAATACAGCAGCCTAGTCTGGGAAAAACAATAGTAACGTTCAGATTCAAGTAGAACCCTGGTAGAACCCTGGTAGAACCCTTTGTATCTCCCCTAGTGAAGATGAGTCCGAATTTGTGAAAGGTTTTGAAGGATATGGATTCCCCAGCTCATCAAATGACCTGACAGTCTGTTTGTTGATGACGGGTTTTTATATTTAGATGAAAAACAGACTAAACTGAGCAGTAAAAAGTTCTCCTGGGAGGGTCTCGGGTCAGGAAAAGGGAAGGTGTCTGATACAGTTTAGCAGCTTGTTTGACACATTATGTTGAAAGTCTATTGATTTCACTTCACAAACCAACTTTCATTTCGATAAACGGCAGTTTGACTTGATTTGACAGCCTTAATTACCTAGAAAAAAAGTATATTTTCATTCAAAAACAACCAACCCTCAATCTGGCATTAACAGCTCTGGACATGAACATTGTCTTGAGCGAATGTAAAAAGAAATGGAGGTGAAGTTTGTTGAAGCTGAAAGAGAAACTCGTCCTGCTCAGCCTGCCCACTGATGCACGTTTCTCTTCTGTTTCTACTCTCACTTCACCTTCTTTAAAAACTCAAATGCATGAATTTATTTGTCTCCTGAAGTTTCAGCAGTCAGTTTAAGAAAAAGGGTGCATGTTTATTCCATGTACTCCTGGTTAGATTGAGTATTTAAAAGTGCAAAAACTTTGGATGAATTTTCCATGATGATCAAATCCAGACACCTGACTTTGATCAGGTAAGACTGTGTGATACAAAACTCTTGTAAAAGTAATTTTTGGATATCAAAGAAGTTTCAACACAACATCAAATGTTCTTAAACATGCACATGGAGAGCCGATGAGATTTGTACTAAATTGGGTTAATGTATGTGGAAAGAGGTGGCAAGAGGGAAGTTGATTTAAAAATAAGAAACTAGGCAGAGAAGAAGTCCTGTTCCTGCTCTAAGATAGCATCTGCTCCATGCTTCAGAATTACAAAAAAAGTCACAAAAGTTCAGGTAAAATTTATATGTTAGTCATTTGAACCCAACTGTTATTGTGTTAGCATTCAGGAATTACACCTCTGTGAGTCGTGAAGCTTTTAGGAGGTGGAGTTTTGTGTCCGAACATTGTTTAAAAAAGACAAAATGTGACATTTCTTGATGTTAAAATAAGTTAAACCCCACAACAGGTGTCAGCCATTCGGAATAAAATAGACTTTTAGAGAGAATACATTACGGAGCAAATGCTATTAGCGCAGAAGCTAACGTAAAGCAGGGCAGGACTTCAGCTATTTAAACCCTAGAAACCTCTCACAAGTCCAACTACTGAACAAAACGTGCTGCTTGAAGGGTTTTTCTTTAAAACAAGAAAGACAAAAACTGTCCTGAAGAAAATCTGCTCATTCGTTTCCTCTTCAAAGACAATATCAGCATTTTGTCTCTCGTCTTGTGTAACAAACTGGGTTTCTGTTTTTTCTTTATGGGATCCATGTTCAGCTAAGTGTATTTAGTTTTTGTCAATGTCATTCAGTAAAGTTATATTAGCTGATTCTGCATTTTTTTAATATGCTAAAAATTCATATTGATCTTATTATTATCATATATTGTTATTACTGTTATTACTATATGGGGAATTTAACCCGATGAGAAGTTTGTGTTTCTGCACTGATATCTTATTAAAGCATACTGATCTTACCCTCCTTCAGCGGCTTCAGGTTGTTCTTTGTTTATTTTCTTCATTTCAAGCCTTATTTTCTGAAACAACAGCTGTGGAAATAATTCAACATCAAGGATTTTCCATTGCAAGTAAAAGTTGACATAAAAAAAATAAAGACATAAGCTGTTAAAATTAGAGCAAAAAGTTAAGTTAATTAAGTTTAGATTGTCAATACAAACCAGTGAAGTGGATTTTTCTTTTAAAGTCTGGTTAAATTGTGGTTTTACTATAAAGTTTGGGAAACCCGGATACTTTAAAAACACAGATTCAATATCTGGAAAATTTAAATGGATGCTTCTGTGACTCATTTTTTGTATTATTTCAACATTTACAGCCAATTACAGAAAATAGAATTTGGATTTTATCTACTAAAAAGCGATTTAAAGCTCTGCCAAACACGGCAATAAATAAAAGTATCATCAGCATAAAAATGATTTGCAACAAAATGGGAACACGCAGTTCATTATTATAAATTATAAACTTGGGACACTGAATTTAATTTGAGTAATTACATTTCCGGCTGTGCATCAGCTTTGTCATGTTTTTTCTGGAACTGTTTTTATCCTGTGCTCAATTTTCTTTTCCACCTTGACATTTAACTGTCAGGCGAGCGATGACTCAAGCTTGCACAAGAGAGCCTTTGTGTGTTTGTTTTTATGTGCACTCCGGTGTTTGAGTTGTTTGTCAGCCAAGATTGTGTTCAGTTCATTATCACTTCGCAGCTCCAAACACGCTAATCGAAGAACAGCTCAACGGACTGCAACACCCTGTTCAGCCAGAAGATAAGAAGAAGCCTGAAGGTCAACATCTGGAGGAGTTTGTGGAGGTTGAAAGGATCGAACAGGGGACTTTTAGGCAGCTGATGAGGTTTTAAGTCTCATATGAGACCAAGATCTAATGCTGATTTTTTATTTTTAGTCTAAAGACTCATAACTTCCAGTTTTCAGACACAGTTTGGAGAAAGTAGGGCAATAATAATCAGAGCATCAAACATATAAAAGGTCTCCAGATATTTATCAGGGAGTTTATTAATCAAAATTTGCATTACAGAAAATTAGTAACAGCTCTGCTGTAATCTGCTTTATTCAAGGACACAAACATGTGATTCATCAGCTTTTCTTTGCAGCTTCTTCTGGGAATTTTATGAAATAATGACATTCTTTTTTATCAAGGAAATTGATTAATTTTAAATTATCAAATTAAATGTTGAATAAATGTTGATTGCAATTTTCATCTTCTGAAATACGTAACTGTCTAGAAAGATAATCAAAACTGATTGATTCCTTGACCATGAAGTAATGAGAGTTTAATTAAAGGGGGAAATTAAAAGATTATTTTAGGGATTTTTATTTGCCGCTTTAAGATATGAAGTCACTAAATGTTTTACACTTTAAAACAAACAAACAAAATTAAAAGTCTTTTTTAAATTTCTTTCATTGTTAATCTGAAGTTTGACGCTCCGGAGGAAACCGGCCCTGATGTTAGAAGCAAAGTTCATTTCATTGATATTTTAAAAATGATGCAACTATTCAACTGTGACCGATTAAAGGCTTTTGTTAAGGTGGTGTTGTTCTGATTTATAATGAATTAAAATGAGGCCCAGTCTGCAATTGGGTGGTTTATTTGAATAAAATGTTTTAGTCAGACCAACTCATTAATCTCTGACTGAAATTTTGCAGGACAGAATCTTTGGTCTGACCTCACGGCTGTTAGATGGTAAATATGGATCCGTTCGTGCCGCCAAAGTAGTCTACTGATTTCTCGTTACACCTTTTTTCTATCAGTCCTGCCATTCTGTCAGTTTCCATAATAATCTGTGAACTAAATTCTGCACAACATTGTGACCCAAATGTTCCGTAAAGCGGTGTGACCGAAAACAACCAAAGAAGCAACGAGTGACAACAAGAGGATCACGGACACACAGCTGCGAGTAGAGTTGCGTGATATTTAAAGGTGTGTTCACTTTACTTCGGTGCACAGTCATAAAAAGATAATTACAGTTTAAAAATCCAAACAAAGAAACATCAACTAACTGATCCTCCGAAGAGGATATAAACCTCTTGATATGTGACTCTGAAGCAGATCTGCAGTAAATCTCTAATCTTGTGTCACAATCTTGGCATTTACGTTGGCAAAGGAAGACAAGACAAAAGCCAAGAAGTCAATTTGTCCTCGTTTTAGAAAAAGGTTTGCCAGGGTTTTAAAAGCTTTTTGATGAGAGTCGAGTCTGTTTCCCTGCTGCATGGAAAACACGTTTCAGTGCTTCAACTCCACCTTCGTATTGTGCTTGATGTTTTTGTTTTGGAGTGTGACGCACATCCTCCATTTGACTCACACAAACAGACAAACAGACAGACAGACACACAGACAGACAGACAGACAGACAGAAAGACAAGTCAAAAACACTTAAAGAAGGACAAAGACTTGTTGTCTCTGACCTTAAATCATTCAGTTACATCAGGACACAACGTTTATAGAGGTTAAACTACAGGAGAGCAAACAAAACACTGAACTGTAGCACAACAGGATGATACACAAGTTAAAAAACTACAGGTGTCACAATTTCAGGTGTGCACATGAGTCGTACCGGAAGCCCACTGATCAAACTTTCATCAGAAGTTTTACTTCATAACAGGAGAGACGGTCAGTCTGCGTCCCGTCTGCATCTGCTGCATCTCGCCTCAATAATCAGAACACAAACTGAACAAAAAATGTTTTTTATGATAAACATTTTGCTGTTTTTCACTGAAGCTTCTATCAGTTTTCTGTGATTTGCATATATGTAGTTTAGCACCTTTATTACACTATTTTCATTATGCTATTTTTTGTGAAGCTGCTGGAAACGTGAATTTCTCTTGGAGATCTATCAGGATAAAGGCAAGAAAACTGGAGAATTTGCAAAAATGCCTCTTAATGCACATGTATTACCTTCATTTATCAACACGCTGGAAATCATTTGAACAACGTAAAAAGCAGCTGAGTTTGAACAGATTTCCAGGATGAGAATAAACGCTCAGTGATCGTGCAGGACAGAGTTGATTTGAGTTGAAGTTTAAATGAAAGATTTACTTGTAAAGGTTTAGTTATTCTGCTGGTCAGGAAAGTGATGCACACCTGATCTCTTTATCGGCCAATCACAGTCTTTTCCTGCAGCACTGTCATATTTGTCCTTGTTTTCATGTGTCTCGATATAAAAAGTTTGTTTCCCTCTCTTAGATTTCACAAAGGGAAACCCGGAAACAGAAACGAGGGTGCCAACGCGTCCTGAAAAAACACATGTGGGGTTTTTTTGGCGCTTCGTTCTTCCTCTGCAGGAAGACAGGAACCCAAAGTTTGGGCACAACAGAATGAGTATGTGGGCCATTCACACACACACACACACACACACACACATACTCATCTTGCACCCTTTTGTTCCAGCTGATTAAAAGCCTTTTGTTTCCTTCAGGTAGGGAGTCAGGAAAACATGGCGGAGGTAAACTGGGAGGCACCGGCGTCTCAAGCTGACCTGTTTCCTCCTGTTTCAGGTTTCTGAAGCGAGTCTCTCTCTGCTGTCTGCTGCACAACAATCAGCACTGCACAAAAGCCACCTGACACTCGGCCTCACCGCTAGAAACTCATGTATGATATAAGTGATTAATTATTATTATTCTTGTTTTGACAGCCGTCACACAAACCAGTGACGCTTCCCTCCGTCTTTTATCGTCGGTTTCGAAATTTGACAAATTTCAGGTGAGATTCAAAGATTTACAATCTGCGGTGCGTCTTTATTCCATTATTTCACAAGAAGCGAACAAAAGGGCAGTGATTCATCCGACCTGAGATCCGACTCCTCTCAGATATTTCAAATCATTGACATTTACGAGGCAGAAAACAGGAAACTTCAGACAACAGGGCTTTCAAATATCAGGAAAGGCAGGTGGGAAGGGAGGGTCGTGGAAGGACGTGAAGGTTTGATGAATAATGTGGCAACTTTCCACAGTTTTTACAGATAAACTGAGGTTGTTGTGTGATTTTAAGTGTGAAAAATGTTATAATTTTGGTTTAAAAATGCCTGTTTTTAATGCAGTTATCAACATTCAAAGGAAAATGATGATCTGAAACAGACACATAAACACCTGCTGTGTTATTGAGGAGAATCGACATTCATGCGACTGGAAAAGAGTAAAAAAGCGTCTCCGCGGTGTCAAACTGTGAGCTGACCCAGTCGTTCCTCCGTCCTCTCATGTGTCCGTCCTCTGGGAGCTCGCCGTCCCGGGACGATCGTCCAGCGAGCCAATCCGGGGAAAGTTTGTTTGTGCTCTTGTTTAATCCCAGGACGCCGAGCTGCTGTGACTTGGTCCGACCCGACGCAGCCCGAATCTCACTGTAAACAAACAGCCAGTTTCCCATGTTCGAGTCAGAAGCTGCTCATGTTCGGACTCCAACGTCTGAGAGTTTTATATCTGCGTGATCTGATTAACATGAAGCCCACCAGGTTTATGGTGACGGTCTGAACCTTAACCAGCCACATCAGCCTGAGGATGAACCTCGATCGTTTTGTTGAACCTTTACAGGATCAAATCTGCAAAATTTAAAGAGAAAACTGCCACAAAAATGTCAAATATCAGAGAGGAACCGTTTGCACACAGCAGACAAACGAGCGTGGAGGTCGATTAGGTGTTTCTGATCGTCCAGTTTCAGACTTTTATGAACAAATCAACATAATAGTGTTCATTAATCTTCATGAGTTCACTGCCTGAGGTAGAAGGAGTTTGTTTCAGAAGAAACAAGTCAAACCTTTTGCCTGTCAGTCATCCTGCCTGTCTGCACTCGCCTCCTACCTGCTTTCGCAAAACACACCAAAATACAAACCTGCCTGCAGCTCTCCAACCTAAAAGCTCCTACTTCAGACCTCCACCCTCGCCTCTTTACTCCCACTAAATGATTGTTTTCATCCTCCTGTCTGTTGTCTGCATTTAGGTTCTTTCTGTGCAAACTCGACTCGTTGCTGCAGAAATGCACGAATGCAGATGTTTTTATTTTTTATTTTCCCTGCAAGAAAAACAAATACAACAAAAGGTGTAAACTTCAAACTTTCTGCATGTTCAGTCATAAAGTTCAAGCTCTCATGCAGGTAATAAGATCTGCGAACTCCTTTTCTTCTACTGCAGGCCATGAATTTACCAACCTCCTCCTGTAATTTGAGACGTGGACAGAAAACTGGAACTGGAGCTCTTCTGTGATTCAGGAACACAATGCAGATCTTACATCACGTAAAGTTTTGAAAAACCTCATTGTTCTGCGTCTCTGTTTTTCTTTTCGAATATACAAATCTCGCCCCTTCTAGCTCAGAACTGTGTGAAACACGAAGACAAAGAGATTATGCAATAATCAATCAAACCTCCTCGGTGCTCGACCCCTTCAGAGTCCAGTTGGCTTATTCAGGAAAAGAGCCAGAAATAGGCCTTTTGATGGGACGAGGCCGAGGGGGGATAATAAATAGAAAAACACTACATATCGAGAGCGTAGGACATCCTTCACAGATAGCAAATAAACACATTCTTTCCAATAATGTAATTACTGCTCAGGATGTACAGAGAGACACATGCAAAGAGTTTATTTTTTCCTGTTCCTTCATTCGGCCGAATAAATATGAGACGGGAAACGTCTGTGTTGTGATTAACCGACGATAAAGACGAAATTAACTAACTGTTGAATTTACTGTGTTGATGTTTATGTGACTAGTTTACAGAACTGCAGTCTGGTAAAGTTTGGATTTTTATTATTTTATAAAAATCTGTGTTTAAAATACGTTACATCGTATTTTTATTTCAGAATTTAGAGACAAATTCCTTTTTATTAAACCTACAGGAACTAAATCTTTTGACCACTTGGGGGCAGCAAAGATGCCTCTAATACTTCCTCAGAAAAATATTTTGACTTACCTTGTGATATCCAGCTGACACATGTTGTGTCTCACACCAGCAGCCTTATTGATCTGATCAATGAAGCCCCTTTTGACCCCTTTTGACCTTTGACCTTCATGTCTGTCGACTTATTAATCCCTCAGTGACCTTGAGAGCACTTCCTGTGTGGAGAGGAAGCACACAGACAGATGACAGAAACTGCAGGTCATCCCTCAGTGTGTGTGTGTGTGTGTGTGTGTGTGTGTGTGTGTGTGTGTGTGTTTAAGTAAAAGCCGCAGACAGAGTTGACTCTTTAGCTTCCAGACTGTAAACATCAGCTTTCTCATGAGAATGTTTCTCTCTTAACTGTTTAGACCTCTTGTGTGTTTGAGTGTGTGTGTGTGTGTGTGTGTGTGTGTGTGTGTGTGTGTGTGTGTGTGTGTGTGTGTGTGTGTGT
>JAQNCA010000003.1:23268592-23279784 GCA_029783725.1 Acanthurus tractus
GATAATCAATTTGACTTGAATCCAAAAGTCC
Source organism: Acanthurus tractus (assembly GCA_029783725.1). Classification (NCBI taxonomy): domain Eukaryota; kingdom Metazoa; phylum Chordata; class Actinopteri; order Acanthuriformes; family Acanthuridae; genus Acanthurus; species Acanthurus tractus. The sequence goes on from JAQNCA010000003.1 coordinate 23,268,624, forward strand.
TTTATTTTTACGCACAAACTTCAGCAGCGGCACTAAAGATTTGAACGCCGTTAACAAGCTTCATTCATCATTCTGAGAATTTGGTCCAAACACAGAGCTGCAGAAATGGTGAGTAATTCATAGACATGGTGTGATGAAGTAAAACTAATGAGGTGAGAATGATGGTGTGTGTTTGTGTGTTTGTGTGTTTGTGTGTTTGTGTGTTTGTGTGTCTGGGTCAACAAACAGAGAACACGAAGTTCACGGCTCGTTTCTGCACATTTCCAGCTGAAGATCATGACTTCATTACATATTTGGGATTCTTTTTATCGACTGTAAGCTTGACTGTTACAACCGTTAATGATGATGCATCATTTTAAAAAGCACATGAGCTTTAATGAGGAAACAGAATAAACTAATATACACGTGTGGGCCTTTATAACTGATTGAGAACATCGAGAGAAAAACTGACAATCCTTTTTCCAGGTGAAATATTTGCAAAAACAAATAGACATAATTCTTCTGCAGTGGTAAATGTACATTCCTTACTGACAGCAGTTTAGCTAAGAAGTTGATACTTCAACAGATGATCAGACTTATCTTCATTTGCTTTAATCTTCGTGCTGCGTTGATGAGAGTAGTGACCAAATGATGCATCTTTCATGCAGACGTCAGGCTGCAGACTCTCACAGGTGAAGTCAGACGCGTCACCTACGATGCTGATTTGTGGAGTTTATCCTGACATGCAGAGGAACATCGCTGAGAACGACTTCATGTTTCTGTTCTTGCATGTGACAGAATGCTACAAAATCTCAGTCAAAGAGTTCTTGTTTTGTAAAATTAATATGCTCGTGAACATTTAAGTTTAATTGGAAACACTGATTTTGGTCCGTGTCTGTAAAACAACAACACATGACTTCTGTGGACTGAACAGTGTGAAACATCTTCAACAGAGAATCTGTTTTAGACAAACTGAGAACCATGATGGACGCATCATAAGGTGGAGACGAACAAAGCGGAGCTTATTGCCTCCTTTAAGTGGAACAGGTGGGCAACAAGAGGAGGAGCTGATGTGTGTGACGAGCTTGTGACTCGTGAACTAATGACTGCTCATAATGCAAATAATTCTCAGAAAATAGTGGAAAAATACTCACATTGTGTTTGAGTGATGACCATCATCATCCCCATAAAAAGACACATGAGGCCTTCTGAGAGTCATCACACTGAATGGAGTCGAGGAGCAGAAAGAACCAGGTGAGTGTTTGTACTGATGATGTTCATGGTCTCCAGAGGATTAATCACCGCTCTCCTGCAGCACCGCACAGGAAAATTATATTTACTGATGATTTTCATGGAGTTTTGTGAGTAGATTCATGCTGCCGAAGCCCTTCAGACCCACTGAGAACACTTTATTCTGCTGTGACGAAGCATCATGGATGTGAAACAGTAGAGAAAAGTGATAGAATTTAAAAAATGTGCACAGACTGTTTATTTTTTGAGAAAGTGAGCTGACTTCCAAATGTAGCATCTGCAACTTTGTGCACGGATCATTTTAATATGACAGATTTCTTTTGTAATTCATTCATGTAACCAAATACATTCCTTTCCTTACTGTAAACAAAGTGATGATGACCGGAAACTGCATCCATGTAACTTGTTAACATGCACACAAACCTTGTGCATTAAATTGTGTAACATTTTAACAAAACGCAGTAACTCATGGTGTGTTGTGTCCACACTGTGGTGGAGTTTAACTCGGTTTGAGTCGACTAAAGGTCGCGGTTTCCCTGAAGGATGAAGGATCAGGGTCAGTCTGCATCGGAGTCAGTGTGTCATAAAAACACTCTGTTTTGTTGAGTTAACTTTGGGGTCAAGACACAGCGGACGGTATTCTTTCTCTCTCTTACATCACCATCCACCTTTTGCACACAGCTGCCATCCTCTGCTTCTCTAAATCACACAGCTGGATGATTCACAGGTGAACTACATCACTCTGATGCACATCCTTTAAATGTTGACATGATACACGTGAAAACGTACAAATTCAACATATTAGTTGTTTGCAGAAACTTTGGTGCCTCGGTTTCTCCTTTTAACTTGAGCCTGACAGAAAGGAGGAGAGGAACCCTTTTTGTTTTTTGGTGAAAGAGTCTGAAAACAAACGGACAAAGATCACGCAAAGTTCTGCTTCATCCGTCCGTGTGATCAATCATGAACCTATACATGTAATGTGTAATCTATTTTAAAGCTTTTTCAACAGTTATCTTACCAGTATACGACGTCCAAAGGTGCTGCAGCGGTTAATGATCAGGCTGGTTTGATAAAAAAGGCTGCAGAGTCTAAATTCAGTCTTTCTCACCAGCAGACACCTGCAGGATGAGCAGAGAGCAGCTTCTAACAGAACTGATCCAACTCTAATAGTGGCAAAGCTTTTCATTTTATTTCTGTAAAACTAGTTTAGATCTAAATCTGTTCTTCAAGGAGCTGTGAGAACATCGAAGATGAAGTTCGAGAACATCCTGGAGGAGATCAACGGCTTCGGGCCGTTCCAGATCGCCATCATCGCCCTGCTGGTCAGCCCTCGCATCGTTCTGCCCTGCCACTTCCTGCTGAACAACTTCATCGCTGGCGTGCCTCCTCACCGCTGCAACACCAGCGTCCTGGACGACGGAGGAGGACTCTTCAGGAATTTAACTCCGGAGCAGAAACTGACCGTCAGCATCCCTCTGCGAGAAGACGGGAAGCTGGAGTCCTGTGAGATGTTTGCAGAGCCTCAGCTTCAGCTCTTGGCCAACAGCTCCAACAGAAGTGAAGAGCGAACGGTTCAGTGTCACAGCGGATGGATTTACGACAACAGCGACTTCACTTCCACTGTGACCACAGAGGTGCAACATCTGGCTTCCTGCACAGTTTGATGCTTTTCATTATGACCATAGTTACACCACTTTGTTACAAGCTTTAAATGAATGTGTTTGTGTTTTTAAGGAGTTTTCAGACCAAATCAGACAAAAATAAAACAGGTTCCTTAACTGAAAATGTAACAGCGTTTTCTTCTGTGATCTGCTGTTTCAGTGGGATCTTGTCTGTGACAGAAAGAGTCTGACAAAAACTACAGGCACCATCTTCTTCTTGGGAGTGATGATGGGGGCCGTAGCCTTCGGATACCTCTGCGATAAGTACGGGACAAACTGAGGAGAAGTTTCAACGTTTACATTTTAAACTGTTCAAACACTGATGAAGAAGCACTGAAGGAGAAGCTAAAGATCAAAACCAATGAAAACTGTGATGACTGCAAAGAAACACTTAAATCTATTATTTGTTTTTTTTATTATTTGATTTGGTTTTTTTATTATATTTAATCAAAACTACTTAGAATCAGATGTGTTTCAGGATTCCTCACTCTTTAAGAAGTGTCCTTCATAATATGTATTTTATCTTAAACCTTCCTGTTTTTATCTGCAGGTACGGGAGGAAAAACACACTTCTGGTCTCGTACATTTTCTCCATGACGTTCGGTTTCTCCAGCGCGTTTGCAGACTCTTACGTTGTGTTCGCAGTGCTGAGGTTCTTCACCGGCTTCGGACTGACGGGGATCAGCATCACCTCCATCGTCCTCAGTAAGCCGACTGTCTGTCATGTCATCTGAAGGTGGCGTGAAAGCAAATCAAAGTCAAAATGAAACAGAAAGACGTTGCAGAGTGAATATGTTGTATAATAAATCATGCAGCATCATCACATCCGTCTCATTTCCGACCCTGCAGGCATCGAGTGGGTCGACACCGCTCACCGGTCGTTCATCGCCGTCATCGGCAGCCTCGCCTGGGCTGCAGGAAACATGCTGCTGGCCGGATTCGCCTTCCTGGTCGATGACTGGCGAGCGCTCATCATGACCGTCACAGCTCCGCTTGGACTTGCAGTACTGAGCTGGTGGTGAGTTACAGTTTCACACAGGATGACCTGTTGACCTGCTCACATCCTCTGGATCCTCATGTTTGCACTTTTGTTTTGTTTTGAACTGATCATCCACCAACCTTCACACGTGTTTTGGTCTCACAGTTTTCTGATTTAAGCTTTTCTATTTGGGGAAGAAAGGTACATTTCACCATGTGCAGCTGACTGAGTTCAGGTGCTTCTACGTCTCTTCAGTTAAACCAAATCCAAGCAAACCTGTAAGAATTTTATAATGAAATATTTCCTTATTTTTGTGTCCACTGATTGTTCATGTTTCTGGGGTTTTTTTCAGGTGGATTCCTGAATCTGCTCGATGGCTTTTAGTCAACGGTAAAGTGGAAAGAGCTCAGTTTTACCTCGACAAATGTGCCAAGTTCAACAAAAGACCAAAACTGTCGACTAAATTCAAACTGGAGGTTAGTTTCACTTGATGTTGAATTTTATTTAAAGCTGATAAACTTTTGTTTCTCTTGTTTTTTGATGTTTCTGTCAAGAAAAATGATGCAATATCCATCAAAAGGCCTGAAAGCTGGAGATGAATCTGTGTGCCACGGATGCTTTATTCTTTACCACCACTGGAGGGCGACAGAGTCCTAAAATTCCAAATCTATCACCTGCACACTCAAAAACACATCCTTAAAACTTGAGACAGTCTGTTACAAACCCTTCGACTCATTGAGGCAGGAAACACAAAGAAGGAGCTTTGAATTCAAACACTTTAACTTGGAAAAACCAAAAGTTCAGACAGCAGGAGCGTGAAACTGATTCCAGCCGAACTTTAGATAAAAATGTCTTTAGGAAGGGATCATTTCTCAGTAACAGCTCCTTCGGTCTTCATATGAACACGGTAGAGTTGTGTTTTTTAATATTTCCTGTCTTCTTCACAGACACTCTCCAACATGAAGGATCTGGAAAAACAAAGCAAAAACTACAGCTACCTTCATCTGATCAAGACCCCGAAGATGAGACAGTTATCTTTACTGACTGGGATCGCATGGTGGGTATCAGCTCCAAAAACACCTAGAAAAACCCCTATAAAGTAAAATAACCTTAATTCCAAACATACAAAATGCCTTTAAATTCTTGTATTTTCAGTCACAAAGTCTGGTTGAGTATCTTTCAGTAGTAAACAAAGACACAGACATGAAGGTGATGAACTGTAAAGAGACTCAGACATGATGAAGCAGTGATTTCCTGATCTTCTGCTCTGCAGGTACGGAGTGGCCTCCACGTATTATGGGATCAGTCTGAACATCAGCGGGTTCGGTTTGAACATGTACCTCACTCACTTCATCTACGCTGCCATCGAGGTTCCTGCCAAGCTGCTGATCTTCTGCTGTCTGAACATCATCGGACGCAGAAAGTGTCTCTCTGGAACTCTGATACTGACGGGAGTCTGCATCGCCATCAACATCTTCATCCCACAAGGTTTTCACGATCATTTCTCCCACAGAAATCACTTAAACACACACAATCCAGACAGTGAAAAGACTTTAGAAGCAGTAAGTTTTCTTCAGACGAGGTGAGAAATGTCTTTTTGGCAAATGAAAGCTGTGTAATTATATAACTTTGTGGTTTATTGTTGGCATTTTGTTTGGTGTTGCATCACCACAGCGACAGGATGAGGGAGATATGATTTTTATTTTTAAATCATAACATCTTTATTTTTTTCCTAACTGACACGGACTCATCATACCAAAACACTGGCATAATTTAAAGAGTGTGTGCACTCCGAATGTCACCCCAAAGTGCACAAACATCCATCGGTTGAGAGTTTTTGCTTTGTGTGAACTTTGTGTGAACTTGTCCTCTGCAGGTCTGTGGCTCGTTCGTGCCCTCGTTGCCATCCTTGGAAAAGGCCTTTCTGAAGCTTCCTTCACCACCATTTTCCTCTACACAACAGAACTTTACCCCACAGTCATCAGGTCGGTTCGTGGTCGCCTCTAATGCCCTTTTAGACCGAGTTGGTGGGTAAAATGTGATCAGGATGTCAAATCAGTCAGACAAAAGTGTGCAAAAGTTATAAACAGAGGAATATTCCTTTAAGTTCACATGACCTTTTTAGAATTTAGGTTTTAATCTAGTTTAAATTTAATTTTCAATTTAGTTTTTAATGAAAATTTTATTAAAAAACATCTTTTGTTGTGTTTTGTGCATCAATTTATCAGCTACGTTCAACAGTTGTTGCAACTTATATGAAATTAAATGACTTGTTTTTGTATTTAACCCTCAATGTCGACTGTTTTTCAACTCTGATCCAATCAAGACAATCTGATTCCCTGACCATTTTATCACCAGTGTGTGTTTGTTAAATAAAGTCTTAAAAGTGCTTAATATTTTTTGTTTAATCACATTTCGATGGAGGCAGCTCAGCAGACTTTGCTTCAGCAGAGACAGAATGATGGCAGGACTCTCTCAGACTAACTTCTCTGTGTTTTCGACCTCAGACAAAACGGCCTGGGCTACACCAGCTTTGTGAGCCGTCTGGGAATATCAGCGGCTCCTCTCATCCTGCTGCTGGACGACGTGTGGCCTCCTCTTCCTCAGGTCATCCTCTGCTCCGTCGCCATGTTTTCAGGCCTCGTGTCTCTGCTGCTGCCGGAGACGCTGAACGTCAGGCTGCCCGAGACCATCGAGGACGTGGAGAAGCCAAGGTCATTAAAATAAAACAAGAAAGACACAATGTGAACAATGCAAATGTCTCTGGCACCAGTTCAGAGCCACCTGGTGGTCGTATTGAGAATGACACTGAGACACAGCAGATTTTTATCATAGCATATTTACACATAATTTACACAAAATAATTGCAAAACATTTTTGGCTGAATAGCAGATGGACACAATGACATAAAAAGGTAAAAACGTCCACTTGTTGGAAACTTTAAATGTTAAATCTGTGTGTTTGATGTGAGTCAGAGGTTTGTTGTTTCCACTCAGGTTTAAAATCACAGTTTGAAGTGTGTCGTGTTGGTCTGATGAAGTTGTTTGTTACATTTCAGTGGAAACGACATCTCCTCTCACTCCGTTGAGTCATCGGCTGTTTTCCTGGATTCAAAAAGCACAACGGAAACCAAACAGTGACAGGAAGTGAATCAAGGACTCTCTCACACGATGCAGGATTACCACGAACACGCTGCCGCAAGCACATGTGAAGAGCAGACACACACTCTGATCATAAACAGCAACACATGTCTTTTTTTGATATTTGTAAAAAAAAATGTAGTTAAAAAATGTTTGAACACATGAAATATGGGATAACATTCGATGGAAAATACTGTAAAATATATTCTGCTTTAATAAAAAAAGAGAAAAAAAATCCTAAAAGTGAGCTGTCGGCTGGTTGTTTGTTACTTGATAGAAAGTTTAAGTTTCAGTGTTATTGTTCTAAAAAGAAAATCCTTGTTGCTCCTCAGATTCGTTCATATCTGGAGAACTGAGAACTGATGAGTTTTGAGTTTTGCGTTGTTGTTGTCAGAGTCTCGTCTCCACAGTTTCGGCCACAGTTTCCACCGTCGGCCTCAGGTTCTCTTTCTGACTCGGGTTGTGGCAGCAGGGCAGCGCCTGCATCACCTCTTTGAGCCCTTTGGTCATGAATGTGTAGAGAAACGGGTCCACCAGAGGGCTGAGGTAGAGCAGCAGGTGAGACAGCAGCCCCAGGTACATCACCGTGGTCTTAAAGGACAGAGCCTCCAGGAGGACGCTGAGGACGAACGGGGCGTAGAGGAGGGTGTAGTTGACTAAGATTGCACAGATCCCACACACCGCCCTCCTCCTCTCAGGTGTGCGGGGGTTGGATCTGGAGAAGATCAGGGCCCTCCAGGAGTCCACAGCAAAGAACAGCAGGAGGGGAAAAGGAACGAGCAAAGAAACGGCAAAGTACAGGCTGTACTGCAGCACGGCGAGGGTCAGGATGGCGAAGGGAGCGGCCCACGCCACCACGGCGAAGGCAGGAGACCGCCTGACCCTGCCGCAGCAGCCAAGACACTGCGGGTACGCCACCACAAGATGGCGCTCGTGAGCTATGAACACCATCAGAGTGATGTTGGAAGTGACGCCAAAGTAGAAGATGAAGTCGGTCGTGTTGGAGGAGAAGAAGGTGCCGTTCTCTAAATCCTGTTCTATTCGAGGACGACCGAAGAAACTGATGATGTCAGACATGAGGAGGAACACGATGTGGATGGGGATTTTGTTTCCACCTGGAGAGAAAACAGAGGAGCAGAAATGATCAATACCAGACACCTGATCTTGTATTTAGATAATTTATCTTACTGTTTATTGCTGCTGTCACTACTGTTTGCATTCCCGTTAATACCGATCATATTATCACTCCTGACTCTGCTGACACTGATACTGTACAGGGCTGCTGATACTGGAACAACTGTGACGCCTGACGGCCGGGGAGGAGACGAGTTACGCAGCTCTCCTTACATGCACATGCATAGTATTTTTGGTGGGTAATTAATATTGACATGATGCAGTCGTCTCTGTTCGCTGTGTTTGGATTCAGCCTCGTGCTGATCCTCCACGCTTCATCTAAACGAGCTCTGCACAGATTACAAACACACGTGTTGTCCCTGCAGTTTTTATTTCACAAAAACAGAAACACAACAACGGTTACAGGAGGATTTTTATGTATTGAATGATCTCAACAGACAGTGATACTATCTGGTCGTATCAGACCAGCTGGAACGTGTGTGTGTGTGTTTTGTGTGGGCAGGTGGTGGCACAGTGTGTAAGCTGCTCGCTGGCTGGTGTGTATGTTGCTGGACACGAACCTTTGGACAGATTCTTCAGGGTGTAAATAGCCAGAGCGATGGCAGGCAGCCCGATGCTGAACGTCAGCCAGCTGATCACTTGGGTTACCTGGGCAGCAGTTTGCCCCGTCCTGTTTCCAGCGGGGTCGGTGACGTTGGCGAGGTCGGAGGCAGTCGCTGTCACGGTGTTATTGTCAGCCATACGAGGACACACGGAGGCTATTTATGAGCTCAGCTGTTCAAATTAGCGCTGGGATCATCAGAGCGAGTCTCTCGGCTGAGCTTTCAGATGCAGCGGGCTGTAATGAAGAACTCCTCAGTCCAGATGGAGTCAAGATGAAGGTGTTTCTGAGAACCAAACAAGAACCCAGCAGTTGGTCTTCTGTGTATTTTATTTTTAAAAAGCAGATAATTGAGGCCTGGAAACAGAGAACTCAGTTTTCCATCATCTGTTACTGCAGATAAACCAACCTAATCTCCACGAAAGCGTTTACGGACTTAAAGGAAATGATCACTTTAACAGCACCTGATCAGGAGAAACAAAGAAATAATCCCAAATTATGTTGCAAATCCCAAAATAACTTTTGTTATAAATATCCAACAGGAACCGTCTGTCCTCCAAATATTATAAACACAAATTATTTGGCAGCTCTGCGTGGAAGAAACACAGATGTGCCATGATTACTTTAGGTTTTGGCTGTGAAACTGAGAGAAGTGTTTTGTTCAGCAGAGGTTGTTTGAGTTTCATCTGTTTTTACTCAGTAAAAATGATTCTGGTTGAAGTTTTCCTTTAAAGCTGCTGCAAAGAGGGTTTATGGGAGACAATGGAAATAAGGTTGGTGAAAGCAGTGAGACGGAAACATAAAAACCAAAAGAGATATAAGAATAAAAAGGATATAAAGAATCCTTAACAGTTGAATTTTATTTTTTAATTAAACAAAACTCCATCACTTCTTCTTCTACTCAAGAGCCCCGTTTCTTTTTCAGCCACTTTAAAATTTCCAAAACACATCCGTCATCATGAACCATTAACTTACCTGCAATAAAGGTTGAGTTAACCATCATCCATGGAAACCTCTTGGCTGTCATTCCACCTTGTTTTTAAAGACGTAGCTGCTTGAAATCATATATCCAGTTCAGATCTCTTCGTTAAGACGAACCAAGTGAGAGATGAATTGTGTCTGAACGTGTTTCAGTCCAGACTTGTTTGTGTTTGCCTCTCTGGAAACCATTTTATTGATGCTGCGGTGCTGAAACTTCTTATCTCCACAGAGCTCAGCTGCTTTGAATGAAGCCTGGATGTGCTGAACATTCTCTGTTGGTTTACACGGGTCTGTGTGCTGTGTGATGGTGCAGGCTGCGGTAATTTGCATGAAAGACTGATGTCAGTATATTGAAACAGCTCTTATCTTAACTTTACTTCTTTATGTTTGTGCAGCTGCAGACAAAAGGGGCAATCAACCTTTTTTTTAACATGCAAATCAATTTACTTGTAATAAAATTTCTTACAAGGATACAAGGAAGTTTATTGGTCATTATACAACAAAGGTTATATAATGGAATTAAAACTTGGTTCCCTCTTGATTGATTAATTAATTGCATAAAAAAATAAAATAAAATGATTAAACATGGTGGAGTGCAGATGGTGCATTAAGCAGTCTCACAGCCTGAGGGAAGAAGCTGCTCTGTAGTCTGGTGGTACAGCGGTGGATACTTCTGTATCTGTTGCCAGACGGCAGCAGGGTGGCCAGGCTGTGACTGGGGTAAGTGTTGTCTTTTAGGATCCTTTTGGCTCTGCAGGCACCTCACTTGGTAGATGGGTACCAATGATGTTTTGGGTGGTTTTAATCACTCGTTGCAGAGTGTGATTGACACAAAGTTTGAAAGACACAAAGGGAACATTTGACAGAAAACGCCTTTGAGTTGCATTATGGGAACTGCACAATTGCATTAAAGGAACAGCATTAAGATGGTTTAAGTCTTACTTATCGGATTGCTTTCAGTTTGTTCATGTTAATGACGAATCCTCTGTATACAGCAAAGTTAGTCACGGTGTTCCACAAGGATCCGTGCTTGGGCCAATACTGTTCACCCTGTATATGCTTCCCCTAGGCAATATTATAATATTATTAGAAAGCCCTCAGTTAACTTTCACTGTTATGCAGATGAAAGCCAATTATATCTGTCAATAAAGCCAGAGGAAAAAAATCAATTGGCTAAAATTCAAGCCTGTCTTAAAGATGTTAAGACCTGGATGACCTGTAATTTTCTATTACTAAACTCAGATAAGACCGAAGTTATAGTACTTGGCCCTAAACAATATCGGAACAGACTATCCCATAATATAGCTACTCTAGAGGGTTTTACCTCAGCCTCTACTACCACCGTTAGAAATCTGGGTGTTATTTTTGATCAGGATATGTCCTTTAACTCTCATATTAAACAAATCTCAAGGACTGCCTTCTTTCATCTCCGGAA
>JAQNCA010000003.1:23320325-23331689 GCA_029783725.1 Acanthurus tractus
CCGCGCCGCCCCCGCGCGCCCGCCCGCCCCCCCCCCCCCCCCCCCCCCCCCCCCCCCCCCCCCGCACACAGAGTGTGATTTGCATATTTCCATTCATCCCAGATCAGCCTGAAGGCACTGACATGACCACACAGAACTGTTTCAGCTCCCCGATGGTAAATATTTTAAATCTGTTATGTAAAGGAATCTGTGAATATGTCAGACTCATATCTGGGCAATTAAAAGGAACAGAACTGGACTTTGACAAAGTCAAAATGTTGCATTCAGATGACAAAGTCCAGTTCCATTTAATTGCCTGGTTATGTAAAGGAAATGTCATAAAAGGATTATTTAAAAGAACTCTGCAGCCTTGTCGTGGCATTCCTGTCCTGAATGGGTTAAATCGCAGCCTGCAAACCTGAAACCAGCAGCGTTCAGCAGCTGCCGCTCGCTGCTCCGGTTTGGGTCGAGGCCCTCAGGGATCCCCTTCCCCTCTTTACATGGAAGTGTTGCCGTTCTCCTCTGAAGCACTTTGCTTTCGTTCACGCAGAAATGTCACACTGTTCCACTTTAAAGAAGATATTTTGTGAACAGCTTGGTTCAGAGCAGAACAGCAGCCACACAAACTCAAAAGAGCTGCAACCAAACCATCTGTTTGTGTGGAGAGACGGCCGCAGTCTGTGGTACGTGTGTGTGTGTGTGTGTGTGTGTGTGTGTGTGTGTGTGTGTGTCAACCCAAAGAGGTGCAGAAGACATGAGGATGAGGCTGCAGCAGCAGCAGAGTTCAGACTGGAAGCCTGAAGCGTGCCTTTGGCTCCTCCCACCTCTCAGGTGCAGGTTGTCACCTCAACGACTCACTCAGTTTCCTTAAAGTGAACAGAGCAGCACAGGAAGCCGGACGGCTTAATCAGATTTATTATGATTGGTATCTACTCTACTTATCTTGTATCCACAGTTTGACAACCAATCACAGCGTCTGACAGGTTTGCAAAGCTGTTTTTAACCAAGTTTACTGAATTTTAGCTTCAGAAGCTTTGTGAAACATGCATCCCTCATGTGATTCTCATGCATCCTTCTGCCAGGAATAAGGGCTCAATCAGACCCGATCAGATCCACCTGCTGTGTGTCTGGCAGGCTGTGATGACTGTGATTGGTGGAAGGATCTTCTGCAGCGCCTGAGGAAGGTCCAGGGATCCAGATCACCTGCTCCAGAGTTGGTTCAAGACAAAGCTGAGCTTTTGTTACTTTCAGGTCATGACACAGTTTAAGAGCCCTGATTCTGTTTTATCCTTGTTTTTTTATGATCTGTTTTAATGTGTGATCTGTTGGGAGAAAAATCTTGCAGAAATACTTGTTGCACCTTAAAGATAAGCTGAACTGTTGGTGACTGACCGGCAATGAGCCTCTTTTAAGGAAGAAACTCATTTCCTCTGTCGACGACGCAGACAAACCAGACAGACCTGATCCATAGATCGTCTCTGCAGGATGAAGCACCGGTTGGATTATGAATATTCATAATGAAAAAGGAGGGAACGAGCCCCTCGTCCTGCTGATTTTAACTCTATGTTGACTGAGAGGGAACTTAAGATCAAGCACAAATTTATATGTCAAGTATGAAAATCTTCAAACCTAAACAGCAAAAAAAAGACTCGATGACTGGACTCTTTTCTGTTCTGCCATGGATGGTTGTGGTTTGGTTGAATGAAGGACACTTAAACCGCCTGGTTACAGTTACACCAGAAACCCTGATGCCACTGAGTTCAAATAAACAAGAGTCTGTCAGTCAGTGAAGAGATTAAACTTTGGTCACATGTTTCACCTCCCTGCCTGCCACTGTGTGTTGCCTCCATGCTGCTCCCTGTGTCTGCACATGAAGAGCAGTTTTTGTTGGCAAAGTCATCGTTTTCAAATGGATTAACAAAGATTTTGTTTTTCTGGTGACACATGAATCAAAAATTACCACAGAAATGCTGTAAAACATTTAACAAAGACAGTTTTTCAACCAGAATTCTGATTTATTGAGGTCATTGCATCCAGAGGTCAAACAAAGAGACAAAAAACGGATGAGCTGTGAATATCACAAAGCAAAAAGAATACAAATACCAGTATGAAAAAATAAATACTTCTCCGTTTCCATGACAAAGTGTGAATCCGTTACTGACGTTCACGTTGAAATGAGACGATACAACTCTAACGGAAGCTACAGCTGATACAGAGAACCAAAGATGTGAATCCACATTTACATTTTTACAATCACAAGAAAACGAAACAAGCAAACGAGCGACACAGATGCACGCTGTAAAAAATGACAATAAGTTCACACAGTTGTACCTTTTTCAGTCATTATTGTTCTGTTCGTCCTGCAGGTCGGTGCTGAGTCAGCAGGGTGCAGAAACCAGAAAGAGTAATCAGAGTAATCAGAGTAACGCTGTTAAAAGGAGAATCATCCAGTGGGAGGTTAGAAAACAGTCGTGTCGATCAAACAAATCCAAAAATCTGTACAAGATGCACAAAGAGGTGCAGCAGGGCGGAGTCAGGTGACGGAGGTCTCGTCTAACTTTTGTCTGTTTCGGTTTGTTTTGCTTCTCCAGTTCAGTCGAGTCTTGCTGGAAAAAACAGTTTGTGGATGTTTTTCCTCATCAGGGAAAAAGCTTGGATCTGTTTCTTCCTTCCCTTCGCTCCTTCGCCTGCTCTGTCTGTGTTCAGTCTTGGGTTTCTTTCTCCATAACCGCCTTGTCCTTTTCTCTCCCCCACTCCTCCTCCTCCTCCTCCTCCCTGCTGCTGGTCTCGGGGCCGGGACTCGGCGGCAGCAGCTCCACGTCTTTGGAGCTGCTCGTGCTCGCGGCTCTCGCAATCCTGGTGAGCGTGTGCTCGTACGGCGAGGGCAGGTAGACCATGAGGAACACGCCGTCCGACGCGTCCTGCTCGGAGCTGACGCTGGGGAGCTGGTGCTCCCTCCGACTGCGTCTGATGGAGGACAGCAGCTCACAGTTCCTCTCGGGGTCCTGCAGGTCCTCCAGGGCGATCACGTTGGCGAGGCCCAGCTTGCCGTTCAGGCTGAAGCCTCGTCTGCGGCGCCACATGAGGAAGGCGAGGACGCTGAGGAGGAGCAGGAGGAAGGAGGCGCTGGCGATGCTGATGTAGGTGATGGCTCCTGTGTTAACGATGGCCTCACCTGAGCTCTGACCCTGCAAACCAGATTAGATTAGACAGATTAGATGATATTTCATGCAGATTTATCCAGAATCACTGAACAGTTCTGATGCAAGACAGAAAATGTTGATGTAACGTTTCTGCAAAAACAAAAATCGAGTAGATTTTGTACTTTTCGTTCACATTGTTGTGTCTGTAGATCAAATCAGAGTGATGCAGTTCACATGACACATAAATAATCTGGATTCTCTCATTCAAGATTACAGGACTGATGTGGCTTGACAGACGTTTATGTTAAACAGCAGGACAGAAGTCCAAAGCATTTTGAGGCTGAGAGTAAAAATGGGTCATTTCAACATTTTTACATTTTGCAGGCGAGTTTGCAGGAAAAAAAACAGACGTTTAAACCTCAAACTTTAACTTTTCCTCAGATAAAGTTAGCGAGAGGATTTTCTTCTAATCAGACCTTAACTAGAGTTTTTTTTTCACAACACAAGTACTTGAGTTCTTTAATTCTCAGATAAAGAAGATAAAGATTGAATGCTCACATTTTTTTTACCTTAACTTTTCAGTTTATATGTAGAAATTCTTTTTTTGGCCCTCAAAAGTGAAGTTAAATGTAAGAACAAGCCGGATATTTATTTCACATGAAACATCTAAAAAAACATAAAGTCATGGAGTTTTAACTTGAAACAAAACGAAGAAAAAAAGAGAAACATTTTATTTTGTGCTTTAAGTAAAATATAAAGCCTTTAAAATTTTCTCTATAAGACTGAAAAATTGGGATTTAGTGAAAAATCCAGAAGCTACTCATTTTTTTGTTGCACAGCTTTAATAATCTTATGCGGTAAAATGTTTAAAAGTTGTAATTTTTAGTTTTGTTATTTTAACATGGAGGATAAATTAACATGAGAGCATCTTCAGAAACATTTTGCTCCATCGCTTCTCTGCTGCGTTCATTTTCACATTTTTTGACATTTTATAAACTAAATGATTCTTCTTAATTTCTTATTATTAATAGATTTATTATAAAAGAGATGATAATGACAATAATCCCGAGTCTCAGCTCATATTTCAGACTGAGATAAACTCACCGGAGCCTGTCTGTCGGTGGAGGGCAGAGCTGAAGGTCCGGGCGACCAGTCCAGAGAGTCCCGGCCGGCCGGTCCAAACTTCATCCAGCTGCTCTCCATCAGGGACCGCATGGTGGACGGGCTGGAGGATCTGAAGCCCAGCCGGAGCCAGGGGGGGCCAGGGGACGCTCGGCGCTCAGAGGGGGGAACGCTGGACGGAGAGACGAAGAGTCGGCTGTGAGCTCAGAGGGACACTGACTGCAGAGCCGAAGTGATCGGCCTGAATTAATAAATGAGAGGGGGAGGAGGGTCGAAGAAATGAGGCCAGCAGACAGTCGCAGCGTCCAGCTGAGAGGAGACACGTCACTGGTCCTGATGGGAGGATTTACAGCTGCTGGAAAACTGGACAGCAGCAGCAAAACACGAGGGTGTGTGTTTACAGAGACATGATGGAGGGGGTGTGTGACCTCTCAGCCAAGCAGGAAAAAGCATCAAATATTCAGTTTCTGCAGCCAGTTTTCAAAAATCACAAACAGATGTTCAGAATATCCAACAAAAAACTTCATCTCACGTCGACCAAAAAGTGTAAAAATACCATCAAGTCCTCACGAACGACAGGTACGAGTCTTTCTGGAAGACACTGACATTTATGAAAATATGCTTCGGTCCATCTGGTGGAAAAGTGTTCAGATCCTGAAACAAAAGTCACTGCAAAAAGTCTGCAAGTGTTTCATCAAAAGTCCTTAAAGTCAAAGTGAAGGTGCTCACTGCCGTCAGTGTTTTACATCTGATGTGTCTGGATTAATATGACTGCTGCAATAAAATCTGTGTCACATTTATTATTGTAGATGTTAAAGGTCAAAGGTCAACCAGCTGCATAACCTTCAAATTAGTTGCTTTTACAGTTTTTCCTTGGGACTTTGAATGCAGCTCTTCTCTAAAGTCATTCTCTGACCTTGACCTCCTTTTGTGACATGTGAGAGCTTTGGACAGACTCTTATCTCAGATGTGAAGATGTGAAACAGCCGAAACACGAAGACAAACGCGTGAGAGAAACTGCTTTTATTGTACAACACACAGAGCAAACAGGCGGCTACACGACTGAAAGACCGAGCTGAGACGGAGAGGAAGAGGGAAGCCACAGCAGGTTGGAAACATCGGGGGGGAGGATTACACCAGCTTTTCTTTCATATCAAAAGCAGAGAAAAATACAGTTTTAGAAATCAGTCACAACATCAGCCGACCTGCTGCTCGACCAGCAGCTGTGTGTGTGTGTGTGTGTGTGTGGGAAGCAGACGTGGACGTGCAGGAAGTCTGAGATCACGTCAGGAACCTTCTGCAGCTCGTCTGCAGGGACGCTGACCGCTGCGCCGCTCAGTGTTTGCATTAAACGACCGGGCGCCATGTTGTCTGAAGTCTCATGGTCACCACCCTTCACACACACACACACACACACACACACATCAGCACTTTGTCTTTGGAGTGAAGAGCGTCGTCACACACACACACTTCGGTGAATGAAGGTCAACAATCTTGTCACTGTCAGCGGTTCAAGTTCAGGTGCAGAGAACAGAGTTTCAGATCCAGTTTTTCTGGTTCAGAAACTTGAAGTTGAAATGCAGATAAAGAAAAAAAACAAGGTAATAAAAGAGGCTGAGAAGCAAAAAATCCACTCAGGTCTGAGTTTGAACTTAAACAGCAAGTTCCTCTTTACTGAACTGTAAATTTAAGTAATTAAGTACTAATTTTTCCTGGTTTGTTCAGTCAGAGTTGGATTTAAACTCCAGAGCCTCACAAGCTGTTTTTCAGTTTAACTTCTCATGATGAGTTAATGAACTTTAATGTGTAAAATCAGCCAAGGTGTCGCTTTAACGATGATGTGTCGACAAAAGACAAAAGGGCAGCGATGACGAGCAGCGGCACGTTAAACAAAGCTCAGCCACAGACGAAGATCACATGAAACGTTCCGAACATCCGACTTCACTTCCATCCAACAGGATCTGATCACTGACGTCTCATCAGCTCATGTCCTTAAAACGCAGGGACACAAATGTTTCTGCAGACACTTCAAACATCAGATCTCCCTGTAACGTAACGACGGTGACACCGCGGCTCGTGTCGGAAACTGTGTCAGATGTCTGGGTCACGCAGAAACTTTGTCCCTGTGTGTCAGACGACAGGACGACGAGCTCAAAGCTGCTTTGCTGCCGCCTCCTACGCACTCAGACGGCCGCTCGGCCTCTCTGGAAACCAAACCGCCACAAGTTGATTCTTTCCAACCAACAAAGCAGCCAGTCAGTCAGTCAGTCAGTCAGTCAGTCAGCCAGTCAGTCAGTCAGTCAGTCAGTCGACCAAACAGCCAGATCTGTCCTCCTCCGCCTGCAGACGTCTGCAAAACTAGTTTAACGGTTTTTGAGCAAAATCTTTTTAACAATGCAGATTTTTTTTACACCATTAAAGTTGTTTTTTGTCTTTTCTGTCTGAACTCTGAGCAACAGATTCTGGGTCACTGCCTCCTCAATCTGTTCAGCGTCCTAATAATCCCCCAACTGCACAATGAAACACTTAACTTTACATGATTTCACTGTGAATTATGAGCAGAAATGCGATTAGAGATTCCCAGAAGGAAAGACAGAAGAAAGAGCTGCCACCAATCAGAAAGCAATAAGAGCTTAAAATCTGCCAAAGTCCGTCAGAAAATCTTTCTGGTGATGAAACGCACGACAATGGATGGATTTGGAGCTTCTCTTTAGGATTGAAATATACCCAAGTGCATCAAATCTGCTTAGAGTGCAGATGTGGTTTGTGCTCGTGTTGCTCTTCAACATGCAACAAAACCTACAGGCTGGTTTTAATCTCAGCACTTTTAAAACTGTACAAAAGAAGTGCAAACGAATCAGTTTCTCATCTTTGGAGGTGAATTTAAGAAACTTTGCCACACAAGCGTTTCGTTCAGACTGCAGCGGGATCGTCACCAGAGCGGAAAACTGAGCGCAGAGCAGAAACGAACACAAACTGGTGGAGATCTGATTCATGACGCCGACACGTTCGCAGCTCTTTCAGATGGAAACGCCGTCAGGGACTTAACACCCGCTAAATCCTCCCCTCCGCCGCTGATCACACTGATGGCCCACAACATCTGTCCACCCGCTGCTCGGCCCAAACAGCAGCGAATGGGGACAAACGGGGACGGGTCAGGGACGCCGGGGTGGGGGGGGGCAGAGAGACGAGACATGCTGATGCTTTCTGTCTTTACTGGACAAAAAGTCGAAGTGACTCAAATGGAACAAAAGTGCAGAGAAAAGAAGTGGAGCGAGTTTTCTCAGACTTGTTAGCTGATGTGGCCTCGATGTGGCGACGCTGATGACGTCACTCGAAGGAGGACGTTTTATCTC
Source organism: Acanthurus tractus (assembly GCA_029783725.1). Lineage (NCBI taxonomy): Eukaryota > Metazoa > Chordata > Actinopteri > Acanthuriformes > Acanthuridae > Acanthurus > Acanthurus tractus. The sequence goes on from JAQNCA010000003.1 coordinate 23,327,926, forward strand.
GTCACGGTCAAGTGATGCCGAAACAAAAGGTACCACGATAGTTTGAAGACACCACAAACAGTCGAAGAACATGAACGAGCAGGTTTCAGCACCATCCTGTCAGCAGGAGGTTTTATCACACAGGCGGAGAAGAGAGTCTGGTTCTGTCGCAGCAGGTAAAGTCACACCTGCACAGAGAAGACAGGTTCCTCAGGTTCTTACTAAGCAAATGTGGAGCAGCAATCTGAAACACAACGCTGAGAAATGTGGAAAAGTAGGATGTAAAAGGAATAAAATTCCTTGTTTGGTATCAACATGTTTTCCTGGACGGAGGCTCTGTGTGTGAGCCGCCACTCCACCCTGACATCCACCTCTGCAGGACTGAGCTGAATGAGCTGCAAGCTGCGTATTTTAGTGTAGATTTCCTCAGGTGCCTCAGTGCTTCACCTGTGCCATCAGTATCATCCAGCAGGTGAATCAGTTAACGAGCTTGTGTTCATTCAGACGTTTATGTCGTCATAATCTGCTCTGTTTTGGTCAATTTTATCTGTCAAATGTGATTGTTGTTGGTATTTTAAAACATTTCAGCCAAGAGAACGGACATTTATTAATACTTTTCTATTAGATTTAAATACCGAGGCTTCAAACCTGGTTGAAAGGCCACGTGGTCACTGAAATGTAAGGGTTCATCCTCTGTGGGGCACGACTTGGTTCAGGAAATAACTGATTACTTATTAAGTCGTTTATCAGGTAAAAATATAAATATTCTCCTCTCAAATCAAACAAAGTGTTTCTTCTGTCTTTAAACATTCTGAGCATTTTCTTTGGACTGCAGGTTGAACAAAATAATCTGAGGAAACCAGCTTCAGCTCTTCGTGTCTCTGCTGGAAACGTCTTTTTTTCTGCAGCTTGCAGACTTGATTCTGCTGTTAAACATTGTCAGTGTTAACAGACAAACCTTAAACCAGGACTATACTTAGCATCTGAACCGTCTGTGGGGTCAAACCTGCAGCGTCTGCAGTGTTTTCACTGTTAAATCTCACAGCAAAGCAAAGAGCAAAACTTCAGATCCTGACTGGACTGTTTAAGAACATGGTGCATGAAAAACAAAGGCTTAATATGACCCATTTAAATATATTACTTATTAATAAATAAAGCATTTACATAAATACAAGTAAAGCAAATCACAGCTTTTAACCGTTAAAATACACAAACTGAATGTGATTTTTGGTCAAATAAATACTCGATTATCATTCAAACAAAAACTTTCAGCTGAAAGAAAAACGAAACTGCACAGTTTTTAAAGCTGATTAAGAAAAAAACATTCATGTACAATCAAATGAGTGTGAAGCAGATCTGATGTGGCCTCATTCTGAAGGATAAAGGAAATAAATACAACAGTGTGTCGAGGTCACATGTTTAACAATGGGGCTGAATGTTAAATTCTTAAAGCTTGTGATCCATAATCAGCTGTATTAATGAGCCCAGCGTTCCTCTGAAGATCCTCTGTGGAGTTTTTAACCACTTCTGGAGTTATGGAGCAACATTTAAATGAGTCATTCTGTGTTGTACTTGAATCTGCTGCTCTTCGTTCCTCCACAGTTTGCACACATGCACGAGGATGCACAGACCTGCTGCAGATGTTCATGAAACACATCGAACAGGTGAAGAATCAAACGAACAAACTGCTGGAAAAAAAAAAAACTCATGTCATGTGTGAAAAGAACCAACAGCTGCTGACTGAGAACGTTAGCGAAGCGCTGCGTGTAAAAAAGCAAAAACACGGTTTGTTTTCAGGAAAATCCAACAGGATGCTGAAGTGATATATTTAAAGCTATGATATGTGTGTGAGTGTGTGTGTGTGTGTGTGTGAGAGAGTAAGTGTGTGTGTGTGTGAGTAAGTGTGTGTGTGTTCTCTGTAATGTGTGTGTGTGGACATGAACAACTCTAACTGCAGAAAAAGAGGCAGAAATGGCAGATCCATCGTCAGAAACCCTTAACAAACATTCTCATCTCATCAGCCAATCAAATCGCCCAAATATGTCACATGACGTTCAGTAAACATCCTGTTCTTCAAAGGTGCCAGAAATTGGGATCATCCATAAGTCACATGGTTCAGTCTGTTACAGTGTGACGTCACGATGTCACAGTCGACCAATCAGCACGCTGCACGTTTCATCATCAGCCAATCAAACTCCTCATCAATCCACCACATATCAGCACAGTCACATGATGGCATCAAACCAATCAGGCGTCGTCCTTCCTTCGCTGTGTGACTGCGCTCTTCTTCAGGTGGTTTTGCGTTTCTTCGCCGCCGTGTCACAGGATGATGTCATAGAGTCTGCCGACGCGGCCCAGCCACTCGCGCAGGGCCTGGCGGACGCGGGCGTCGGTCACATGACAGGAGAGCTGGCTGAGGCAGGGGTAGAGCACCGGCTGGAGCGCCAGGAAGGAGGGGTCCGACAGGAGGAGGACCTGGTTGAGGAGAGTCAGGACCATGTTGGTCCACGCCTGCAGACACGGAGAGACAACGTCAGAAAAACCAGACGTCTAAAACACGCCGTCGTGTGATTGGCTGTTTGATTTTTTTGTTTCCTGTCTATTTCTTGTTTTTAAGAGTCAGTTTACAATAACATGTTCTTTTTTGCTGCAGGTCTCCAGTTTGTGTTCAGCAGCAGTCGGACAGTTTGTGAGATGAAATGGGATTTTGTTCAGAAAACAAAGGCGTCCTGATGCAAAAATACTCTGCATTTACTTTCACACAAACAAAAGTCCTCAGTGTTGCTTCTTATCCGACAAACTTCACACAACCTTTTATCTAAATCTGAATCCTAAACAAAAATCACCAATGAAACAAAATAAAGCTGTTTTTTTTGTTTAATCTCATTTTAATCTGCAGCCTCCTCTGTGTCTTAAACTCGAGGAGAGACGTGAACAAGCTCTGACTTTACTGAACACTCATGAAGTTTTGATGCTATGAAATCATTCCTAATCTGACTTAAATTGCGGCACTTCAGTACTTAAATCAACACTTGATAACCTTAAACTAAACTTGCGTTTGGCTGCTGTCTTTTTTCTCTTTAATAATCTAATTTTCCTTGTAAAATGAGACAAACACGATGTTTTCATGAGTGTGTCAGTCAAAGTCTCAGTACCTGAATCTGAGCCTCCGAGTCCCTCAGCGAGATGCTGTGGGAGCTGATGGTGGATCCGGATCGAGGCCTCTTCTCCTGCCTCAAGACTTCAGGTCCGGCGCTGACCGAGTGCCTTAAGGGGGGGGCCTGCTGATCCACCAGATGCTGAGGCCTCTGAGGGGGCCTCTGCGGCTCCACGGGGCCCCTCCTCTCGCCGCCGCCGCCTCCCCCTGCCGCCGCCGCCCGGCCCTGCTCCTTCATGAACAGGTTGACGTGGCTCTGCTGCGGCTGCTGCTGCTGCTGTTTCCTGCGTTTGTACTCCATCATCAGCTTGCTGATGGTTTTGTCCGTGGCGATGGTGTACAGTTTGTTCCCGGCGCTTTCCCACCATTCCTTTCTCTTTCCCGGTCCGGCGCTGCTCGGCGTTCCTCCTAATGAGCTCCCGGTGATGCCGGAGTCCCTCCTCTCGCCTCCAATCCGGAAGTGATGAGGCAGACTTCCTGTGCAGCTGCAGAGAGAGAGAGGAGGGTGAAAATGGCAGCTTTACCTGGACAGGTGACTGAGCAGACTGTGTGCATTCAGATCGCGTTCGGGCCGACATTTTTATCCTGTAAGTCAGACCTGAATCCGGGGCTGGGAGTGGGCGTGTCC
>JAQNCA010000003.1:23492055-23504142 GCA_029783725.1 Acanthurus tractus
GTTTGTACCATTGCTTATAAACTTCTGTCTGAGCTTTCTGAGCCATTTCTGCTCTTTCTGACACTTTAATGGGGCTGCAAAGCTTCTTTCAGGTCTAAATGTTGAAAAAAGTGAAAGTCTTGAAAATTCAGTTAGTTTTCTTTACAGTGTGAAAGTTCTTTAATGTATAAACATTCATTTGACCCAAAGCAAAATCATCCATATTGGCATTACATTTTCCTAATTTAAAATGATGAGACCTTGATTAAAGTTAATCAGTGATAATTTAGATGCTGTATTTCTACTGAAACTCTTGCTGTGTGTCTCCATCTGCAGCGACGTGGATCGGAGGAGGCTTCATTGTTGGCACAGCTGAGATGGTCTACTTGCCCTCGATGGGGCTAACGTTGGCGGCTGTGACTTTATTTGGTTACAGCTCATCTTTTCTTTTTGGTAAGAGCGAGTGCGTGAAAATCAGGGGCTGTTTTAACAGCTAAAGTGAAGTAATTTGTAACCTAACCAGCAGCTTATTGTCATTTCTTGACAAACAAGTCCCACAGAGGCAGCTGTTTGCTTGTGATGTTGACTTAAAGAGTAATGTTGGTCAAATGGAGGTCAAAGTATGTTGACAGTTATGGACTTAATAGCTGCATAAAATAAGTTTTATTTCAAGTTCCAGGCAGGAAGCTGCAGATTTAAGTGAGTTTGCCTTTAACACTACAGAATGAGCTACTTCATCATCCAAAAGTGAAAAACCTGAGCTGAATTCTGTATGAAGGACCCAGATTTATGACAACAAGGTGCATTTGTTTTTGTGCTAACCCCATTGATGGCAGCCATGTGTGTTGACCTTATTTTACTCATTTATTACAAAACATTAATCCCTCTACCCCAGTGATTTCAAGCAATTTTGGTGTTTACACAGTCTTTACTCTTTACATTGTTTACTTTTTTAAAAGACCTTAAAGGGTTTGAGGAGATTTTAAAAAAGCTAAATCAAGCTGGACTTTTGTGTGAAAACTAAAGTCAATATCTATATTTGAATTGTGATTTGATTTTTCCTTTATTTGAATAAAGGTGGACTGATGTTTGCAAAGCCAATGAGAGAGAGAAAATATGTGACGATGCTGGAACCTTTTCAGAAGAAGTATGGGAAAAAGCTGGCTGCTGGACTGAGTCTGGCTTCCCTCACTATTGATTTGGTTTGGGTGCCAGCAACACTGATTAGTTTAGGTATGTTACATATGTACGAACTTTAAATGCATTTATACTCTTTCAAATATCTTTCTTTATTTATTTATTTTGAACATGAACAACAATTTAAAAAAGTACAAACTAAAGACATAAACAGAAATAAACACTCGATCGGTTTGAACTGTTGTTTGTGTATTTTTTTTCACCTTTCCCGAATAACATTGTTTTTGTTTTGCTCAGATTTAATGTTAGTTTACATGTATTAAACCATGAGTTGAATTTGCTAATTTCTGAGTTAACCAATGAAAGTACTTCATTCAGATCATCACTGGAACTTTGTCAAACAAAACAGGTTTTAAAACATCTGAACCATTACATATATCATTAATGTATAAAATAAACAGTTTGAGGTCCAACACTGACCCCTGGAGGACTCCACAAACAATGTTCACACATGATGAGCAGCTATCTCCTAGCTGGACATATTGTTTTTTGTTATCCAAATAGCTTACCCAGTCCAGAACCACCCCCCTGATTCCATATAATTTAAGTTTATAATACATATTTTATGATCTATGGTGTCAAATGCTTTTTTTAAATCAATGAATAATCCTGCTGCATATGCTTTTTGATTGATGGGGTTTGTGACATGTTAAATTGAGTCTAGTATTGCAAGTGATGTTGACCTTCTTTCCCTAAATCCAAACACTGGCCGTCAGTGAGTAGATGATATTTATTTATACATTTTTCTAATATGCTATAGAAAAAGTTTTTCAAGAATCATAGAGAATTGTGGAAGTAGTGAGACAGGTCTGTAGTTTGTGAATAAATGTTTGTTGCCAGCTTTGAACAGAGGAACAACTTCTGCTGTTTTCATTTTATGTGGGAATGTGCTAGTTTGAAATCATAAGAAACAGATGTATGATAGTTGTTTTGCATTGCATGTAATTACCTTTTTTAGTATGATCATATCAATATGATCACAATCAGAAGTTTTTTTAATTTTATATTTTGTAGTTATTTCAATGATTTCACTTTCATCTACTGCTGTGAGGAACATTGGGTGTTGGTTTCTTTCAATAAACCTTCCCACATCTTCCAATCAACCCTAGGCAGGAATTTCCCTCACAAGGTCAGGTCCAAAACAAATAATAGTTTAAAAATAATAATTTGAATCCAAATTTTACAGACACGGCAAAGTGAATGTCTTCAAGTAGCTTAAAGAAGGTTAATGTAGCTGCTATAGGGTCAAGGCTTGTCACAGTAACTTCCTGCTTGCTCATTTTTTTTTGTTTTGAGACTGTAAAGTTAAACTGCGTGCCATAACAACCATGATACCATTATAATAATAATAATGGTATCATTATTTCAAACTTTCCCTGTTTCAATGTGTCTGACAGGAGGAGTCATGAGTGTGGTCCTGGATCTGTCCTACGCTGTGTGCATCTGGATCTCTGCTGCTGTGGCCATCACATACACACTGCTGGGAGGTCTTTACTCTGTGGCTTACACAGATGTTATACAGCTCATCCTCATATTCATCAGTATGGTAAGTTTGCTATCCTTCAGGCTTAATAAAGACCCTGACTCGTTTGAAAACACTGTTAAATACACCTTTAAATCGTGTGTGTGTGTGTGTGTGTGTGTGTGTGTGTGTGTTCACGTGTTCCTTTGTCTCTGCAGTGGGTGTGTGTTCCCTTTGTCCTGATGAGCCCTCACACTCTGGACATCAGTCAGACGCTGATGAACAACACCTTACATGCTCCCTGGATCGGAAAACCTGAGCTGAAAAAGACCGGGATCATGATTGATGATTTCCTGTTTTTTGTAAGGAAACAAAAATACTTCCTGTATCCGATGCAAATCCCTCTTATCCGTATGGAAAAGCATCACACTTGTAAATTAAAAATCAGACAAGTTGTAGTTAAAATCTTTATTTGAAGCAGAATGTCTGTGAAGGTCAAAGTAAAACCAACCTCCTTCAGACTGTTATGGAGAGTTTAAAGGGTTTTCCTTTCGTCTAAATCGATGCTTCAGTGCTAAAAGTGTGCAAACATTTTGCAGCATTCAGCCTTGTTAAACAGCATGCTTGTGATTAAATTAACCAAATATCTGTTTTACTTTAAGTCACTTGGGAATCTGGGATATCAGTGCTTCCACCAGAGGACCTTGTCAGCCTCTTCCTCAGCCACAGCCAAGCTCACCTGCATCGTCGCTGCCTTTGTCACAATGGTTTTTGGGATCCCTTCTATTCTGCTCGGAGCAGCTGCTGCATCCACAGGTAGCCAGAAACTTCCTGGTTGTTGGATTAAATTCTGAAAATCGATCATCATCAAGTGAAACTCTCCGTCTGGAAGTTCTGTGATCAACTTGTGCAGCTGCAGTTTTAGTAAACCTCCTGAAAAGTACCACAAACCATATCAAAACTTACACAAATGGTCATATTTTAGAAGGATTATTTGTCCACTTTCCATTGACATAGGTTTAAAAGTCGTCAGCCTTATACTTTAGACTGAAGGGGCCTCAGTTTGACACAAGTGCCTTTCTTTCCCATTGACTTAAATGGGAGAACACAATGGAAGGGCATGTGCCACTCCAGCTTTGAGGCCTTCTAAAATCCAAACAATTTGAGTAAGGATAAAATTACCCAGACATTTTGATCAGCACTTTGTCCTCAGTCAGCTGTTAGCTTTTGAAGGAAATACCATTTATGCCCCGGGAGGAGATTTATTTTGTTTAAAGTGAAATTTTGGCCATAAATTGCATTTTCAAATGCAAATTGCTGAGTCCCTGTTGATTTTAGCTTAGGGTTGTCGGTGTGTGATTTTTAGGTCTTGATGAGTACTACAATTTGCTCTTTGTTCGGTCCCTCTATGACATTCCTGTGGGCCACAGTTGGTGTTTTTCTGTGCCTAGGTGGCGCTAGAGAGCATATTTTTGCATGGGGGAGGGGGGCAGTTTTTCGATTTTATCAAATTTTTCGCCGGTCCTGAAGTGTGTGCCAAATTTGGTGAGTTTATCTCTGGCAAATTAACTGCCAGAGCATCTGAAAGCTCTGGTTTCACTGGAAAACATGTTTAACCCGCCAAACTATGCTTTAAACAGTCATGTCCTGTTAAAATCTCTCAAACACATCACGTGACCATTTTTTAGTCTTTCTTCTCCTTCTCCTCTGCTGAAGTTTAATGATTCAGTTTCTCTGCCTGTTCTGGTCTCAGTTACCTTCATGAAGGGGCAACAATTCCCTCTCAAACACTCAAAACACCCAGTGAAGACTCCTGATATCAGTAATGAAAGATTAAAAAATAATGATAAAGGATCTCTTTGTAAAAAGTTTTCATCCTTTGGGCACAAAATGAACCAAATTTACTGCCAGAGCATCCTAAAGCTCTGGTTTCACTGGAAAACATATTCAACCCACAATACAACATTTCTGCCACTAGAGGACTCTTCGTTACCAGAAAGAAAGAAAAAGACGGGGTGTGATGATGCAGTGAGGCAGTGTGGGATCATGGGATTTGTTTCTCTGCTTGTTGAACTGACTCAGAAATGTTCACAAATGAGTTTAATGTGTGAAAGTTAGATACAAGTTAAGTCAATTGAACAGACTGAAGGTGAGTGAACAGTCACGTCCTGTTAAAATCTTTCAAATGCATCATGTGATCAGTCTTTTCTTCTGTTGTGTTTGTTCCTCAGACTGGAACCAAACCACATATGGTTCTCCATCTCCATATGAACGAGGGGAAGCAGCTTTTGTTCTACCCATCTCCCTGCAGCACCTCACCCCAACCTTCGTCTCCATCATCGGTACAGGATGTGTGGCCGCTGCTGTGATGTCATCAGCCGACTCTGCTTTGCTTTCTGCAGCTTCTGTCTTCACCACAAACATCTACAAAAGTGTCCTGAGAACTCAGGTAGAAATGCACTTGTATCTCGTTCACCTTTGTCAAAACACCGGTGAATAACTCGTCCTTATGCGAATGCTTGGCATCTCCTGGGAAGATGCTCCTGTCAATGGTGAACAGTCACAGGTACACGCTCACATTCGCTGGGCTGCAACCATAAAAAAAACCCTGTCCGGCTGCTCTTTGCTTCTGTGAGGGTGCGACATTTCATTTGAAAAGGAGAAAGAATGAAATGCAGGAGAGTGTCAGTAAAGTTAAGTTGCATGATCAAAAAACAAAGTCAACAGAAATTAAAGCTGATTAGAAAGAAACATCTGAAAGCAAGATGGTCATTGTTGTTAACCTGTTCTTCTTGTTCCTCTCATTATCTCCTTCAGGCCTCAGACAGAGAGATTCAGTGGGTGATCCGAGCTTCTGTGGTGGTTGTGGGTGTGATTGGAACATCACTCACTAGCCTGAAAAACAGCATCCTGTTGTTCTGGTTTCTCGGTTCCGAAGTGGCTTACATCATCCTCTTCCCTCAGCTTGTCTGCGTCCTTTTCTTCAACATCTCCAATGGTTATGGAGCTGTTATGGGCTTGCTGGTTGGAGTTACATTGAGACTGCTCAGTGGAGACCCAAGTCTGGGGTTAACACCAGTCATACATTTCCCAGGATGCACTCTGGAGGATGGAGTTTATGTCCAGTACTCTCCAGTCAGGACCATCTCTATGCTGTCTGCCATGGCTGCCATCTTTTTTTTCTCCTACCTGGTTTCTTTGCTCTTCGACAAAGGCCTGATTCCTGAGAAGCTGGATGTGTTCAAAGTCAAAGCCCAGCAATCATCACAACCTGTGACACCAATAGGAGGCGCCAGAGAGCAGGATGAGCAGGAGAAGCTAAACAGGAGCAGCTCTAAGACTGAAACATCAGAGCCAATGATGAGCACCAAGTGTTAGTGTGTGTTTGTTAAGTTAAATCTGAATCCTCTGGTATAAAACAGTAAATTCTGGTCAATATCTCATGGAGGATCATATTGATTGCTAATTAATTTTTCTCTTTTTTTAAAAAAAACTGACGTGTGTGTTTAATGGTTCCTCATTGCTCGTGTTTATCGGGTTATTAGGATCAGATGACAATGAAAACTAGATGAAGGATGTTATTCAGATCCAGTGTGTCATGTGTGGATGTAATTGGTGTTATGAAGTTATGACATTAAATATTACAACCATCTGGTGCAAAAGGCTATATTTTTCTTTTCAATCTGGAAATTTACGAGTGTTAAGCGTGTTATAATAAAACAGTGACAATACAGCAGATCACAGTTTCTCTTCACGCTGAATCAGGGCGACGTTTTCTCTTTTCCATCCCTGTGAGTTTGGGCCATGACAGGTGAGTGTTTGCAGGTAGGATTTGATCACCACCTCTCTACTCTCTAAATAAAGAGGTGGGTTGGCTACAGAAACTGACCTCTATTGATTCAGAACCTGACTGTGGGGTTTAAAACTCACCTTGTCTTACAGAAACCTGCATGAGGTCACAGAGGAAAGGTTTACAAATGGCTTCAAATTAGCTTTTAAATGCCAAAATAGTCCTTTTTCTGACAAAATTTGAATACTGAATTGCAACATTAGGATTCTTGAAAGTTGTAATGTGATAATAAAACTTCAAAAAGGAAAAAAAAAACAGACTCACCATTTAAATTCAAAATCAGTTTTATTCAATCAATCCATAAATACAAGGCATAAATACATACATCTGAAATAATAAAAATAAATCTCATTACCTTTAATTAATCACAACCTCTTTTATCAACATAAATACTTGTCAAACATCCTCTGACCCAACGGCAACTTTTCAGCATCTTTCCACTCACACTCTTTTTGTTTGTGTGTGTGTGTGTGTTTGAGAGCTCTGAAATGACAGGATACCACATTTCCAGATTATCTGACCTGGAACAAAACAAACGAGTCCTCAGGGTCGAAACTCACATCCTCAAACTGAGCTTTGATTAACTTTGTCCTCAAGTCGTTCAGACTAAACCTTCAGATGCCAAATCAACTCCTGAAGGTCGAGGAGCTTTAGATAAACTATAGTTGGCCTGTTTTCTGTTTTTGGCCATGAAAATAAAAAACTGTTTAGTAGTACAAGAGGATCTTAATTTGTAGTAAATGAATTTTTGTTGCTGAAAGCAAACTGGGGTCAAAATAACTGGACTTGATGTAGAAAAGTGTGAAAACCAGAACTATGATTAAGATCCAAACACCTCAGTGCTGCAAAGGGTATTTGATAATGAAACTTAAGTGACGCTGCAGGAGACAAAGTGTGACAGTCAAACATTTTTGCGTCTCTGTATTTGCAGCAGAATGAATAAAAACCTGCAGACCAGTGAGTGTAAGTGGAGAGATTTTCTCAACTTTGATCCAAAAACTTACTTTGTCTCATCTCATCTCTTGTCTGTAAAAGCATAAGACCAAATACACTGGTCACACTGATCTGAATGTTCAAGTACAACAACACGTGTTGTCCACCGGCAAAGAAAAGGCTTCGTTTTTTCTGATAAATAACTTCAGCTACACTTAAACGATCAACATTCTGCTGATCAATTCAAGCTTTCATTAGTTAGTAAGATGAAATCAGTAAATCATAAGTTAATATAAATGGTTAAAAATCTGAATTTAAAAGAAACCATTAAACCAAGAAGAACTCTAGACAGTCACTCAATTACTGAGTCTATGATACTGAAGTGAATCAATCAAACCTTATAAAATCAATTGCTGAAAATTTTCATAAATCAATAAATATCATCCTCTCGATGCAGCATCGCTGACTTCAACTCAGCTTAAAGTAAAAGAAAGAGACGTCTTCATGTCGTCAGCCGAGACATTGTCCAGCAATATTTGGCGATCAATGAATCGATCAGTGCTGATAATCACATTATGAACACCATCCTGATAAGATTTCACATTACTGATTAAAAAAAGGCTCCCAGAATCCCCTGCAACCTTTCTTTTTTCATGTTCAGTTAACAGAACACATGTGTAAAATGAACATGTGACATGAGAAAATGAGGCCGAGCCTTCAACCATGAAAGGATGCTCGTTAGGATTCCAGGAGTAGAAAGTGATTGATCAGGTGAGGTGAGACACAGGTGAGGTGACATCATGACCTACACTCACACAGGTAAGACACCTTCCTGCACCTTCAGCCAATGAGTAACAATCATCTCCTGAGAGGCCCAACAATCCTGTCGTGTGCCTCATGAACCTCAGAATGGAAATGACAAGAACAACCGATAAAAAGAACATTTTTCCCTTTTCCAACATTTTTTTCTCGACAAACCAGCAGATCTTGTTGCTTCCTGTTTGTGCTGGAATGTGCTGGGCTCTACTGGTCGGACTTGTCTTGGCTGAAGTTGCACAGGAGGCTCTTGGCTCCGTTCTGCCATGAATACAGAGTCTCCAACGGAGTTTTTCCATCCTGGACAGAAGACAGAAACACACGAGACTGAACAACTGGAACTTATTATTAATTATAATACTATAATATTAATATTATGATCCTCTCTGTGAGCCATCAGATCAGATTTCTCTCTTTCTTTTCAAGGAGAGAAGAGCAGTTCTGCTGCAGTCTCATTCAGGATGCAAACACTGGCTCCTCTTGCACAGTTTCCAGGGTCACACTGCTTCACAGTGAGATCTGCTGAGACCTCTGGTTGCAGGTTCAGTCAGGTTTTGTCAGGTTTCTGATTTGCTAAAGGAGTTATATCGCCACCTGTTGGATTTGGTTTGTTCCTCACAGCACTTCAGTTGTGTTGTTCAGGTTGATTTGGATGAAGATTTGTGTGGACAGGAGTTTTGTTTAGATTAACTGAAGGGTAAAACATGTGTCAAACACTGCTGATCACCAATGAAATGAGGGAAATGTCGGTGCCTCAATATGTTGCCATTTATACCAAAAACCATCTGATTATTTTGCTCATATTCAGAGGATTTGTGAAGCTCCTCGGAGTCCGGTCTGACATGCTGCGGTGTTGTTCAGTACTTACACAGTTCTTGGTGTTGAGACTGGCTCCATACATCATCAGCAGCTTGATCATCTTGAATCTGTTTATTCTCACAGCGTCGTGCATGGGCGTGTCTCCATCCTGCAGCCGCAGAGGAGAAAACATGTTTCACTATATGTGCATTTACTGTAGTTTTTTAAATAATTTAATGCATAAATGAAACAGTCTGCAGCACCACATGTTGCTGCTGTGAAATCAGCTCCCCTGCAGCAGTTTTGTGCTGTTCATTGAGCTTCATGTCCTTCATGTCCTGCAGGTGACTTTTTGTAGCTGCAAGAAGTCTGTTATCTCTGTGTTGTCTGTCTGTGTCCTTACTCTGTCTTTGGCATTGACGTCTGCTCCGCAGTGAATGAGATGCTCTGCACACTCAGTGTGTCCCGTCCTCACAGCCACATGCAGGGGAGTGCTCTGCAGCTGAGGAAACATGAGGACGTCAGCTTTTTCATTCATGCATTCAGGAAAAAAACAGAACAAAAAGGTCTCTAAAACACTGAAGCTTCTCTTTGTAAATTTTGTGACAGAAAACTTGCGTTGCCTCAGGCATGGCTAAAAGTTGCTGTGTGCTTTGTTGTCTGCACTGGTGTCTTTTTTATTGCCACCACCAGAGGGAGCCAGAGTGAGTGACTTTCAGAAGCTGCACATTTTGTTTGCCCCTAAAGTGAAATTCTGACACATTTCATGTTGATGTTCAGTCAGTGTCGATGATAAATGTGGTCAGCTGAAGCAATACGCTCCTCCTTGTGTGTTATTTGACGGAGAAGCTGAGTTTTCCTGCAGGTGGCGCTATGGACCGACCTTGTCTCTGTAGGTGATCTTGGCTCCCTGGTTCAGGAGGAGCTGCAGGGCGGGCAGGCTGCCTCCTCTGCAGGCCCAGTGGATGGCCGTGGCCTCCAGCTGCAACACACACACTCATCCGTTAGACAGGAGCCATGTGTGTGTGTGTGTGTGTGTGTGTGTGTGTGTGTGTTTTGGAGTCTCATCCCCTCACCTTGTCTTTCTTCTCGATGGCAGCTCCGGCCTCCAGGAGTCTTTCCATGACCTCCACGTGTCCTTTGAACGAGGCTTTGTGCAGAGCTGTTCTCTGGAACTGGACGTGAGGTTAAAGGTCACGTTAATGATCAAGAACACTTTCTCCGTCGTTAAATAAAAATATAGTGATAACAGAACAAGAACTTTATTAAATTATGAATACTACTTTTTATCATTGTATTATGTCACATTGACATGATTTTTTGATGAACTGAACTGGTTTTCACTCACGTGGTCGGCTGCGTTGGGGTTTCCTCCGTCAGCCAGGTATTTCTCCACCACAGGCAGCTTGTTCTCCATCGCTGCTGTCAGAAACAGCTGCTCATCCACAATCTCAGGCTGAAAGGTGGGAAAAAAAACATACTTATTAAATTATGATCATAAATCATTAATCATAAATCCATGTGTGTGGAAAGCAAAGTTTGGTGTTTGTTTGCTGAGTTGAAATATTGAGACGACAGCTGATAAAAATGTCGTACCACGGCTTCGGGCTCCGGCTGTTGTTTCTTGTGGACGGGACTCTTCCTCTCCCTCCTCCTCTTCCTCAGCTGCAGGATGTTGAACAGATCATCGACCGTCTCCAACTTCAGTCTGCCGCTTCTGTCCAACTGAGAGGACAAAGACAAGACCGAGGACTTTAAACTTCTTGTAAAAGGAAAATATCCAGGTATCACATCTTCACTTCTGTACTTCAAATAACCCTCTTTTTTATCTTTTCCAGTCCAGAATGATTCAAATACAAAATCCATTAAAAAAGACACTACAGCTGCCGTTTCAGACTAAATGATTGCTAAAAAAAATTAAATCACATTTTTAAAATTTCCTCTCATGTTTTGTGAAATGTACATTAACTAAATAAACAAGAAAAGATAAAAGAAAATCAGGAGAAATCATAATAATTCATATTAAATGAGTCTGGAGTAAATATGTAGCAACAAATTTTTGTAACATGAAAATCAGTTTTAGAGTCGAACTAAGTGGATTGTTAAGCAACAGTGTTGTCTTTCTCCCAAAGGCCTGCAGGTGGCAGCATCGCAAAGACAAAGTCAGGAAGAAAACTACAGACTGGCTGACCTTGTACTTGTCATACTGTGGATTTAAATAGTTTTTACTGTGTGAGTCTCATTTGAAGTGAAGCATCTGATCGTTATGTCATATTAACCTCGATGAACCTGAGTGTGTGTGTGCGTGTGTGTGTGTGTGTGTGTGTGTGTGTGTGTGTGTGTGTGTGTGTTCAAACAGGATGGACGGATGTTTCAGTAGAATCTTTATACTTTGCGTCGTCGTCTGCGACTTCTGTTCTGCATTCCTTCTGTTTTACAAGTTAATTACCACAATAACAACTCTGTCATTCCTGCTGCTGATGTGTCATTGTTTAATGTTATTCTCTTTATAAAAGCTTCATCTGCTGTTAGATGACAAAAACTATGTAAAACTGCATCCTTCGCTGTTACTACCACTTTCTTAGTAACCGTCTTGTGTGAGTCTTGTGTGAAGCAGAATTTAAAGACACTGAATCACCAGTTAAACTTTGTTTTTTAAGAGAAGAGACTTTGTTTTGTGATGTAAGTGAGGCAGAAGATGAATTTAGTTAAATTGAATTTCACCTGTTTTCTGCAGCTGAACTCGGCAAACTCACTCACACCTCAGCCACCGTTCTGTTAGTCAAAATAGTTTTATTCAAACTGTGTGTGCGTGTGTGTGTGTGTGTGTTCTTACACTGAGAGCCGCCACGCTGACTTCCTCCTGTTCGCCGCCACATTCGCCGTCCTCCGACGAGTCCCCGCCCACCAGCTCCTCGTGAGACCTGCGGTCATCCTGCTTCTCTTGATTGACGGCAGCCTCGTACACGCCCCCCGGGAAGCCCTCCGCCTCTTTGCCCTCTGACCTCTTACCGGACACCTGCAGGAGAGAAGAACGATGTAATCTATTACA
>JAQNCA010000003.1:23678211-23693406 GCA_029783725.1 Acanthurus tractus
AAGTAAAAGTAAAGTTTTCTTTAGTTAGTGTTTTTCATAACAAAGTGACGGCTTCACAATAAAAGCACTAAAATTCAAATAAAACCTGAGAAAACAACTCAGAGGATTTATGTTGTTTTTTACGGTCGTAAGTTTTGAGATTCTTTTATTTTCTTAAATCCAGAAACAGTTTTGTGTCATTAAGACATTAAAAACAAAACCAGAATCCAAACTGCAGCTCTTTGTGGTTTGTTTTCTATTTTTCTGAATTTCTTTTCAATCTAAACACAAAGTGATTAAATCAGTTTCTCATCCATGTGGCCCGAAGTGAAGAACCGAAACACTGTGATGATCTTTAACTAGTTCAGTGTGAATAAGACAAAAAACACTCAAATTAAAACAAAGCTTGAACAGAAAAAGTCGAACTCATCTGTTCAAAACAAAGACTCAACTGTTCTGCTTTGAATTAAATAAAGTTACAGTTTTATTTCTCAGGTTGAAGGAAAAAGAGGAAAACAAAGAGGTGAAAAACACAGAAAAAACAGAAAGAGTGAAAGAAAAGAAGCCGTGTGTTGTTTTTTGTCCACGCTGCCCTTTTCCACTCTGGAACACCACTGGTGGCACGTTCAACCGCTGAAGCTGCTGGCCAATCACCTCCCCTCGTCTGCCCTGTCACCCTGCATCATTGGGGTCAAAGGGCGCTGCGCCCCCCAATTAATGAGCCGGCGAGCGCCTCAGTCCCCCTCTGCACTCCCCAAACTCCCACAGTTCACTGGGAGACAAAAATTAGGCAGAAAAAATCAAACTGCTGAACCTGAGCGTCTCCGCCGGCCGGCCGGATCCACGGCGATCCTCCGGCTCGCCGTGGATCCGCCGTGAAGCTCCGAAACCGTCTTCTTTTAAAAACAAACTGAGATGAAAACGAAATAAAAAGTGGGAAAGAGTGCGGTTGCACTTTGCGAGGTTCCCCTTTCCCCTGACGGTAACTGTTCACCCTTGTAATCAGATCATGCCTGCTGAAGGGTCAGGAACAAAGACATGCAAATTCTAATTAAATGTGCAGCGTTGGGACAGGCCCCGTTTGATCGCTGAGCCCTTTCATGCCCCCTAATCACTCCTGACAGCCCCTTCCAACAGATTCTGTGACAAACTTCTCGATTCAACTGAGGGGGATTTTTGAACTTTGCTTTCTCCTGCGGCCTTGGCTCCGGGTCTGTCAAACAATCCAAATCAATGACCCAATTGACCAGTGGTCCCCTTGTTGATAACCTCAATGAGCTCTATGCTGCCATTCATTGTGTCAGAGGGCTAAATGCCGATAGCGCTTTATGGTAATTAAACACTCCTTTGGTCCCTAGCTTTGAATACAAACACTGGCGGGGGGGTCCGGAAAGCACAGGCAGTACTGGGGGGGATGCAGGTGCAGGGAAAGGACGGAGGGATGTAGGGATGAAGCGGGGGGGGGGGGAACCGAGAGATTGGTACAACGGCGAGACTTTCCCACCAACATGGCCCGGCGCCACCGGCACACTCATTAGGTCATTACAATAAGGAAGGGGGCATTTTTTTGTTTTATTAAAAATCTCATTAATCCCACAACAAAAGGCACATACTGACCTCATTGGTGCCCCTGTTATCTGAATATGCCTTTATATAATGGAGCGTCTAATTGCAACTCGGCGCCTAGCGGCTTTCCCTCCGTCCGACGCGGCAGTATTTGGTGTGAGAGGAGTGAAAGGGGAGCTAAAGAGAATTGGCCTCTCCGGGCGACCACGGACCTAATGGGAAACCGGCTCCGATGGGAGTTTCCGTCGCTGTTGGAGGTCTGAGGCCTTTCCACAGGTGGAGCCGCCTCGACTGCAGCTCCTGCAGGTTTTAAACCCTCAGAGTTTAGCAAACACTTCCTGTAGAAAGTCCTGAAACTCTTAAGTTCGTCTGTAAAAAGTCTGAGCAGGCTTTTCGTCGGCCAGTTCACTGTTTTACACTTCCATTTTAGCTCCAGTGAAGCTTCACACAGGAACAGTCACCCTTTGAGCTAAATGTGCTAACATGCTAATGCCGTCAGGTGTGAAGTTATCAGTGTTCATCTTTGAAAAGTTGGACGAAATGACATGATGACCTGATGAGAGCAGAGGATGAAAAGTCAGAAGATAATCTGCAGCTCACAGAGAGGAGAAACATCAGTGTCAAGGTTCACTGAGCAGATGTTGATACGTTTACCTGAAAACAGGAAGTGTCGACCTGCTGGTGGCAGAAAAGTCTGGACCAGTTTAGTCCATCAGAGCACAAAAACCAGGGAAGGATCTTACTGGACTTTCAGACTTTTCCATCAGATCTGAACCAAAACAGCAGGTGTAAAACCTCCCCGGTCACATGATCCGGACCAAACTGCCCAAACTTGGTCCAACCAAAAGAGGTGGCATCAGTCCGGATCAAAGTGAACCTGGTTCGGTTTCTGTCCAGTGTGAAAGCAAAGGTTCGGACCACCGGGCCTTCGTACCAATGACAGGAAGTTACAGCAGGATACCAGGAAATGAGGAAATCAAGTAACTACCAAAACAAAACTGAGGTGATGAACTTCATGGAGGGAAGAGGAGACCAGATGTCTTATCAACATTTAATCTGAAGACTTCATGAAGGATCAACTAGAAAAACTCATGAAGCTTCAATCAAACTACAAAACAAGACATTTTCAACACGCTGACGTCAGACGCCAACAAACCAATCAGAGTAAAGAACAGAGACACGAAACCTGCGAACTTGATGACGATGTGACGCAGGTTTGTCACGTAAAGTCCATTAGTGTGTTTGAATAACTGAAGTGTCAAACCAAAACTGACCAAATATAAACAATGTGACAAAAACACAAACTTTCGTACGAACTTTCAGGTGTGAAGTGTAATCTGTTCGTGCATCATGTAGCTGAAAACCTGACAGACGCTCCTGCAGGTTCAGTGATGTTTAGAAAAACCACAGTGTCCAGTTTTATAAATAACTGAACTCCTTTAAAGCTGCAGCGAACATCTTGTGTCTTCATTAAAACCGGTGTGTTGACGGGTTCGTATGTCGGCAGGATCCGTCTCTCACAGTTTACATGGACACGAGAAAGAATCCATGATGAAGAAACGGTGATGGACGGCTTGATAAGACCATCAGCTGAGAGCCTTGAAGTCAATGTAAAGTGTGACCTTTGCGTTGTTTCCTGGCTGCTGTGCGTCAGCGTCGTCGCCGCATGTCAGCCACGACGTGCCGGGATTTCACATTAATCCTCTGCATGTTTGTGCTGCAGGACTCTGACACGTCCGACTGTGAGGAAACAGGGAAGGCGACTCACACATGAACGAACCGAATGTGCCACTCATGCAAAACCCTTTTTTTTATGTCACGATAAAAGCCACGGCGGCCATGACGGGAGATATTTAGAGAGACGCCTGAACAGGAAGTGATTAAAGCAAAGATCAGAAGGAAACTGTCAAAACAGGAAATTCACCATCAGGCTTTTGAAAATTCAAATCTGATGTTTAGGTTTCTGTCGTTTCTGCAGATGATGGATGACACCGACACACACACACTCCACACGGCTTGTTTTGAGTTATCACGCCACTGATGAGGCGATACCGCTGTTACATCACACCGTCAAACAGGAAGTGTGTCCTGTTCCGTTTTCAAGTTTTAAGCTTCGTTTTTAGAAGGAAAAAGTTTAAATCACGAGCTTAAAGACTCGAAGACAGATGGAACATGATGTTGTGAAAGTGTGGATCCACAAAACAGTGAACTTTTTATCATTTCAACAAACAAAAACAACAAAACTCACAAAAACTCAGCTTGCATGATAACAGGTCTGTTAACATCAGCTGAAGGATGATGGGAACAAACGCATCCAAACTCAAATATCTTCAGTGGAAAGTTGTAAAAATGAGAAAGTCACAGATTCAGTTTGTCTCCGTCATGTTTCGGTCTCTCGGGTTTTAGAAGAGCTGGAGTTCAAAGTGATGAGAGCTTCAGTCATCGAGAGCTTCCAGACGTCCCGGCGGACAGGAAACACCGTGTTGACCCGACGTCTGCAGCCCCCGGCCTCCTGTTTCATCCTTTCATCTCCTCATCCACTCATCTCTCGCTTCTGTGCCTCCTCAGATCTATGAATATGTAGTTTTCTGTCTTATTATTTCTGTTTCGTGGAGGTCAGGACTGTTCAGGCTGCTGCAGAGAAGGTGTCCGTCCTGAGCTCAGCTCGTGTCAGAAGATAATCCACCAGCAGATCATTTATATTAGTTTGAATAAACACGTGAATAAGTAAAACAAAGCAGGAAGTTTAAAATGTTGATTATGAAACATAAACTTTGTTCTTCAGTTTGCAGCTTTTAGAGCTCAAAGACTGAAACAACTTGTTTTTATCTTCCTGGAAAACTGTCGAGTCAATAAACTGAGTTGTAATAAGACAGAATGAAGGTCTGAAGATCAATTCATTCAGTTAAATAATGTCATTTTTATCTTCCTCTAAGCTGTGAAGACGTGTTTTCCAGTTGCATTGTGGGATGCTCGTGTCCGTCGCTGCTGCAGCTGATGGATTTTCACATTTGATTTGTGTTTCCTTGCTCAGATTTGCAGATTTGCACTCTGCTTCTGTTCTTTCAGCTCCTCTAACTCTCATCTCTTCCCCTGCATGCAGCCTCCTTTGTCCTGACCCCGGCCTCACCGCCTCCTGCTGTGGTATCCCAGAGGCCCCCGGGGCACCGGGCTCCTTCCTCCCCTCCAGCCCCACCTCCACAGGAAAGCCCCCAGACTGCCGCCAAATACCTCCGCAGATTCCTCTTCCTCTCCCTGGGATGCTGCAGGAGGCCCCTCGCGGCTTCGCCTCACTTTCACCGCAGGCCGCGGAAATACCTGAGAGCCCCGAGCGCCGCGGCAGCGCTCTGACCGAAGTTCACCGCCGGGAGGCTCGAACCGCACATGTTCACACTCAGATCCAGACCACAGCTCCATCTGAACCCGTGGAAACAGACCTGATCTGATTTCAAAATAAAACTCTGAACGGACGGAGATGCTGAAGAGACACACGAAAGAACCACTGAGGCCAAAGATGCTGCGTTCAGGTTCGATACTCCGACCAGAAAAACTGCTGCAGTTTGATTAAAGAAGAAAATACAAAGTTTGTTCTGAGAGTTCAGTTGGTTCAGACGTCTTTTCAGCCGAGGTCACAACACTTTTAAGGCTTTAAAACAAACATCTACTGTTGCAGAGGACGGCAAATTTAATACCTCCTCATTTTACTAAAGATAAAACATTTAACTACAACTTTGAGACTCAACATAGAAACTGAACAAAAAACATTCAAAGTCACTAAACTGATGTTTGTAGCTTCACTCTTCCTTTTCCACATTTAAATGCTGATGAAAACTAAAACTAAAACCAGCCTGAAGAATGAAGCTGTCAGGTTTAAACTGGTCATCTGGCTCCCTCTAGTGGTCTGAGGCGGTCTTTTAAGACTGAGCTGCAGAGTCACCTGAGAGTTTGTAATGAAATGAAAAAAAAAAAAATTTGCACAGTGAAAATTTTTACCGTCGTGTAAAATGGGACGGAAAATAAAAGGAAATAATTAATAATCAATGACGACCTTTGACCGGTCTGGTTGAGTTCAGACAGCTGATGCTGCCAGTGATGTGTATGTATGTATGTCACTATAACATTATAATTCATATTTAACTCCCATAAAAAACAACTTTGTTACTTAATTACATTTTAATTATTTTCCTTGGGACCTAAATGTTTTTTCCTGCCATAGAAAGTGTTTCCGTTTGGCTGCTGCTGATTTTATTCCATGTTTGGCATTTATTACATTTATACTTATGTCATTATCATCATTAGCAGATTTTAACATTTTAATCAATAAAGATGCAAATTTAATTACATTAACGAACGCTTTAACTTTAACTTGCAGCTGGAAACAACAAGGTCAAAGTGTCAAAAACAGCAGTGAAGAGATGCTTTAATGACCTGAAAGAGCCAAATGTTAGTTTCTCTTTAACAGAAAGTCTGTAGATGTGATTTACAAGGAAAAGAAGCCATGAAATACATGAAAAATGTTTTCACAAAATAATCTCCAGTCAAGGTCTTTAAATGGTCTTTAAATCCTCGTTAAGTGGCCGTTTACTTAAAGCTCTTCAGTTCAAACTTCTGCCAGAAACGACATTCAGAGATGAAATAAAAGGACGGACAGAACTCGGTTTAACTCAGTTTGCTGTATATTTATTTACACATTTAACTAGAGGCCATTATATGAAAAGAAAGAACATTTTTACAGTTTATTTACATCACCTGTAAGGCATTATGAAAAAACTGTACACTGAAATTTGACAAGAAAACACGAAAAACAAACGGACGAAAAAAGCTAAATGACTTTACATGAAAGTATAAAACACAACAGGAAGCAACTTAAATACAACGAAAACGTGGAACAAATGAAGGGAAACGTCACATTAATCTGCTCGTCTCTCTGCAGCCGGCCGAACGTTTCGTCAATAACCTGGAGTGTGACGAGCCGAGGATTCTGGGTAATTACACTGAAAGACTGTCGATGGAAACCTGCTCAAACTGAGACCATATTGCACTTTATCTTTTAAACTGAGGAGTGTGAACATGATGCAAACACAGATTAACAGATTAACATCCTCTGTCGTCTTCAAATCAAAAGAAAATTCAAAAGCTGACGTTTGTTTTCATTTTGTCCAATCAGAGAGGATCATCATGATTCTGAGAATTACTGTAAAAACTTCCAAATGTTTAGTCGTTGAATGTTTAACTTATATTTGCTCACTAAAATTTATTCTGTCTCAACTTTCAGTTAAAAGTTACAGTAAAAACAGTTTGAAAAACCTTTAAAACCATTAAATTCTGAGAAACTGACGTGATGTAATAATGAGTCAGACCGACATTCAGAGTTTGTGTTGTTACATTAATACTGGAACAGAATATTTGTCCTTTAAAAAACATATTGTTGCTGTTAAAAACACAAATATTTGCTAAAAAAAACAAACTTCTAATTTTCCATTTTGGTAAAATGAGAAATTAAAATCCCAGTTTGCTGTTAAACCGGAAACGTCTGGACTCTGCAGATGTTTGATTTAGTTTGATTTATTTGTAACTTCAGTTTTTGCAGCTTAAAGTTTAAACTTCAGGGTCGAACGTGGAGGTTAAAGGTCAGGAAACTTTCTCACAGTTAAGAGACAAGAAGGTTTTTCACTCCTTCACACTGATGAAGGAAACTTCATTCACTCCTCAGACTCACAGAAGAGTTAAAACAAAAGATTCAGAAAGTGTTTTCATACAAAAACTAAACACACGTTGGGCGCATTGTTCCTGAACGCACCACAGCTGTGTCACTGAGGCTAAAAAAAGATTAAAGCAGTGATTCTCAAACCGTCTTTTTCAGAAACCGAACAATGTTCATGTCAGTCAAACCTCAAGACTCATCAGCCGTGAACAATGAAGAGAAAAGCATCTAAAATAAAAAGATCTGAGCTGAACGAGTTGAAGACAACAAGCTTTTGCAGTTTATGAGTTTGATTTAGTTCCATTTGTTCTTCTTCTGCATCAGTTTGAGAATCGCTGCATGTTTGTTAGTGGAAACTGACCTTTAAACTGTTTAACAGCTTTACTGAGAGTTTGTTTGTGTGTAATTAGTGTGAATTATCTGTGAAGAGCATCGACTCAAAACAAAGTGCTAATTTCTTCTGTGTACGTTTATCAGATTCTTCATCAAGGAAACAGAAAGGTGAAGATCAGCTGGAGGTGAGTTCACTGCTGCCAGGAAAACCCTGTTTGGGATCAAATCTTCATCTTTAACTTGAACCATGTGGATTTTACGTCATTAAACGCTGGTCGATTCATGTTTCATCATTTAAAGGGACAACAGCTGTATGAAATGACTCCAACATCTGTATCACCGACTCAGTCTGCAAAACAAACATCTGTATCCGACTTCAATCCAAGTCAAGTCTCTTATTTCAAGTGCTAATTAACAGTTTGGTCGAGTTTTATTTTGAAAAAAGTGTCTCTTAAGATGAGAAAAAAGAAAAATCATGTGAGTGTTTTAATGTAAATCACAAGAGAATTTCTGTAGTTGAAACATAATTTCAGCATCACCTCCACTGGATCTCTGAGTTATTCATGATTCAGCGTTCATACAAACATGAACACAAACAACATCACAACACTGACGCCAGCTGCTTCGGCACGCTGGCTTCTGATTGGCTGATGGATGACGACAAACACTGACGTGATGCAGAGAAACTCGCCGGAGAGGAAACAACATGGAGGAAAAGTCTGAACTCGTTTCACTGCTTTTGTTGGCTTCTTAAAGTAAAACAGAACTTTACTGCAAATATCTTCTCATTTTATGGCTCTAAAAACAACTGGGACACGATCCGTCATCACCTGATCTTTTCTACTGCAGGGTGTTTTTATTTCTGTGTAATTATCATGGACAGAAATAAAACAATAACTTAGAAATAACTAGTTTGACTAAAAAACAAACTTCTCCTCTTGTCTTTCCTCCAGTTCGCTCGTCGTCTCCAGCGAGTTTCAAACTGTGGAAACATCACAACGAAGCTGATTGGTCCACGTTTTTAAGGTCCGCCCATTCCCCGACAGGTAAGTGGAAAGTATTCATTGATAGTGTGTGTGTGTGTGCGCGTGTGTGTGTGTGTGTGTGTGAGACAGGAGGTAGGGATAAGAAGTTCTGTTTTAGTGTGTGAATCTAAATGGAAGGAGTGTTAAACTCAGAGAGACGGAGCGAAGACAAACAAGATGTAAAGCACTTCAACAGACCTACGAACCGTCTGTGGGATTATAATCCAGATTTTAATCATCACACATGGAGTCACTGTTCTTAGCAAAGGCTTCTGTGTTCACATGAGAACACGAGTCCTTTGTTCATCGAGTGTTAAAAACGTGGATCCTTAGAAGTTATCACGACTTTCACATTATTGTTATTGTTTGATTCTTTTTCTGTTACTTGAAAAGTAGTTTTAACTCCAAAAACAGTTAATCTGCAGCTTCTCCAGCCTCTGAAATATGAAAATTTGCTACTTTACTCAGGGTTTAATGACAAGGACGTGAACATTACTGGACTTTGGACTGTTGATCAAACCAAACAAACTTTTTAAAGACTAAGGAGAATTAAAACAGACATTGTTTCACTATTTTCTGACTGTTTTAAGCAGAGGAATGGGAAGATAATTAAACGTTTAATCAATAACGACAATCTCTGGTTGCCGTCCTGATTTTTTTTATCTATAACATGTCAGAAAATATTTTATTAAATGTCCAAAACTCACTGATGTTAGAACTGTGTGCGTTTGTTTGATCGACAGTTTAAAGTTCAATTTAAAATCACAGGAAAGAAAAATGAAAGTTACATCAAAGAAGCTGGATTCAGATTATTTGAGTCACAGTTTAAATATTAAAACTGTTTTTGGTCAATTTATTGATTAATAGCTTCAGCATTAGTGTCTGTAACTTACAGCTTAGCCAATAACCAGCAGGGGGCAGTGTTTTTCTCTAGTTTAGTTAAATCAGTTCTAAACTCTGAAGGAAACACAGGAACGATGTCACTTCCTGTCTGTTTCTTTTTGCCTTTTCAGACGATGAAACAAGCAAAAAAAAAAGAAAAGTTTTGATGCAAAGAATCAAAAGTTTGTTCTCGAGAAAAAACGAGTAAAAGCTAAAAGTTTAGTCGTGTTGTATTTTTTTACGACGTTTCTTTCTAATCTGCTTTAATCCTGAAATCCTCTTCATCTCAGTTCCCTCGAAACCAAACAGAGGAAACAACTCGTCACAACGCCTCGTGAGTTTAGTCTGAAAGCAGTTTGAAATCAGAGTGGCTGCGTTTATAAAGTGCTCTGAGCGAAAATCTGGATCTGAAAACACTGAATACTGCGACGGCCGCACACGTCTTCACTTACAGTTACTGTTCACGTCTTTAGTTACTGTTCACGTCTTCAGTTACTGTTCACGTCTTCAGTTACTGTTCACGTCTTTAGTTACTGTTCACGTCTTCAGTTACTGTTCACGTCTTCAGTTACTGTTCACGTCTTCAGTTACAGCCGGCTCTCTGTGATTCCAAAGTGGTTCCTCAAGTTTTTTGCTCCAAAACAACATGATGAAAAACCGACATATTCGTCATTTTTTCAGCTCCTCTGGATGTGAATCCACTTTTCATGGATTCATGTAGCAAACGGAGATTAAAACGAAACCAGATTTTACTCCAAGAAAATCTAAAACTCCTTCTAAACTCCGACAGTAACAGTGAATTTCCACGTTCACCATCACATAAACAGTTTGAATTTAATCTCTCAGAATAACATTTGACATTATTCAACACGTGTAGAAAAGACTTGTTGAGCCCGACAGACCGAGGAACAATTACTTCCTCTGAAAACATCAAAATCACAAAGTATTTAGTCACTTAGTCAGCTTGTACTTAATTAGGATCATTCATGAGATGTGTGTAATCGATTATTAATTACTGATTAGAAAAACTACATTGTACAAAATGCCTCCATTTCCCAGACTTCCACACGGTTTCACATGTGGAAAATACACTCGACATCCGAACCAAAACCCGACCGTGACATCAGCATCCGAACCCAAACCCGACCGTGACATCAGCATCCGAACCAAAACCCGACCGTGTCCGAACCGGACCGTGACGTCGGCCTCGGCCGTGCCGCTCAGACTTCCATCACTTTCAGATCCAGCGAACAAAAACGCACCAAATTAACGAGTGAGGATTCAAAACCAAAAGGACCGACATTAATAATCAAACCACAGAGGTCATTCTGAAGCTTTTAGAAAATCATTAGCACCGAAACATTAGAATTGAAGTCTGTGAGAATTACTGAGGGCGCGGCGCTCTGCGTCAGCGGCGCCGGCGTCCCAACATGGAGGCCGAACCACCGCGAAGCCGCTCGCTGAGTCTTTTTTTCCTCCCAGCAGGCAGAGAAATGACTTTAAATATCATCAAAAGTGTGTTTTGTTGGCTGGAAAAACAGCTGCGACCAGCTGCTTCTCCAGAGAAAAACAGTGACTGTATAAAGATGGACGGCAGCTCCTCTAACGTAACGTACGGTGGCTCATGAGGGTCAAACCTTAAAAAATTTGAACGTTCTAGTTTAATAAATTCTCCTTTTCTGACATTTTAAGTAGCTTTTATGACACTGATGTTTGTTATCTGTTAATTTTACTGATAAGTTTGGTTTTAATTCGTTCTTTGAGGCGGCGTCCATCTTTGTTTACAGTCACCGGGTGAAATACTGACAATGGCTGCAGTTTGAATCTGACCAACCGCTCTGTTTTCCCGCTCAGACGGCAGGAGACGATGGCGCCGCTTCCTCCTTCCTCTGCCTGGAAAAAACAGCTCGTCTGCGGCCTGAAACTCTCCGCCATGTCCACTTTGAGCTCCGTAGCGTCCGCAGTGAGAGTTTGGCGTCAGGCGGCGGAGCTTCGAGCTTCTTTCAGCGCTGACGGTTCGGATCTTCACGGCCGAGCGGAAGTTTGGAGCAAGATGGCGTCAGCGAGAGGCTAGCTAGTGTTAGCTAGTGTTAGCTTCTCAGAGCCGGGCTGCTGTTTTTGTCCGTTTCTTTATTTCCGTCCTTCATTAGTGCAGAAAACACCTGAGAGGAAGGAAATTTAAATATTTTAACATTACACTGTTAAATAATATTTTAGTTAAACAATGTTTAGCTAGCTAGCTAGTTAGTGTGTGTGTGTGTGTGTGTGTGTGTGTGTGTGTGTGTGTGATGGCGCCGACCTGAGCCCAGCGGCGGTTCCTGCTGATCATGTGTGTGTTGGCCATGGCGTTGAAGAGTGTGTGTGACTGCAGGTCCTCCGGCAGGCGCGTCAGGAACTGAGCGATGTGGATGAAGTCCATCTGCAGCAGGATGTCCTCGAACAGGCGCAGGATCCCGAGCCCCGTCCGGAACAAGCTCTCCTCGCCGTCCCGGCAGAAGACGTCCCACACCCGGCACGCCACGTCCAGGGGGAGGGACTTACTGTAGAGGGTGAAGATCCTGGAGGAAAGACCAAAACACACACTTTTACTCTGTGAAACATGGAAATGTATGAAAACAAAAACTCCCAACCAGGAAAAACAAGTTTAATCTTCAAATATCTCACTCAGAGATGCTTCAGAATGAGCTTAGAGGCCGATACAGACTATTGATTATTATATTATCTGGTATCAGTGTGATCAGAGAAATAACAACCCTGTTTAACCCTTTGAAAACATTAACAAATACATACAGAGATATATATAAATGTTAATTAATGCCAGATTGCAGACTTTTAGTCAGGAAATCAATTAGAAATCAGTGCAACTTATTGACAGAGCAACAAATTCAGTTCTTCATGTTCCTTTTATACTTTATCATGTGTTGAAATCATTTAATGTGACTAAAGATCAATGTTACTGATACAAACGAGGGTCAAAATTGCATGAAAAATAATCTGTTATTCAGTCGTATTAAACTAAATAATCTGTTAAATGATCCTCTAAAGTAATCTGAAGTTTAATCTAAAAGAGCAGAGATGTTTTGCTTCACACGCTCTTTCAAGAAGAATCTCTGATGCCACAAAACATTATATTTTCTTTAAAAACTTCACTCTGCTAATATTTGTCTAGACTTCTTCGTTCTGTCGGAGTCTCTCACTCACCAGTCGATCAGGTAAAGGTCAGGGGTCAAGTTGTTGGTCTGAAAGTGGCTGAAGAGACGAGGCAGGTTCTCCTCAAAGAAAACCTCGAAGGCTGCGAAATATTTCAGCATCTGACGGAAACAGAGAGACGATGAAGGAGAGGAAACAGACCCTGTGTGTGTGTGTGTCTGTGTGAGAGTGTGTGTATGCGTGTGTGTGTGAGTGTGTGTGTGTACCAGCTCGTGGTCCACCCTGAAGAAGGCCATCTGACAGGGTTTGTTGAGCAGGTTGGCGAAGGTGATGAAGGCTTCGGCCTCCTCCAGGTTGAGGATGAGCACGGCGGCGATGAAGGACATTCCCTGCACCTGCAACGCCACACACACACACTCCAGATCAGTGTGAGACACGGACCGAGTGTGTGTGTGTGTGTGTGTGTGTGTGTGAGATCCGGTCTGTGATGGTTATGTTTTATTATAGTTGTGACTCTTTACAGCAGTTTGAATGCCTGAAGCTGCAAATACAAGTAAAGTACATTTAAAAAATGTTTTGATTTAAATTTCTTTGTGTCTGTTGGAAACATGAGGAGGTGAAGTCACAGACACACAAGCTGTTGTATAATGTGGCTTTAAATTAAAAAAGAGTCTGGCTGAGAAGTTAAAAAATGTTTATATTTATGATAAAGTACTGAAAAGTCCAGAGTTGTGTTTGTTAGCTACTAAAGATCAGGTTTTATTACTCTGAAGGAAAGAAACAGGAAACACTCACGTAGCCAATGTCGGGTCTGTAACAGGTGTAAGCTCCCAGCACGCTGTGGAGGAGGTCGTGGTAGGGTCCTCCCTGCAGAGAGAGGAGAGAGATTAACACTGATGGAGGAGGAGGAAGAGGAGGAGGAGGAGAGAGGAGAGAGGAGGAGGAGGAAGAGGAGAGAGGAGAGAGGAGGAGGAGGAGGAGGAGAGAGGAGAGAGGAGGAGGAGGAGGAGGAGGAGAGAGGAGGAAGATGGAACAAAGTAAGAAAAGACTAACGGGTTGATGAAAAAAAGATGTTTTGTACAAATATGACTGTAAAGATATTTAGAAGGTTAACTGTGTGACATTTTGTTATAAAATATTTAATATTATTATACAGAATCATTTAAATAAATCAAATAAAATGGCCAAATAACGTAAACATCAATGCTCACAATGTGTTACAGCATTTTAAATCACCATAGGCTTTAATTTCCTCATTTTATGTTTAGGTTTTTTTTAATCAATGCATATTAGAAAACATATATGCAAAGAAACTCTGAAACTGATTCTCACAATGAGAGGAATACAGAACACACACACACACACACACACACACACACACTCCTCCTGTAGGAGGCTGAAACACCTGTTACCTTCTGGAAGATGAAGAGGGATGGGAAGGTTCTGGAGATGTCCAGTTTGATGAGGTCGAGGCTGGACTCTCGGTCGGCCAGAGACGCCCCCTCTGCCGGGAAACAACACGACACACACCAGAGACGAGTTTCAGCTTCAGCTTTCATCTTTGTGTTTTATCTTTAAATTCATGGTTTTCAGCTGAGTGTCAGACAGCAGAGGCTCATTTCACACAGTTCAGACCTTCATGTGCATGTCGAATCTGTCTGTTGTCTCTGTGTGTGTGTGTGTGTGTGTGTGTGTGTGTGTGTGTGAGTGTGTGTGTGTGTGTGAGTGTGTGTTCAGACTGGCGCTGCCTCGTACCGCTCTCGCTGTCGTTGACTGAGCTGGTTTCGCTGTAGCTCCTCCACTTCTCTTTGGCTCTGCACAGGAAGATCTCGTACAGCTCTGAGAGAAGAGAAACACACGGACGCTGTCACGATGCAACAAAGAGTCTTTCAGTCAGTTTCTCTCACTTTTCTGCACCAGAACGACAGAGAAAAACTGATGAAACCCGACTGTCATGCAGATCAGACACAGACTCACAGCAGCAGCATGTAAACTCAGATTACTCATCACAAACTCAGACACAGATTTAGGTTTTTATGTTGAAATATAAACTTGCATTTAACAAATTATGTTTCTGCTTCTCTGATTTTCTTCAGTTCACAAACCCTTAAAAAGACTTTCATGCTCATTAAATGTGGTGCACGTTACACAGCATTGGTTCATTACAATTGGTCTTGTTTATTTTTATTGTTGTTGTTTTTTGACCACAGAGGGTTTTCTTGGCTGGTTCCTCTCTGAAGTTTCAGCCTGTGTTGTTTTGTTTGTTTAAATGCACTACCTCTGTGTGTGTGTGTGTGTGTGTGTGTTCATACCTGTGTGTGTGTGTGTGTGTGTGTTCGTACCTGGTGTGATGTTGAGCTCGTTGCCGATGGCGAGGCTCCACACTCTTCCTCTGACGCTGGGAGGGAGACCCTGCCACCACAGCTCCCTGACCCGCCGCGTGCCCTTCCTGCACAAACACACACGAGACGTTAGCATGTTTTACACACACACACACACACACACACACACACACACACACACACACACACACACACACACACACACACACACACA